>CM047430.1:17899556-18218603 GCA_026168455.1 Theocolax elegans
AATGAAGATGAAGTTTTACCGATTTTAAATCCTAGGTTTGTAAAATACATGGCATATGTACGAATTCGGTAAACGATGCTCGATATCAAATATTTTCACGTAATTATATGGTAAAGTACGTCAATGAATCATTTAAAAAAATGTCTAAAAACATTGATGCTTTCAAGTTTTTCCCCATGTCAAGATGAATTAAAACAGCAATTACTGAGGGCTAGATGTATAGCAAATGTGTGGATAAATGCGACAAAAAAAATTGCTTGCAATCTCAATCCGGTAAACCATGGTTGGGTCGTTAATGGCAATAAATTTGACTTTGTATGGTTCACGGAAGTACAATCTCCCAAAACAGTTCGAGATGTTATTGTCGAAGATGATGACGCAAAAGCTGAAGAAAATATTTTTTGTGAAAGCAATGAATCTGAAAATAATTAATTGAAACCATATATATATTTAAATATACACACAAATGTATTCGTTATTTGTATCTGTACTACGTACTGTATATAAAATATTAAATACATTGTACAAAATAAATTCATCCAAATAAGCCTGGGTTAACTGCTCAAAAAATCGATTTTTTTTTATTAACTTTTTTAAAAGTATTTCTTATATAAAACATTATCCCAAAATTTGAAAAAAAAATTTTTTTTCGCAAGTTATAATTGAATAAAGTAAGCATTAATGGACATTTTTTTCTCTAAAATTATTTTTGCAAAAAAAAATATTTTATTTTAATTTAACTAAAATAATAATTGCGAGGTGTTCGACGTTTACATACAAGTATATTAAACCAAGCAACTATTAAGCGTAAAGTTTGGTAAAGTAGATATCTACTTTACCATACGATTCAAATTTAACAGTTAATAAATAAATGATTCCTTTTACTCTAATATACTGCACAAATACGTACAGTTCTATTTGAAGTAAATATTCTCTGCATTGATAAAGTATTTACATTATTTTAATAAATACTCAGTGGATTTTAAATTAAAAGTATATTTTTGACTATAAATTTTATTAGTTTTAAAAAATTAATTATAAATTTATACAAAAAAAAGAGACAGACTCAAGGAATAGAATACCTGGTATATCTGCTCATAAAAAAATTATCAACATCAGTAAGAACCAACTACGATGCACTTCCATCAACATCGATGGAATTCACAACACCAAAGATACAATCCAGATCAAGTAAAAAGTTAAAAACTGATACCATTGAAGAAAGTAGCACACAAAATAGAATTATAGATATGTCACTACTTTTCCCAATATTAGAAGAATTTTTAGTTTGTCAGATTGTCATGGTACAGTTAAATTTTCTGAAGTTGATGTGAGAGGTTTGGGAAGTAATATAACAATAACATGTACAAACTGTTATAAGGTATTTGTTATTGATTCGAGCAGAAAAGTTGGAAAAGAAAGTAATGCTTATGAAATAAATTGGCGTATAGTGCACACAATGAGAACTCTTGGTCATGGACATGCTGGTTTAGTTACTTCTTGTGGAAATATGGATTTGCCGAGTCCAGTTTCTCACAGTAATTATGACATTATTAATACAGAGATCGAAAATGTTTGTAAAGAATTGGTAAAGAGTCTATGAAAACAGCTATCGAGCAAATATATGATTCAACGAGTCAGAATTGCCATATAAGTGTATCAGGTGATGGTTCTTGGAGGAAGCGAGGATTCAATTCTCTTCAAGGTTTTGCAAGTTTGATACTGCATGAGAATGGAAAAGGAATTGACGTTTCTTCAAAGCAATCTATTTGCAGAGCATGTGAATTGCGACCAGAAGAAGGCACAGAAGAATATAGAGAATGGTACAACGTACATCAAATAAATTGCTCTGCCAACCACACTGGTAGATCTGGCAAGATGGAAGTAGATGGAATTGTAGAAAAGTTTCAAAGATCTGAATCACTTTATGGTATAAAATATGCTAATTATATTGGAGATGGAGACTCTAAAGTTTATAAAGCTTTGTGCGATGTCAAACCTTATGGAAAAGATGATTTTTATTCCACTGGAGCATATTGAGGTTTGTAACACTTTCACAAATACACATAAAATAACTTCAACCACATAATATCACACTATAAGCACAAATACACTGAACATAAGAAAATACTTGTTTATATAATTTTATCCGTATACTGCAAATAATGTATATCTAAGTGTTGACACATTAATATTATAATTAATATTTCTTCTAATTTTTAATTCGACTATAACTTTGCTTCTATATATAACTTTGTGTCTATCGCGAAGCTATCTTACTATACTACGTACTTATTATTATTATATAATATATTAACAATTTATAAAATGATTTTACGCAATACTAGTGCGTGTGTTTATCACACGTCACAAGTTTATATATATATATATACATATATATATATATATATTTATAAATACATTCTTGCTAAAAAAGCGATTATTATTTGCTAACCTAACAATACTATTCCGACATACTGAAATGTAATTCACCCCTAAGAAAAAGAAGGGGGGAGGGGAAGGAACCGAAAGTCGGAAAGTAAAGAAAATGTAATAACTAATAAGAAAACATAAATAGAACAAGGTTAAATGCAAGGAAGTCCCCTACATTGATTATTATAATAGCAATGTACGCACTTTACCTAAATAAAAGAATTATAAGAGAAATGTACATTTAAAATGAAATGTTAATAAATTTTTTTGTACATTGTAAATAGAATAGGACCAATGATTTTTGTAACTATTAAGCAGAGTATGGTCGCGAAAATCTCAGGAGCTCTCATCGGCTAGTAAGTAAGTAAATTGTAAGGGCAGCCAGTAAGTAAAACAAAAAATTAATAAATAGAGAAATAGGGAATAGAAAACACACACAGCGCGTATTTTATACAAAGATTGGAGCAGCCAAGCAGCTACACAATACACCGAAAAGTAGATGATACCGATCAATGCAGATTAAATAATAGGTTAGCTACCATAATTATTTTTGCGCAATTTCCCCCCGAAGTTACGACTCCGCGTAACTTCAGTTTTGCGGAAGGGAGTTGTGACAAGGTGATTTAACACCAGTCAAAAAAAGGTGAAAAGAGATAGTAAAAAGGCATTAGCGTAGCCTTTCCCCCTTAGTAACTATCTACCCGGATACCGTACACTACACACACACATACCTTTCCTAACCTACCCAGCACCCTAATTACCATGAATGAACAACCCACATCCCTTCCCCGGTTCCCCGCAATCCAGCACCAGGACAATCCAACGAGGAAGTAGCTAGCTGAATGATCTGCATCGGGTGCAAAACCTCAGGAGTTACAGCAGGTATCCTTGAAAGACCGTCGCCCACTGGAACCTCGTGCAGAGATTTGTTTATTAATTCAAGAAGAACAGTTATGCATTTTTGCAATTATGACATTTTTTATGCTGAATATCAGGAAAGCCAAAAAGTCTAATTATGTGTTTAAATAAAAAGTTGAGCATCGTTAATTTATATGTGTGCCATTTTTTTCCAGTAGATAGCACACTCTTAAATCTGCATTTTTTAAATAACACTATTGTAGTTTTATAATATGGGTAAATTACGACTGATAATATTAATTGCTGAAAAAATTACATGATAAAAATCAATAGAAACATTTGAAGGTACGCGGAAAATTTGATAAATTAAACTATTTTGATAAACAAATCTGATTATATTTTTTAATTAGATTCATAAATGTTGCTACAATTTTGTACACTAATTGAAAATTACTAAATTTAAAGGAAACACGTCTTATGGTATGACCACATAAGCTGTAAATAAAAAAATATAAGGGGATCACAAAAACTAAAAGTTCTGGAGATGTTCCCATATATATTTACGAAGTGCGAGATTTAAACTATAAGGTGATTGACGGTATATTTTACACCGAAGTGTTGACTCGCGTGGGTTGAGACCGCGTGGCCACAGAACAACACTTTAAAATGGAACGCGTGCTACAAAGTATGGTAGGGGGAAATGAAAAGAATACTGATAAAGTGGGTGGAGTACTCTGAAAAATTTAATTCTTGGGTTAAAGCAACCGACATAAATTCGTTGTTAACATGGATTACCTTGAAGACTTTTACTTGATACTACCGAGCAACAGTAGTATGTCGTACTTTCCAGACAATACGACTACTTGTTTTACCACATATTTAAGTCACGAAATTCGATTGAATGTAAATTGGAAAGCTAGCCTCGCTAAAATTCACGTACATTTCACTATCATATATGTTCAAAAATCAGAAAATTTTTATAGCTTGAAACTAGGCACTGCTAAAACGCAATATTCTGATTTTGACGATATCTGTAAATTTCCATGCGGAATTTATGATAATATTGAACAGCTGGCAAGTAAAATAAACAACGTTCATATCATACGCGAAGATTAAGCCCTCGTACCGAGTCAATTTCAGAAAGGTTTTTACATGTTAAAGTAAACTTGTAATTGCAAGATACCACATTAAGACATTAAATTAAAAAATTCTTCGTATTTTTGGTTTTCAAGATAGAGCGACAGGTACATTTGGTATTGGAAAGGGGAGTTTATCGTCAAATATTGGTAAAAGACCCGCTCGTCTCTCGCAAGCTATCCCTTATCAACTTTACGTTTATACAGCTATTTGTGTGCCTTATATAGTTGGCGATATTCAGGCAGCGCTGTTAAGGATAGTCGCTCTCGATAATTTGAAATATAAATTTGGAGCAAATAGAGTGAGGCAATATGCACCGATTCATTATATTCCATTAATACATCACACTTTTCGAAATATTATCATCGATATAAGGGATCAACACGGCAAATCCATTCCATTCGAGTTTGATCATTGAAGATAAAGCTTCATTTCAAACGCATGCCCTAAGTACGTAATATGAGTCATTATATTCAGTACTACGAAGAGCAAACTGGTGGTAGTTCTAGAGGAGTACAAAACGTAAAGTCGAGTTCAACTTATCAGAAAGGTTGCGAAATCGGAATTCTCATTTAGACAAATCGTTCCTTATCTCACTAGCGGTGCCAAGGCTGTTGGAAAGAAGATTTGCGGAATTACACGTACTCGACGACGTTACAAACAGTGGTGCTAATTTAGAAGAATCTTTGAATGTACAAGCTCGAGAGCCTGGAAAATATTTAAAAAGCAAAGCAGTGACAAAAATTTTGGAAATGATGCAAAGTGGTGGATATAAAGTGTACCGAGCCAAGCGTAGACGCCAGTGAAAAAGGAAACGCGAACCAATACGGGTCACTACAACGAATATTCGCAAAAGAAAAACAGTTTTTTAAATAACCAGGAAGAGAAAGAAAATAATCGGAAGAAGTTGCTATAATTTCTCTCCAAGGTCACATTATTGGTGATTGGATAGTAATGTCACCTCCGCATTACGAAGAATTTCCATGCAAAGTGAGATCTGCAAACGATTTCGTTACGGCGCGACTTCATGGAATACCATAATTTGATGGTGATATTACATTACGTAAATTACATGTGTACTTTTGTATTACCGTGAGAAACGCGTCAATAAGATACGTGAAAGGTAGTAAAAAAGCTGTATATCTTGTATCTCTGTTGGTTCCAAGAATTGTTAATAGTGACGACTTTACCAAGGAAGGTTTCAGTGATTTACATAAAGCATTCGACTGTAAGCATAAATGCATTCTACATGCAAGTATGCAAGACAAGTATGAAACATCGCAGTGCGCTTTGCAGAGAGCATACTTATTGAAGGTATGGCTTTATTTACAACTGTCGGAGCAAGATCGTCAAATTTTCCCACAAAATAGTTCTGAAACAATTTACGATAGTTGCAAAAATGCATATAGATATATACTAGAGATAGCGATACCGATACATCAGCTCCAATCTCTGACGGCGACAGCACAACTGTCGATAATTATATTCTTGATAGTGAAAAATCCCTTGAAGAAAATACAGAAAAAGAAGACAACAATGGAGGGTACAGAAACTACAACAATCGGAGTCTACGTGGCGTGAGGGATTTCACGTGCAATGTCAACTCCGATAACAATAACATGTAATATGAATTACCATGCAAAGCCTGGGTCGCACTAGATAGCAATTTACGTAAATAAAGACAAAATTGGGACGTATTTCGATAATTATGGTTTCGCACCATTGTGAACGTGTTGTGGTCAATATTGTATAATGTTTTTACATCATATGTGTCAAAACGGAGATCTCAAAACGTTTTCTCAATTGTTTTTACAAAATACTATAAAAAATGATAATTTAGCTATTAGTTTTTATAAAAATATTTGTAATATAAATATTTTATAAATATTTGTAAATAAACTGAAACATAAAAAATGTAAAAGAGCGTTTGCGTTTGCTGATGAACTCTCACGTGGTTTAGAATATTGTAATAAACCGTGTATTTCTAGAAAGTTTATTCATCATTAATGTAGTTTAAAATAAACTAGCCAAATTGATCGCTTCGCTCGCAGTTAAATATTATTGTTAACATAATATTTCTTTACCATCAAATTTCAATATAATGTAATATTCAAAAAATTATTTTTTAAAAACTATTTAGTAAAATAATTTATAGTACTAGTAATTAAATAAATATAGAAACTGCAGAGACTGATTAATGCAAGCGTGCGCTTTGTTTGGGGCAATATTCCCAGAAGAGCGCACGTCACGCCGTACCGCTTGGAAATGGGCTGGTTGTCGGCCGAGCACAGGAGGCTCTATCTCATTGGTTCGCTGGCATATAAAATCATTTCATCTTCATCTCCCTCATACTTATATCGTCACTTCATGCAGACTGACTCTCGCCCTAATGTCCGTACCTCCTCCCGCCTTCAGCGACGACCCCTCACCTACCATCCACCCCGGACAGAGGCGCTGAACCAGTCCTTTGCCATTACTGCCTCGAAACTCCTCAATAACTTTCCTGATTTAACCTTCGACCCTGATCATTTCCATTCATTTCAGCATCATCTACAGGAGCATCTCACTGGGCTCGACCGACGAGCATGGGACAGACGTGTAAGGGAGGAGGGTATTATTCTGCCTGTAATCCCACAGTGGTAGGCCGCGCACGCATGGTCCCGGTAATTCTAATTCTGATATCAGCCATACGTCTCGAATCTCGAATCTCGAATTTCGAATATTTAGATTCTTATCGCTTAATTAAAATCATATTTGCGGCTGTGTAATGCGCTCGAGCTCGTGCTTTGAATTTAGAATTTAAGTCTGATTGTAATTTAAATTTCTAAGATTTATACAATTTTTTGCCTAATCGCAATATCAACTGGCTGATTTAAATTTGTTTTACTCGTGTTAAGTTACTTATTTATTTGTCCTATTTTGTTAATTATGAATTACATTTTACGTTTCGTTTCATACATCATAATATTCTAGTCTATATTATATATCTGCGTTCAATGTATTCAATGTATTTTATTGTATAACTATTGTATTATTACTGCGTCGACCTCACAATGAGGGAAGATTATGATGGCATTACTGCGTCCACATGGTTGTGCTTACCAGATATAGTCCAATGTATATAGATTATGCTACTTACTGTATTCATTATCAATGTAACAAGTGCTACTTTGGGGGCTGGCCCCCGTAGCCTAATAAATAATATCAATCAATCAATCAATCAATCTCTCTCTCTCTCTCTCTCTCTCTCACTCTCTATCTCTCATTCTCTCTCTCTCTTTCTCTCTCTCTCTCTCTCTCTCACTCTCTATCTCTCATTCTCTCTCTCTCTTTCTCTCTCTCTCTCTTTCTCTCTCTCTCTCTTTCTCTCTCTCTCTTTCTCTCTCTCTCTCTCTCTAACTCTATCTCTCATTCTCTCTCTCTATCTTTATCTCTCATTCTCTCTCTCTCTATCTCTATCTCTTATTCTCGCTCTGTCTCCCTCTCTTTATCTCTCATTCACTCTCTCTCTCTGTGAGTATTGACGACTGCTACTGTAATCGATCTCGTGAAAAACAAGTGTACTGCATTATTTTCGCCTCCGGGCGGTTTTTTCAGGTCGTCCTTGCATGCGAAATTTTGCAAGATTGCTCGGGGAGTGTCATCTCTGCCTTTCCTGGCGTCTTGCTTCCTAGACGACGGATTCATGTAAGTCTTGTTTGGAGGTTAGATTTACAAAAATTCCACGTGTTTCAAGAAATGCGAGGGACCAATCATGTTGAATCCCACTGGTGGCGACATCTCTGGAGTCACACGGAAACCTTTATCTACTAAGAGGAAGAGACTTGCAGATAATTCAGGGATGGACATTAACGGCTCATTATCGTCTCATGTTTCGCTCTTATCTCCGACCGACGTTCAGTCCATGTTACTTAATATGAGCAAGGATAGAGAAGTATTAATTGACTGGTTGGCTGAAGAAAGAAATAAAGACCAGCGTGATTCTATACGCTCTGCAGTTAATGGATTCTGCGACGCTATTATCTTGCTTTCGTCTGCATATTCTGCTCAATTGGCAGTCAATGAAACTCATGTCGTTTATGCTAATGCAATTAATGAGATTGCTAATAATGTGGCGAAAACTAACGAATTGATTTTTAATTCTTGCAGTCGGTTGGAGCGCATTTCAGGTGGGGGAGTTGCTAGTGGCATTATTTCGGCTCCAAGGGCTACTTTTGCGGAAATAGTTTCAACGCCTGGGGTTTCGACCACCGAAGTAAACAAGACGAGGAATGCCCCAGTTTTGGGTCCTGGTATGACACACACACTTAAGCCGGCAAGTAGAGTGGTAATTGGACCTTGCGAGCACTCAAAGGAAAAATACAGTACTTCTAAACTCACAAGGGAGGCTTTGAAAAATGCCTTAATCCAGCAGAACACAAATTGAGAGTTAGTAGAGTTTTGAACGGAGCAAATAACTCAGTTGTATTGGAGGGGGATAACTTGGACTCGGCAGCATTGACAGATATTCCTGCTCTACGTGATGCAGGCCTTGAGGTTAAACCCGACTCGAGAATGAATCCAAGGCTGATTATCCGAGGAATTCCTATCGACCTTCAAAAAGAGGACATTGCTAATTGTATCGCCAACCAGAATTTTGACGAGGCCTCAGGTGACGAATTTAAGGTGGTTTACTTGTACCCTGTTCGTGAAGGGAGTAATTATTGCTCATGTATTATTGAAATGAAGCCAAAGCATAGAGAAGTCTTATTCGCTAGGTCAAGAGTTAATGTTGGATGGAATTCTTGTCGCATAGAGGACCACATCTCAATTCTACAATGCTTCAAATGCTGTGGTTTCAATCATATGGCGAAAGATTGTAAGGAAAAATTACGATGTCACCTCTGTGCGGATGAACACAGCGCAAATAACTGCAGTAAGAAGTTCGTCCTCAAATGCACCAACTGTTTCCTTGCAGAGTCTACAAACTGCGCTCATGCAGCAAATGATAGGGTTAACTGTCCTATCTTACGTAAGAAAATTCAGTTTAAAATCTCTTTTATCAATTATGGATAATCTATCTATTTGTAATTCAGTCAGCGTACTTAATAATTGTTTAAATCAATCTCGGCTCATCTTGTTGAAATCGAGAGTATTATTTTAAAATATGACCTACATGTGTTAGGTATCAGTGAATCATGGCTGACTCCCGCCTCTCCTACGATGAGCTTTAGGATCCCGGGATTCTCCTTGTTCAGAAATGATCGAGTTGGTAAATCAGGTGATGGAGTGGCTATCTATGTGAAGGATACTTTCAATGCTCGCTTTTGCGGTTCTTCTGCTCATCCGAGTATGTATGTCAGGCGTCCTGAATTTATAATTGTGGAAATTGCAGTTCCGAGTTCAACAATTCTTTGTGTAGTGGTCTAGAGTCCTCCTAAGGCAGGTTACTGGAGTGATGTCGAGGAAGTCATCTTGAACCATAACAAAGGTTTTGATAATTTGATTTTAATGGGTGACTTTAACATTGATTGGTCACGACCCTCGACTCCTCGAACTATTTTGCATGAATCGTTTGTTACGTGCGGACTTACGCGCATAGCATTTGAGACTACACACCATCGTGAAAGAGACAACTCCCACACTTCAATTGACTACATTTGCGTGAGTGACACGTCTGTTATACGGAGTTTTGGCCAGTATAGGTGTCCAGCCATTTCGGATCATGACGTGCTGGTAGTGTCTTTGTCTCATGAATTGCATAATAGATCTAATCTTTATGTCACTAGACGTGCCTTTGGCAATCGGGATATGGGTGCCTTTCAGCGTGATTTAGCAGCTGTCAACTGGAATGGTTTGTTTGAGGCAACTGATGTTGATGTTAAGGTTGAGTTATTTTCAAGTAATCTGACAGCCTTATATGATGTCCATGCTCCTTTCCAAAGAATTAAGGTTAAAAAAAGGCCCTGACCATGGTTGACAGAGGAAATAAAAGAACTGATCTCACGTAGAAATAAAGCCTGGAAGACTTATAGGCGTGTAGGTGGAACAGATAAACATAGTTTGTATAAGTCTCTTAGAAATCGAGTCCAGACTGCTATAAGGAATGCTAGGCACAGGTACTTTAAAGCAAGGTTTCTTCAGTGTTCTAGAGGGGCAGATTTTTGGAGAATTGTTGATGCTGTTGGCCTTAAGTCTTCTCGTCCTGAAAATATGCAGCTGGCTGCCTCCGTGGAGGCTTTAAATGATCATTTTGTTGGAGTTGGTTCTTCTAAGGTCCTTAACTTTCCGTATTATTACGCAGCAGGACCCCCGGATGACAGATTTTTCTTCAAACATGTCAAGGAGGAGGATCTGGCTAGGGTTATCTTGGCTTCGAAATCTAACGCCTCTGGAGTGGATGGTATCCCGATCAGCTTTATTAAGGAATCGATAACATCTATATTCCCTATTCTATTACATATTTTTGATACCTCTTTGCAGTCGGGTATATTTCCTACCCAATGGAAGATGGCCCTGGTTAGACCGCTTCCGAAAGTGACGCGACCGAATACAGTCGAGGACTATAGGCAGATAAGTATTATCTGTGCGACCGCAAAGTTACTTGAGAGTGTGGCATATGATTTGTTGAATGAGTATATCTCTGAAAGAGAACTTTTAAATCGGCTGCAGTCTGGCTTTCGAAAATCTCACAGTGTACACACTGCCCTTATAAGGTTAGTTGATGACGTCAGAGAGAGTATAGATGGTGGTTTTATTACTCTATTAGTTTCTATAGATTTTAAGCAGGCTTTTGACTCAGTCAATATTGCTCTGCTCTGTGAAAAACTTAGTTACTATGGCATCTCTGATTCGGTGATTGAGTGGTGTAATTCATACCTTTCTGGCAGGTCTCAATTTGTTAAATCGAGTTCGGGTGAGTTTTCCAGCGTTAAAACTAGAGAGAGGGGAGTTCCTCAGGGCTCAGTCTTGGGACCGCTCCTATTCCAGATATTTATCAATGACCTTCCGGACTGTCTGATTGATTGCAGTTATCACTTATATGCTGACGATTTCATTGTTTATGCCCGGAGTCGCTTTAACGATCTGTCCGCGTTGGTTGATAAAATGAATTTGAATTTGGAACGGGTCTTACAATGGGCACAGTGTAATGATATTGTAATTAACACTAAAAAAACAAAGGCTATGTGGCTTGGCTCCAGAGGTTTTGTTAGCAGGATTCCTGGTGAACGGGTTCCGGATGTTATTCTTGATAAAGATGTGATTGATATTTGCTCTTCCCTTAAGATTTTAGAAATAACGCTTGATAGCACGCTGTCTTGGAGAGAGCAATGTACTGAAACGGCAAGGAGATGTCATGGAGCCTTATCAAGACTTAGGAGGTGTGGAGATTGTATTCCTGCTAGTATCCGGCTTGCATTGGTTAGGACTCTTGTCTTTCCATATTTGGATTTTTGTCCAGGGCTATTTTTGGACTTGTCTGCCGAACTTGTGCTTAGGTTATCCCGATGTAAAAACGCTGCACTTAGGTTTGTGACGGGCCTGAAAAAGTTCGATCACATTACCCCGGCATATAAATCACTCGAGGTGCTTTCCTTCTCGGTAAGGCGGGACTATCTTTGTATTTGTTTGCTGGTTAGTATCCTTAAGTCCGGTTGTCCGGTTTATCTACGCAATGCTTTTAACTTTCGGCCTGCTGACCAGGTTGGCTCTAGGCGTTGCTCCGACCTTGATTTGGTGGTCCCCAGAGCTTCCACAGAATGCTATAGACATTCGTTCACTATAGGGGGGGCTAACTTCTGGAATGCCCTGCCGGAAAATTTGAGAAGAAAGTTCGAGTCTCCCTCTTTTAAATTTGAATTGACTGCGTATTTTTTATCTTCGACTTCTGTAGATTAATTGGAATGTAATAACTTAAGACTGATAGATATGTGCTTTGCAATTTGTTTTACTTGTCTACGTAATTTATAATCTTCAACAAAGTCAGTATTATGTATTTTTTGGATTCTTGATATGATTTCATTTATATTTTTATAGCTATTATTATTTATTTATTTTATTATTTAACTACTACTTTATGTAATAATAATATTTTATTGTATTATTATTTTATTATTTTGTTATATTTTATTATATAAATTTAGACAAAATTTTATGTATTTAATATTATATTTACGTTACTTTATAGTTTTCATATTTACACCTAAAACTGTTGTTGAATGCGATTATTGGAATTGTAAATTAATTATATGCATCATTATTTATGTATTTACTGGCTGCGGCCAACTAGGACCTTGAGTCCTTTGCCGCTTAATAAAGAATCAATTCAATTCAATTCATTCTCTCTCACTCTCTCTGTCTCCCTCTCTCTATCTCTCATTCTCTCTCTCTGGCGCGGTGAGTACTAAGACACCTGTTTATCTCTCCGTATTGTTTATATGATTGTTGTACTCACGTCTGTACCTATTAAATTAGATGCATTTTTACTGTAGCCAGTTGTCCGCAAATTGCAGAAATAAATTGCAAAATCTTGGAGGTTAGCTGGAGGAATTTGCGAGCAGCGAAGATCATCAAAATCATCAAAATCATCAAAATCATCAAAATCATCGAAGTGATTCTCCATTTTTCACCCTAATATAAATCGTCTAAAAACCCATTTCGCATCTATCGAAGCATTAGTTCATACAGCCTCTCATGATGTCATCGCGATTACCGAAACCTTCCTTACAAATCACGATTCTTCGGAAATTATTAAACTGCCGGGCTATACATTATATCGATTGGATCGTGAGGGTAAGGAGGGGGGAGGTGTGGCGGCTTATGTACGCGAAAATTTTGGGGTAAGGATCATCGCGCACTCTGAGCCTTTCTTTTCGAATGCTCCGGAATATCTGGTACTATGTTTGTCAGGTATATCAATTTCAATGGTTTTAGCAATTGTTTACCGTAGGCCTTCGGCCGCTTACCCCACGGAGTTTTTTGAGGTCTTGTCAGACATATTACCACGATACAAGTATGTCGTGGTCACTGGGGATTTTAACATTGACATGAATTCTACCAGTGCCATGGCAAATAGGTTTAGAGCTAATCTAACGGCACTGGGACTTTCACTCATCCAGTCAGAGCCAACCCATCACGCGATGACATCGGGTGGGCCATCTCACACGTGGTTAGATCTCTTCCTTATTCGTGAACCAGTACCTGAGCATGACTATGTTAAGACGTCGGCTCCTTTCGCAGCTGGACGCGATGCCATTAGTATTACTCTTCCGATTGATGATGAGCAGTCTTAAGTGAAGGTATTTGGGAGACGTAATTTGGAGGGGATCAACCTTCATAATCTTGCAACTATATTCGAATCATTCATCACCTCTTCTTCCTCATCTCAATCACTCACCCAACCTTGGCCTGACCAGTCTGTATCCATAGTTATGTCACCATGTAATTATCAAAGTCCGCATTCACATCAAGTTCATTCATCTGATAATATTCATAGCACCATTTTATCTACACTAACATTAATATGTAAGTCAATTTTATCTACTTTTGACTTGATAGCCCCTATAACATTTCATTTCATTAGAACAAATCACAAATCTTAGATTTCTGGGGAAACCAAAGAAAGTATTAAAGTTAGAAATGCAGCTTTTAATAGATTTCGTGCTACAGGTTCTGTTGACGATTATACCGTGTACAAGGGTCTTAGAAATCAGGTTTCGAATATTGTCAACTCAAGTAAGTTTCACTTTCTGGCAAAGAAACTTAGTAGCACGAAAGACCCGAAGAAATCATGGAAGTGCCTAAAAAACATGGGCCTCAGCTCTAAGACTAATCCATCACCACTTAGATTGTTCACACCTCAACAGCTAAATTGTCACTATGCTTCAGTTTCAAATCATGTTCGACCCCTTTCCGTACAATCATTTTCAACTATAACATGCAATTTTTGTCCTACATCACCTTCATCTCCCACTTTTCATTTCGCTGTTATAACCACGAAAGAAGTTCAACGTGTAGTTTGGGAAGCGTCCTCGAGGGCAGTGGGGATTGATGGCATATCTGTTGAAATGATTAAGCTACTAGAGCCTCAATTAACACTGCACCTTGTTGATCTCTTTAATAACATGCTTTCAGTTGGCTATTTTCCAGAGAGCTAGAAAAGGGTAGCACTGTTCCCATTAGCGAAGTCAAGCAGGGTAGAATCGTGCTCAGATACAAGTCCGATTGCGAAGCTTTGTGAGCTCTCAAAAATCTTGGAGAGACTTATACATAATCAGTTGTCTGAATATCTTGAAAAGAATCATATTCTTGTTGATAGACAGGCAGGTTTTCGTAAGGGCACAGTACCCAGACAGCCCTCCTGGGCGTCCTAGATGACGTTAGGAGAGCCCTTGATGCTAGGAAGATCACGATTCTCGTCCTGTTTGACTTCTCCAAGGCATTCGATACTGTGCCTCATGACAAACTTATGCAGAAATTGTGCGAGATTGGCTGCTCTGACAACGTATCAAATTGGTTTTATTGGTATCTTGTAGGCCGCAAACATGCAGTGGAGAGTGAGACGGGCGTGTTATCGGACTGGCTCGAGATAAATGCGGGGGTGCCTCAGGGCAGTGTTCTTGGCCCAATACTTTTTTCCATCTATATTAATGATCTGCCAAAAGATCTTTCACACAGCGATTGTATGCTCTTTGCCGATGACGCCCAGGTCTACCATTCGTTTTTTCCGTCAGAATTGGTAGTAGGGGGACAACGTATCACACAAGATGCCAATGCGATAGCCCTATGGGCACATACGAACGGATTAAAGCTGAATGTAAAAAAAACGAAGGTTATGATTCTGGGTAGTCAGGCTTTTTTATCGCGTATCGACTTGAACACTGCCCCGAAGGTAGGGTTGGGAGCGGATCTCTTAAACTATGAATGTGAGGTTAAATCGCTTGGGGTAATGATCTCTCCCTCTCTTGATTGGTCAAAACAGGTGTTAACTATCTCGAGTCGCGTACATGGGGTTTTGCACTCATTGCGTTATTATAAAAAGACATTGTCTCGAGGTCTTAGGAAAAGTCTAGTTGAAGCACTAGTTTTTCCGCATCTTGACTATGCGTGTGCGGTATTTAACGATGTCGATCAGAACAGAAATCTGAAACTTCAAAGGCTACTGAATGCTTGTGTACGATTCATGTGGGGGGACATAGCAAGGAGGGAACATGTAACTTCTTATAGGTTAAGTCTCAGGTGGTTGTCAGTTGAGTCCAGACGTTCATACCTGATTAACTCACTTGCATACGGCATCATCGCTCATAATTCACCCATTTATCTGGCTAATCATTTTATAAAATTAAATACTCTCCATCATAACCAGCGCACCTCTTCTCGTCACCCATCAAAATCGCTAAATTATCTTCCCCCTCGTACTGAGGCATTCAATAAATCATTTGTCATCACTGCATCTAATATCATTAATGAACTTCCTACATTTTCATACGAACCATCATCTATTAATAATTTCAAAAATAATTTAATCACCTGTTTGGACTTGACAAAACTGCCTGGGAAAATAGAGTGTGCAATGAGGACATAATACCTCCTCAGATCCCTCACCTCGACTTGGACTTAAACATGTGAATATAATACTGCAATATTTCGACGCTAGATGTACATTTATTACTTATGTATTTGTTTTATTTTATATTCGAAACTTTAAATTGTTATTTTGTTATATAATTTGTTATAATTTGTTATTATTATTATTATCGTTTTATTTTTTATACGTTTTATTGTTTTATATTATTTATGTAATTAACTCAGACTGTCTAACTTGTTGACTTCACCCTCCATTGTTAATTATTAAAAGGAATCGATCACGAGGATCAGTTTTTTTAATTAAATAAACACTATTTATTTAAATTTAGTTGTACAACGTTTCGTCTGCGTGGTTTGAAGACCTCTTCAGGTACTATAAATTTATTGAGCACAAAATAACAATTTTAATAATTACAAATTAACGGACGAAATATTGAATAAATTAACGGAAGAAAATATTACCATTGATACACTGAAACGTAGATTTAATAAGCCCAGAAAGGCGTCGTCGAATAACAAGAGTATGCGAAATCGAGCGAATTTATACAAAACAATACAAGTGTCTGCGAGTATATGTGTATGTATGTTTACAAATTGAAAGTCAATTTCTTAGAAATACTCGGATAAATAAATAAATAGTCTCTTTAAATCACATCATAATACTTTTATATTGTCGGTTTAAATATTGTACGTCTTCTTTTCTATTGATAGTCGAATTATAATAATTAATGTGTAACATTTCTGAAATAATTCGTTTTTTGTAGGATGTCTCTCTATCTAATATTTTTACATTGTTCCAAACGAACTCGTGATCCGCATTTTTAACAATATGTGCAGTAACAACAGCTTCTGGATTTTTATTTTTCTGGTGTTCTTTAATTCTGTTTTTTAGGCAGCGTTTAGTTTCTCCGATGTAAGTTGCCGCGCATTTTTTACAATTAAATCTGTATACTACCCCTGTCATATCCCATTTTTCAGTCGAGTCTTTGCCTAATTTTATTATATTATTAAATTTGTGATTAATTAATGGAATTGTATTAATGTTAAATTTTTTTAACATGTTGTATAAGGTAATGATATAGTGCAAATTGGAAGCTGTTTTCTTGTTTCGCTTGTGCCTGTGAATTTAATTTTACGTAGTCTGTTTTTAATTGCCAAATTCGTGAAATTATCGGGATAGTTATTCGTTTTTAATAAGTTTCTAACAATCATTATATTTTGTTTGTGAAATTGTTGATGAGATAAGATAATTGCTCTGTCTACTAAATTATAAATTATGTTTCGTTTTTGTTGAATAGTATGATTTGATTCAAAATTTAGTATATGATTAGAATTCGTTGATTTTTTAAACCAATTGGTTATAATGCTATTATCAGTTTTAATCAATTTAAGATCCAAAAAATTAATGCAGTTATTTTCTTCCATTTCTTGTGTAAATTTTAAATAATTATTGTAGTTGTTAAAAACTTGTGAAACCGCATTTATGTGTTCTTTTTGTATAAATAAAAGTATGTCATCTACGTATCGATAGTAAATTAATGGGAAACAATTGTGTTTCTCTTTTAATTCTTTATGGCAATGAGTCTCTAAATCATCCATTACTAAATCAGCAAATAATGGTGATATAGGAGAGCCCATTGGAGAACCGAATATTTGTTTGTATATTATATTGTTAAAAGTAAAAAAACTATTATTGAATAAAAATTCGACTATATTACGTATTTCGTAAAAAGGAATCTTGCATTTGTTGTGAATATATTTAAATCGTTTGTCTAAGCTATTAAGAACTTCGTTACATGAAATATTTGTAAACAGTGAGCTGACATCTAAAGATAACATGCTATAATCGTCGGGAATATTAATATTGGACAGTTTCTTTTTTAATTCAAAGCTATTATTATTGTGCGATATTGGAACTGGAATTATATTTTTAAGTTCATTATATACAATTTCGGCTAAATAATAAGTTGGAGAATTTACTGTAGAAATTATTGGTCTAAGTGGAACATTATTTTTGTGTATTTTAGGTAATCCATAAGCTTTAGCTAAATTAGTATTAGTTTGAGTTAACTGATTATTATGAAATTCCTTATAGAGATATTAATTACACAGCCACACAAAAAAAAAGTAAAAATCCACGGACCAAATCATACATACCTTATGTTTTTGAGGTCGCTGATTCCGAATCCGTGGACCATTTGACCCCATCACCTCAGGGTCAAGGTCAGGTCAAGGTCAAATTTACAAAATTACCGGCAATCAAGGTATAACAGTATACATATATGTTTTTGGGGTCGCCGAATCCGAATCCGTGTTCCGTTTGACTCCTTCACCTCATAGTGAAGGTTATTTAAAGGTAAAATCGACAAAATTCTTGTCAAACAAACCAAACTTAATGCCATTTATTTTTTCTTACTATACCTTACACGATTCTCATCAAATGATCGGTGCAAAGGTTTCCTTTTACGTTTTTTCCCAGTAGCTTTACAATCTCTTTTCAACATCCAACAGTAGTCGGCTAGTATAGTAGCATCCCATCTACCTTAATAATGCTTCTCCATTACTTTAACATCTTGGTGAAAACGCTCACTATAGCAACCACTATGCCTCAGTTCCTATAGCGCACTCCACTACAATGAAGGAAACATACGATAATCTCAAAATTATAATACAAAATATTCAGTATGATAAGCATAGATGGCGGATATGTGATGATTTCAAGGTTTCTGGAATATTGCAAGGCCAGCAGTCTGGATTTACAAAGACGCCATGTTTCTTGTGCTTATGAGATAGTAGAGACCGTGCAAAGCACTATACAAATCATAAATGGCCTGAAAGAAAATCTCTCGAAGTTGGAAAGAGTAACGTTATAGCTACTCCATTGGTTGATCCGAAAAGAGTTCTCATTCCTCCATTACACATAAAACTTGGTGTGATGAAAAATTCGTTAAAGCTTTAGATAAAGATAGCCAGGGCTTCGAATACCTTCAAAATAAATTTCCAAGTAAATCAGATGCAAAATTGAAGGAAGGTATTTTTGACGGTCAAGAGATTAGAAAATGATGGCTGATGACCAGTTTATTAGTTCCATGACAAACATTGAGAAAGCTGCATAGCTTAGCTTTAAGGAAGTTACTGAATACTTTTTGGGTAATCGCAGAAGCCCAAATTACAAAGTAATTGTATCTATATTGGTTGAGAACTATGGGAATATGGGTTGCCTAATGAATTACAAACTACATTTTCTGCACTTGGATAGTTTTCCTGAAAACTGTGGCGATTATACCGAGGAACAGGGATAGCGTTTTCACCAAGATGTTAAAGTAATGGAGAAGCGTTATCAAGGTAGATGGGATGCTACTATACTAGCCGACTACTGTTGGATGTTGAAAAGAGATTGTAAAACTACTGGGAAAAAACGTAAAAGGAAACCTTTGCACCGATCATTTGATGAGAATCGTGTAAGGTATAGTAAGAAAAAATAAATGGCATTAAGTTTGGTTTGTTTGACAAGAATTTTGTCGATTTTACCTTTAAATAACCTTCACTATGAGGTGAAGGAGTCAAACGGAACACGGATTCGGATTCGGCGACCCCAAAAACATATATGTATACTGTTATACCTTGATTGCCGTTAATTTTGTAAATTTGACCTTGACCTGACCTTGACCCTGAGGTGATGGGGTCAAATGGTCCACGGATTCGGAATCAGCGACCTCAAAAACATAAGGTATGTATGATTTGGTCCGTGGATTTTTACTTTTTTTTTGTGTGGCTGTGTAATTAATATCTCTATAAGGAATTTCATAATAATCAGTTAACTCAAACTAATACTAATTTAGCTAAAGCTTATGGATTACCTAAAATACACAAAAATAATGTTCCACTTAGACCAATAATTTCTACAGTAAATTCTCCAACTTATTATTTAGCCGAAATTGTATATAATGAACTTAAAAATATAATTCCAGTTCCAATATCGCACAATAATAATAGCTTTGAATTAAAAAAGAAACTGTCCAATATTAATATTCCCGACGATTATAGCATGTTATCTTTAGATGTCAGCTCACTGTTTACAAATATTTCATGTAACGAAGTTCTTAATAGCTTAGACAAACGATTTAAATATATTCACAACAAATGCAAGATTCCTTTTTACGAAATACGTAATATAGTCGAATTTTTATTCAATAATAGTTTTTTTACTTTTAACAATATAATATACAAACAAATATTCGGTTCTCCAATGGGCTCTCCTATATCACCATTATTTGCTGATTTAGTAATGGATGATTTAGAGACTCATTGCCATAAAGAATTAAAAGAGAAACACAATTGTTTCCCATTAATTTACTATCGATACGTAGATGACATACTTTTATTTATACAAAAAGAACACATAAATGCGGTTTCACAAGTTTTTAACAACTACAATAATTATTTAAAATTTACACAAGAAATGGAAGAAAATAACTGCATTAATTTTTTGGATCTTAAATTGATTAAAACTGATAATAGCATTATAACCAATTGGTTTAAAAAATCAACGAATTCTAATCATATACTAAATTTTGAATCAAATCATACTATTCAACAAAAACGAAACATAATTTATAATTTAGTAGACAGAGCAATTATCTTATCTCATCAACAATTTCACAAACAAAATATAATGATTGTTAGAAACTTATTAAAAACGAATAACTATCCCGATAATTTCACGAATTTGGCAATTAAAAACAGACTACGTAAAATTAAATTCACAGGCACAAGCGAAACAAGAAAAGAGCTTCCAATTTGCACTATATCATTACCTTATACAACATGTTAAAAAAATTTAACATT
Source organism: Theocolax elegans (assembly GCA_026168455.1). NCBI lineage: Eukaryota > Metazoa > Arthropoda > Insecta > Hymenoptera > Cerocephalidae > Theocolax > Theocolax elegans. The sequence goes on from CM047430.1 coordinate 17,920,398, forward strand.
AATACAATTCCATTAATTAATCACAAATTTAATAATATAATAAAATTAGGCAAAGACTCGACTGAAAAATGGGATATGACAGGGGTAGTATACAGATTTAATTGTAAAAAATGCGCGGCAACTTACATCGGAGAAACTAAACGCTGCCTAAAAAACAGAATTAAAGAACATCAGAAAAATAAAAATCCAGAAGCTGTTGTTACTGCACATATTGTTAAAAATGCGGATCACGAGTTCGTTTGGAACAATGTAAAATATTAGATAGAGAGACATCCTACAAAAAACGAATTATTTCAGAAATGTTACACATTAATTATTATAATTCGACTATCAATAGAAAAGAAAACGTACAATATTTAAACCGACAATATAAAAGTATTATGATGTGATTTAAAGAGACTATTTATTTATTTATCCGAGTATTTCTAAGAAATTGACTTTCAATTTGTAAACATACATACACATATACTCGCAGACACTTGTATTGTTTTGTATAAATTCGCTCGATTTCGCATACTCTTGTTATTCGACGACGCCTTTCTGGGCTTATTAAATCTACGTTTCAGTGTATCAATGGTAATATTTTCTTCCGTTAATTTATTCAATATTTCGTCCGTTAATTTGTAATTAATAAAATTGTTATTTTGTGCTCAATAAATTTATAGTACCTAAAGAGGTCTGCAAACCACGCAGACGAAACGTTGTACAACTAAATTTAAATAAATAGTGTTTATTTATTTAAAAAACTGACCCTCGAGATCGATTCCTTTTAATAATTAACTCAGACTGTATTTAGTATTTCAAGTGCCTACGGGGTCTCAACCCCAAGGCCAAATAAAATATGTCAATCAATCAATCAATCTCTCTCTCTCATACTCTCTCACTCTCTCTGTAACTCATTCTCACTCACTCTCTCTTTACATCTTATATTTTATTTTATATTTTATATTGTTATTGTTATGTTTACCTTACTGGTTTTATTTTTTTATTGTTATTATATTTTTATTCTATTTTGTTGTTATTATTGTTACTTATTTATTATATTATCTATTTATATGTTTATCTGTGTATTTATGATCTCATGTTACTTTGTTTTCTGTTCTCTAACGTGATGAGTGTTTTGTTTTGATTACTTTTGTATTTACGCTGTATTTTATTGTATTTTAGTTTATTAGTTGCTGCGCAGATTATATTCATAATATGTATACGGGGATCTTTCCCCGAAATACCTAATAGATTCTATCTATCTCATTCTCGCTCTGTCTCTCTCTTTCTCTCTCTCTCTCTCTCTCTCTCTCTCCATCTCTCATTCTTTGTCTCTATCTCTCATTCATACATATATAAATATACATATATATATATGGGTGGTTCTCTGTGACATCGAAGATGAAAAAAATAAATATTGCTATAACTGTGGGAATATGTTTTAGAGGTATCCAGTAGTTCTCCTGAATTTTTTCAGATTTTTTCTGGGCCATTATTTTAAGTTACAGAGAGTCAAAGTTGACATTTTAGCACTTTTTTGCATTATATGCCCATTTTTATGAATTTTTAGCTCCCAGGGGATGCATTTTTCACTAAAAACATAAGTATGACTTTTTTTGTAAAATTTTCCGAATTTTTCATTAAAAATACTTTTAAAGACATAAATGTATGCTGTCACACTCTTGTAAGCCATTTAAACCTTAAATAGTGAAAATCATCAATTCTGCTCTGGTAACCTAATACTGTCTAAAAGATGTCTTTTTATAGTCAGAAACTGCCTAAAAATTTCCAGAGTGGGTCTAAATCATTAAGATCACTTATGGTCAAAATATCCGGGAAAAGTGCCCGAAATATTAATCGAAATGTATATTTGTTGCCTTATAACGATGAATCTAGTAGCATGATCATTGCAAAAAGATTTATGCACTTACCTTGGAATGGTAGAAAAGTATCTCCACTTGTTTCAGTATCCATCTAATCCCCTGTAAGCTGCTAAAATACAAATATTATTATAAAATTATAAAAAATTATTTTTTAAACATTTATAATGCTCGATTTTTAGTTTTACATCCCTTACAAGAATTATAATACTAATCTGAAGGATTACTATAAAAGTATCAACATTATTCATGAAAATGGGCATATAATGCAAAAAAGTGCTAAAATGTCAACTTTGACTCTCTGTAACTTAAAATAATGGCCCAGAAAAAATCTGAAAAAATTCAGGAGAACTACTGGATACCTCTAAAACATATTCCCACAGTTATAGCAATATTTATTTTTTTCATATTCGATGTCACAGAGAACCACCCATATATATATATATATATATATATATATATATAGATTTATTTTAATTGATGGTAAATATTGATGGAAATTGATGAAATTACTGATGGAATAATTGATGGTTAATATTACAATTTTAGTAATACTATTGATGGTAATAAGTAAATTCAAAGAAATCCACCAATCATAGTTCTGGAGATTATAAACGTGCACTTTCACAGTTATTTCGTATTAAAGGATATTCAAACATTAAATGTATTTATTGTCGACCGCGAATTAAAATATTGATAGATTAAACCGTGTTGGAAATTAAAAGAAAACAGAATTTTAGTATACTAACGAAGATTTGCTGGAAAAATATAATAAATAAAATTAAGAAGTAGTGATAGCTCGCAAAAGTAAAAACACAATATGGATAGAAAATATTTTAAAAGAAGATGCAGAAGCAGTACAAGCTTATTCAAGATTGGACCAACTAACACCAGAAGAATTAATAGTATTATTAGATACAATGGGACTCAGCACGAAACGCAGAAAGTCAACATTAGTATCACGTTTGTTTAGAGGCGGTGTACGACAATTCAAACAAGATGTACCATGGAACCCTCGAATCGACGAAAGATAAGAAGGACTTCCATTAACAATAAGAGGAATAGAATCTGATGGATCCGAAGAATATTTAGCATTAAAGCAAATGAAGATAATCCGAACCAGCAGACGACGGAAGACGACATTTCTAACATTCCATCAACAAGTAGAGAACCTATAATACCAAACGAAAGGCAACCAGTTGTTCCAACAAGTACAGCACCATGCATAATAGCAACATCAATTACAACGAGCGCAACACCAACAGTCTCAATGGCGTCAACATATGTCGATAATACAACGATGAGCCTGATAACGACACAACAAGGAGTTATACAGTCCACATCAGCATCACAAAAAATATTACTACATAACCTAAATAAACAATTATTATTAATCCCAGAAGTACATAGGTTAATGAGAGAAGATGTCGGAAATAATACTGGAATAAATAGATCAGGAACACTTAATACTACTCCACAACATAGTCCAGACTCGTCACAAGTAGTAAGGAATGCTAATATGAATAGGTCAGTCGTCCAAACTAGAGAAGATGCAGCGACTGAACCCATGCAACAAAGGAACACGGGACAAATAAGAAATGCGAACCTACACCCAGAAATACAAATAATTTCAGGAGGTTCAGAAGACGAGAGTGATAACAACGACCGACTTAATTCGCGAGAAAGAACAATTACACATCAAAAAGAGACGAATAATGGAACACTGGTAGAAAATAATAGAAATGATGGTAACAACACTAACATAGGACAGGTGGTTATCACAATTTTAAATAATTTGGAACGAATAACACTCACACACAGAACAAGTACACCATCGTATGAGAAGAAGAACGATAGGTCAAACTCTCAGTTGGAGGACAGACAAGATTTGAATGAGGAAATCCAACATGCCAACGAGCCAATGCCTTATACAACACCAGCAGTTTGAAGAGGAACACAGCAACCAGCAAATCTACAATTCGAAGGTATAGAGGAAGAGAAAACGAAGAAAACCAATAAGAAAAAGAAGACAAATAAAAAAGAAAAAAGAAATACAAAAGAAAAAGGAAATAAAAAAAACAACAAAAAAGAAGGAAAATAAGAAGAAAAGCTCAAAGAAAAACAAAAAGAAATACCGTAGCAATGATGATGATTCCAGCTCGAACGAAAGTAGTGATGATGACGATGAAGCTAATGACAGTAATGATGATAGTAGTGAAGATAGTAGTGATGATAATAGCGAAGACAGTTCAAGTAGTGAAGAAGAAGAAAATACAAGCAGTGATGATGACACGTTCTCCTCAGACAGCGATAACGGAGGACATAAAAAGAAAAGTAAAAAGAAGAAATCCCAAAAGAAAAAGTCACACACGAAGAAAACGAAGAATTTTAATCTTAACGAATGCGATAAGGTCATACGCGTATTCAACAGTTGGAATTTGGCATACTCAGGTGAAGAGAGGGACAACCCAAACGAATTCCTAACCAGGCTTACAAATTTCCGCAACAACGTGACAATATCGGACAAACAATTTTTCATTCGTCTTCATGAAAAAAGCTGAAAGTAAAGAACAAAGGCTGGAAAGATTTCCTTAAGGTATTTCGCGCACAATTTATGAAAAAGCTCTCCGAAAGTGATGTGTGGGACGAAGCTTGGAAAAGAACACAAGGGAAAACAGAGAACATCACGAATTACGTAAGCAGCATGAAACACATATTTGCACATCTTAAAACACCACCTTCAATAAAAAGACAGATTGATGTAGTTTGGAGGAACCTAAGACCTGACTATAGAGATCACATGCCAGAAAAGAGATGCAAATCGTACGAGAAAATAGAACAATATGGAAGAAAATATGAAGACAAGGTAGATCTAGACAAAATATTCAGCCCATCTCCACCATTAGAAAATATAAAGATTCCAGAAGCAGCCGCGCCTGAAGCCCAAAAAGTGGGAAAAGCATCTGTAGTTGACGAAGAAATAAACACGTTCGAAAGTTGTGTTATCCGATCAGAGGGAAAGAAGACAAAAAACAGCAAGAAGGAAAACAAACCCGTCAAAACGGCAAGAGAATCAGCAATACAGGCAATGATAGAGTTACCTACGCCAACTCTCCCATCCGTTGATGCAGTAAACATTCCTTCTGCTATGAACTTCAACCAACCTCAAACAATCGGAGGCACCCCACAAGATTGGAATAACTGGCAAAATAATGACCAAATAAGACAAAATCCAATTAATTACAGAAATGCGGGAATTACAAGATACCTAAATGGTGGTGGAAGAATGATGTATGTTGATAATTTTAGAAATGATGTGGTAAACAGAAATAATAATGTTGGTAATATAAGATATACAAATAACGGCACGACTCGAGAAGAGAAGACATGGCTGGGAGATGGAATAATGTAGGCAATTCAGGGAATACGCCACAAAACTTAAATGGCACTAGACCGAGAATAAATCCACAACCGCAACACCCCAAGTTTTATTGGAGCATGCTTTTACTGTAACAAGGTTGGCCATAGAGCATCGGAATGTCCAACGGTCATTTGTTATTATTGTAAGCAAAACGGTCATAAGGTAAATAACTGCCAAACAAGACTGTAACAAAATAATTTCATATGCCAAGTTTGCGGGACTCAGGGATATACGTTTAATAACTGTCCGACATGTATACCGATAAAATAAGCATAGGGAAACGGCAACACTGGGGGTCAAATGGGATCCAAAACCCCTCAGCAACAGCAGCAGGGATCCCAGGCAGTCATCCAGAGACAATAAACTCGAACACACTGCCCGAGAAGAAATTGACTTTATTAGAGGAAGCATTGAAGAGAAGAAGTGAAGTAAAGAGAAGTAAAAATGTTGATTGGTCAGAGAAGATGAATGAGATGTTTGTGAAGATGACGGAAGAATCAAAGCACCTACCATGCATAAATCTAGAAAGAAATGAAGAAAATGAAATGAAGAATAAATTAATAGTGAAGGAAGTTACTAATAATAAAGTTGTGAATGAAGTTATTGATGAAGCTAGTGACGGTAAAAACAATTCCGATTACAAGAAGATGCTAACATTACTTACAGCAGTTGATGATTTATTTCAACAGATACTTATTTCTCAGAAATATTTCTCGATCTTGGTGAATAAACCACACTTTTAATTAGATGGCGACGTTTCGATGACTTTTCGTCATCCTCTTCAGGCTATACCTTTATTTATAAAACGAATACATTTGAATATACATAAATAATTGTAGGTTTTGTTTTAAGCCTAATGATTAATAACATTTTACTTACTACTTGTCAATATAAATCGATTAACGTTTAAATTTTGATCGTAGTATCACTGAGTCGTCGCACTAAAATAATGAAAACAAGGATATTTAAAAACAATGAAATTTACTTTATCATATGCACAGAAGTTAAGTGATTACGATGACTACCTTCATCTTATCAACAGCTCGATAATTCAACATTATTCAATAAATAAATAAATTAAATAAATAAATAAATTAAGACAACACAGAAAAATGTAAATACACGAACAGAAAGCAAAAGCAGTCAGAGGACTAGAGCAATTTATCACAGACTGTAAACTAGATTTACTCGCAGCTAATATACACAGCTATAGTAATGTATAGCATGACACTAACTATACACGTGTTAGAGCGCGATTTTTGAATTTAAATCACATTTAATTTTATTAATTTTAAAATAAGTTAATTTTTATGGTGCATCCAATATTTATAAGCTAAACATTAAATTGTGTATTATGTTAAAACTAATCTTTTTTAATTTATAATTCAAATAAAAATGCTTTATTTTTATTTTTTATTATTAATTTTAACATAATACACAATTTAATGTTTAGCTTATAAATATTGGATGCACCATAAAAATTAACTTATTTTAAAATTAATAAAATTAAATGTGATTTAAATTCAAAAATCGCGCTCTAACACGTGTATAGTTAGTGTCATGCTATACATTACTATAGCTGTGTATATTACCTGCGAGTAAATTTAGTTTACAGTCTGTGATAAATTGCTCTAGTCCTCTGACTGCTTCTGCTTTCTGTTCGTGTATTTACATTTTTCTGTGTTGTCTTAATTTATTTATTTATTTAATTTATTTATTTATTGAATAATGTTGAATTATCGAGCTGTTGATAAGATGAAGGTAGTCATCGTAATCACTTAACTTCTGTGCATATGATAAAGTAAATTTCATTGTTTTTAAATATCCTTGTTTTCATTATTTTAGTGCGACGACTCAGTGATACTACGATCAAAATTTAAACGTTAATCGATTTATATTGACAAGTAGTAAGTAAAATGTTATTAATCATTAGGCTTAAAACAAAACCTACAATTATTTATGTATATTCAAATGTATTCGTTTTATAAATAAAGGTATAGCCTGAAGAGGATGACGAAAAGTCATCGAAACGTCGCCATCTAATTAAAAGTGTGGTTTATTCACCAAGATCGAGAAATATTTCTTCAAAATCAATTATGCGTGGATGATAAAGAAATATCTGTATATACAGAAAGGAATTATTCAACGTCAGAAAAAGAATACCTAGCTGTTATGTGGGCAATTAAGAAATTAAGACCTTACATCGAATGTTATCATTTTACTGTCATCACCGACCACATAGCATTAAAATGGCTCAAAAATAAAAAAGAACCGTCAGGTAGATTGGCGAGATGGGCATTAGAAATGATGGAATGGGATTTCGAAATAATACATAGAAAAGGAGCTCTTAACCACGTACCTGACGCGTTATCACACATGTTCGAGGACGTAAATGATGAACACGTGGTGGAAACCGCGGCATTCGAAGAAATAAAAGACAGATGGTATTTAAATAGACTACATGATGTGGAGAAATTTCTAGAGAGATTTTAAAATTGGAGAATTAATGATGGGATGTTATATAAATATGATGAATTGCTGGACCCAATCACAGACCGAGAAGAAAAGTGGAGATTAGTGGTACCGCTGAATTATCGTGACAAGGTAATGCACGACGCTCATGATGTAGCTTCCGCGGGACATTGAGGACTAGAGAAAACGTATGATCGCATTGCTAGGGAGTATTACTGGCAAGGCATGTGGCATGATGTTAACAAATATGTGCAACAATGCCAAATATGCCAACAATACAAAACACCACAAACAGGACAAAAAGGATTGATGGCAACGAGAGTAGTAGATAGACCATGGTGCATAGTAGCTGCAGATCTGATGGAATTTCCACCAAGCAAAAATCAAAATAAATGTCTGATAGTATTCCAAGATTTATTTATGAAATGGATCGAAATAAAGCCAATCAGAAGGGCTGATGGAAAATTTGTAGCCAAAGCATTGGAGGACTTAATTTTATTTAGATGGGAAACACCGGAATACTTTCTGTCAGATAACGGAAAGGTATTCGACAATAAAATCCTAACTACAACACTGAATGAATACGGAATCCAACACATCACTACTCCACCCTATCATCCATAAGCCAACCCAGTGGAACGATGTAACAGAACTATAAAAGCGATGATTGCGATGTTCGTGAAGAACGACCACCGTTGTTGGGATGAACACATACGTGAATTTCGTCATGCCATCAACACAGCGGTAAAATCGTCTACTAAAGTTTCTCCGGCCTTCCTGAACTTCCACCCAGAGAATAAATGACGAGATGAATGATGGTACAAAGTATAAATGAGATAGTTAATACACTATAATAACCTATATGCCTTTCTCTCTTCACCAAAAAAAAATTTTTTTTTTTTTTGAGTTATGTTTGATGCACAGGATATTTCTTTTTTCTTTCTTTCTTTTTTTCAATGGATAATAGAAGTACAATATGGAAGGTGACAAGGACATTCATCCCACCAAAAACACCGCACCAACCGAGGAGGAGTTAAGAGCGATTTTGGGACCAGGTGAGGAAGAGTCGGTGAAGAAGCTATCCTACTGGTTAGAAAAGCTCCCTCAACGACCACCTCCCAGACCGATCCCCTATGAAAAAAGCTGGGCCCAACGGATGGAGAAGATGATTATTCAGGAAGTCCTGTCCTTAGGGTTAGTCCCAGTACAAGATAGGGAGAGTGGTGATGGCACACCAGGGTCCGAAGAGAAAAAGGAAGAAGATGATGTAAAGATGGTGATGGAATCTCCTACTCCAGGAAGACCAATGGAGTTGACATCGTCGGCCGAACGGGCCCCTCCAACCCCAGAAGTCAGCCTCCCTGTCCTTTCGCAGGATAGGAAGGTTCTGGAGGAAGGGCTGATATGGATTGAGACAATGATGGAAAGGGAGATAGGGGTGGAGGAACCCATGAACTTCGACCCATGGGATCTAACACACCTGCCCCCCACCCCGGAAAATCACCCAGACCGGGTAAGGGAGCATAGAGGAAGGTTATTGGAGGTGATAGCCAATAGCTCACCTCCAACGAACCAATCCTCAACGCAACCGATCGCTGAAAGCGGGGAACCCCTGGTGAGCTGGGAGGAAAAGGAGAGCGCGGAGGCAGTGGAGGAGCTTCACCGTATGCTTCTCCAATCTCCTGGAGGAATCACTGCCCTAACGAATGGGATACTTGAAGTGATGGAAGAACTCCAAGGGACAAAGAAGACTCCTGCCGCATCAATTGCACCTACACCTAGGACAGCAAAGATAGGACCACACGAGGAGAGTACATCAACCGTGGCTATTCCACGGCAATCCGGGGAGATCCCGGTATTTGATGACCTCCCGCACATAATGGGATTGAGTCGATCCGCGAGACGGAGGGCAAGAAAATATAACCCGAGGAGGCAACTGACAATCGACGACTATGTTAGTTCGGTTCCTAGTCCTCCTCGGTCTCCCTCTTCCCCAGGACCTCCTATTTCATTCACCTACAAGGAACAACTCCGCTTATTCGCGATAGAGGATGAAAGGAAATGGAGAGAAGCTCAACGAATCTCCGACCGAACCCAGCAAAAGAAAAGAAGAAGCAACGAAAGAATGGGAGCAGGAAAGAAAATTAAGAAAGGAAGAAAATCTAAGAAGAGAGGAAGAGGAAAGAAGAGAGAGAGGAAGAGGAAAGAAGAGAGAGAGAAAGAAGAAGAAGACAGGACCTGGAAAAGAGAAAAAGAGAGATGGAAAAAAAATTAAGAGAAGAAAAGGAAGAAAGAAAAAAAAGATATGAAATAGAGAAACGAGAAATAGAAAAAGAAACTAAGCTAAGAAGAGAAGAAGGAGAGAAGAGAGAGAGAGAGAGAGAGAGAGAGAGAGAGAGAGAGAGAGAGAAGAAATCAAGATATAGAAAGAATAGAAAAAGGAAAAGAACAAATAAAAGCTAAAGAAAGAGAAGAGAAAAGGAAGAAACATGAAAACTGGAAAGAAGAAGTAGAAAGAGAACGGAAGGAGGAGAGAGAAAGGAACAGCTAGAGAGAGAATGGGCCAGACTGGCATCGAAGGAAAATAAAGATGGAAGTCGCAAATCCCCTCCTCGATCAGAAACAAACGAGGAACAGAATAGGGCCCGCAAGATGACCCATTGGGATACAGTTCCGGTGACTTCAACTGAGACCTAGCGTCGAATATTAATACCGAAGAAAGGAATAATGTTCGGAGATTTGGATCCGGTCCCTATCGACCCGACAGTGGACCCATCCTTTGGCGCATGTTATGCATGCTGGAAGGCGACTCACCCATCCTTGCAGTGTTTCAAACCAACGGGCCACGAATACTGCAAAAACTGTGGCCGAAAAGTGGTACGAACCATATCATGCCCCAGATGCTCCCGAACGCACATTAAGAGACTGAAGGAGATAAACCCGCGCAAATACGCGGGGATAGAGGGACCGCACCCAGACAAAATCACCTCGGCGACAAGAACCACGGTGATCCCTCCAAACCCATCCTCACTATCAGAGCGTCTCAGACATCCTCGAACAATAATCAAGGAACCGACTAATACCCCAAAGGAATCTGAGGAAAAAGAAGAAACTCCTATGGAGGTGATAGTCACAACCCTCAAAATCACCTGAGGAGCAAATTAGAATATTTGCCTCTTTAATCCGTGAAGGAAACCAGAAGGCCGAAAATTAATGATGGGAAGAAAGTAGTGATGGAATCGATGAAAAAGGAGCACACAAAACGAATGATATGATGGCAGCTGAAAGGAAAAGCAGAAATAATGATGGAAATTTTTTTTTTCTTTCAGGAAGATATGAAGTAATGATGGAAATATTTAATCTCAGGTAATAATAGTATAAAATATATATCAGATGATAAAACAATTGAGGCGATAAAATAATAATAATAATAATGGCAGATATAATAAGGAATCGATAAATATAAGAATGATGGAAATGGACCAAAAAATAATGATGGGATAATAATAACAACTGATGGATAAACAATACTAAGTATTGGATGGTAACAGTAATAGTGTATTCTTATTCTATCTCTTTCAATTTGATTGTACTATTATTTATAAGAATGTAGTTGTATTCCCCAAAATCTTCCCAGAATGATACATACAAAAGAATAAAGAATGGTTTTTTGGGTTATGTGTGTCCGGTGACGATTTTCGCTTTGGCCTTTTGTTGTAAGTGCAGTCCACTCTCCTTGCAGGGGTCGTGACTTAGGGGGGGGGGTATTGTGAGGTAGTACCTCACTATATTTAAAATAAATTAGTAAATTAAAAAGGGAATTGATGCATAGGAAAAGGAAAGGTGGGAACGTTGTCCATACCTGAAAAATATAAATAGAAATTAATATGCGGATAGAATATAGATATATAGAATGAAATAAATAATACAAAAAAGATAAAGAAAAATTACTCATATAAGCACGAGCAATTCTGATGCATCACTCGTGCTCACCTTTCCTATACTCCTTGTTACTAATGAAGCGAGGAAGTCTCACTGGCTAGTCCTGAGGGGTCGAACACGCCTTGGGATGAATACCTGAAAGTTATAAACAAAGATTGAAATATTTATTGATTAGTACTAACTAGTTGGAATTTAACTTACCTTATAACGTAGACTCCTCCTCCCTGGTAGGGACACACTTCTACACTGGAACCGAGTACACGTAATGAATATCCTCCCTGTCCATGTTGAAACCTGTAAATATAGAAAATTATGTTAAATTTAGTTATAAGAAAATGATTAAAGTTAATAGGAGGAAAAGAGATAATAAATAAAGGAAAGTAAGATAATAGAGTAGGGTTAATATTATGTTTAACATGTGACAGGGAGAGGTTAGGAAAAGGTAAACATTGGCAAGTGTATAAATAAAATGATAATAAATAACTTAGCCCGAGCCATTCTCGTCACCGGTATTAAAAAGGATATTATAAAGAAGATATTAATGGGATGGGTTATGGGTTTTAATTATGTTTACATGAGATGGAAAGCATACTTACCTGCACATACCTGAGGATGATGGAAGCCGACGACGGAGATGAGAGAATCGACGAAACGGACGATGGCCTCACACCATGAGAAGACTGCTCAGTCGACGATCTCGATATCCGCACGAATCCACGTACACCAGCACCGTCGGTTCGCACCAGGTCGTCGTGTAAACAACACTACACCTCTCTCTCTCTCTCTCCAATACGCACGAACTTGAGAGAGACAGCGAGAAACACGCACGACATGCCGATACTGCGCGCATGCATACAGAGGGGGTAAACTCGCCCGCTCTCGCACGATATGACTGACCGAGAGAGTGCGCTGGCGCGGGGAAACGGGGAATCGAGATATCGTATACGTACGTGCGAAAGAGAGATAGAGATACGAGTCTTGCATTAGTGAAGGCGTATGCTGTTTTACACTAGCTACTCGATAAATCCAATTCGACCGGTATTAAATTAACACTACGAACTCCGCAATAGGTGGCAGTAGCGTCGGCGGCTAGATAGTATTCTAATGACGTAGTTGTTAAATTAATGGTTTGAAATGACAGAAATGAGGGATGATAACGCCGCGAATCGGCAATTAAAGGGATGAAACCGGCAAGAAGCCGGAAACAATTATTATCCGCCGAGCTGTTAAAAGTAAAGCATTATATTGAGAACTGTCGAAATCTTTATAGAATATTATTGAGTTAAGGAGTGTCGAAGAGCATTAATTACTATTGCCGATTTGTTGTTAGTATTTTGGAGAGACGATTGTTAGCATTTTGGAGAGACTATTGTTAGTGTTTTGGGGAGAGACTTTTGGAAAGTTATCCGAGGAGGATTGTAAAGATGAGTGAGAAGGAAGGAACAGAGTTGAGAAGGAGGAAAGGCTCGCGTGCGGTAAGTGGACTATGTGATGGCCATATTTTTATTAAATAATTAAATCGGGAGTGCGTGAAGCGTCGACACTCGGATCTTTTCGCGGGTTTTTTTCATTTCTTCGTTTTGGATTAATTCGGTAATTTATTGTCGGAAAATTCGTAATTAAATTGTGTTAAATAATAGAGTACGGATCATTAATGAGCTTCTCTGTGTACCGCAGTACACATATTATTTAGGATAGATTATGGGAATCTCGGGCTAAGTTATTATTAATATTAAGGGGGAATAAAATTATATTTGATGGAGTGATTGACGTGATGGAAGTAGGATTATTAATTTTGTAATTATACGAATCGGCGAGAAGTTTTATGTACATAACGAAGTGTGAATGTTAATAAATATTATTTTTTTCCTGATAAATGCATATTCACATTTAATACCTCCTTATCCACGACGAAACCACCAACCCGCCATTTTCTCGTTGGCGGAACCGGACCACGTGTAGATAGGAAGATTAGCTCTATCGATAGCCGATTAGAATAGATCGAAACTAAAACAAGGTTTGTATCATTCTACGAATAATCGACTGAAGGATAAACAAATTATTAACAATAAATATAACAAATATTATTCGTGACCAGCGTTCCGAGAATTCTATTATTTTCGATAGAAAACGCTACGTCATAAAGTTACGCAAAATCGAATTAAATATGCAGGTATACATTCCCCAAAATTTCATTTAATGTTTATTAATATATTCAATCATTGTACCGAAAAATCAATTTTAAAATACAGGTATATAAATAGCTCAAAATTCCATTTTCTATTTACCTATTTATCAATTTAATCATTTAACAGTACCTGCATTTAACAATAAATACCTTAACATTCCATTTAATATTCATTCAAATAGTTTTATTCGGAATTATATTCGTGTAATTTCTACGTAAATATTATAAATAAAAATCATGTGTAAAATTTAAAATTCAATTTATTATTAATAGGAGTAATGTATATAAATCTAATTAATAAATCCAAACGTATTCAGGCGACTGCACCTTTACCATTGCGTGAATATTAACTTGTTTTTCCACGTCATTTTTATAATTGTATATTTTCGACAGAGAGATGTGACTATCGTTGAGTGATATTTTAAATCAATTCCAACATTCAAGTTTTGCCTTTGACACGGGCATAACCTCGGGCAAGTGCGATATGGTGGGTAAAAAATAATGAGGGAAGAAAATATGGAAATACATACTTCCACGCATAGATGGATGGGGTATCTCATAAAAACTTGCGAGAATATGGTTTGAAGAAGGAATCAATAATAAAAAATAATCGAAATACAGCACGCATATGATACTAACACTAATTGTATAATAGCTGTATTTATTTGTAAAAATATATATATAATGGATATTATATTGTTCCAGGTTTACAAAATGTATTCCGCACAGGCGATTATGCAAGAATCGTAAATAATTTATTATTCTTTGAAGGACGCAAAGACAGTCAAATAAAAATCCGAGGAAACCGTGTAGATCTTTCGGAAATTGAAAAAACAGTATTGGAAATGCCATTCGTGTTGGATTGTGCAATTATATGTGACACTATAAAAGATGCAGAACAGGTACTGTATTAACTTTTGAAAGGATGCTATAGTCAGTAAATAATTCAAATTTTCCCCCCTCGAAATTGTTAGCTGAGGACTACTGTTATTACAAAAATTCAAATGTTACCCTAGCGAAAAAATAAAAAGTAAGAAGACATAAAAAGCAGTGGTTCTTGGTATCGATATGTAAGTAAACTTAAAGATAGGCAACATTTCATCTCATTTAGGACCCATTTACGGGAAATTACTTTCTCTTACGTTTTTAATGTACAATTTTTTATAGTCGCTTATGTTTACTTGTCGTTTATTACTGTTTTTTATATTAATGAAATTTTTGCCTTATAATAACTTTTTTTTTATTATGTATACAAGTATAATTTGTAATAAATTATAATAAACATTAGAGAAGTTATAAATGCAAAAAAAAGTAAGAAAAAGTAATTGAACATAATATAGCGGTAAATTGTTTCATATTTTTTTTACATTTTACTAAGTATTCTTATAGCTTTATTTTATAATGTAAATTTTTGATGACGATGAATATTTTTTAATAATGTAAGGATTAATAAAATTAAATAAATTTAAAATATTAGATAAAGTAGAGAATCGTAAAAAATGTCCAAAAACGGATGAAGTCTTACGGATTCTTATCATATAGTACTATTTCTTACTTTTTCTTACTTTTTATAATATTTGCTAGGGTACCGTACAGTACCTAACTGTTGATTATAAACCAATTTATGATCAGTATATTATTTTTATAAATATATTGTTACATATAATTTAAAAGTTAAATAATCAATAATTGGATTTTAGGATATTTTTGTTATTTTTTTCTTTGGAATCTGTGGTAATGACATTTTACGCATAACCGGTAGACTATCCACCCCCTCGCAAGAGCAGACAGTCCAACGAGTGTGGGATTCAGTAGGAGCGAACTACCAATACCAACTAAACCCACATATCTCTGTTCGCATCGGCACCCCCGGAACTGTGATTCATATTATTTTAGACTGGGTTGCTGTCCTTTCGGGTCCGGAAATACATTCACTCCTTTATTCCCTCATACGTCAAAAACACATTCGCTCAATTTTTCAGTCATCCATCCACATTCTTCTTCCGTAGCACATTCGTTACGTATTCCGCAATTAACCGCTGCTCGTCCGCGTTCGTCGTCATCATATATGTCACGTTTTCTGGCGTGCTCGTTTCTGTGTCAGATTCTAGTATCTGATACTGTTCGGCTCAACGCTCTTAAGTGAAGACCACGAAGTGCCCCTTTCAAAGTATTTAGGGCTTAGTTTTCACAGTATAAACAATAAAACCCAACACGAATCTCGTCTCGCAGTCTATAATCATGAATAGCTTGATGCCAACGCGATGTCTCTTCAAAGGAATGTACTGCTTGAATCGAAGCCTACCTTTCCATAATAATAGACTTTCATCTATGCACAGTTTTTTTCCTGGAATAAGAACTGCTGAAAATTTGCTTTGCACGTGTTCTTTTACTGGCTTTAATTTCACTAAAGGATGTTTTTCGATTTCTTCATTATTAGGAAAATGTAAACATCGTAGGATGTGAATATATCTATCGCGAGGAATTATTTGGCGAAAAATTGGAGTGTGTAGCAAAAGATCTGTGGACCAATAACTTTGTAAATCGCCTTTACAGACATGGCCCATTAGAATGGAAAGGCCTAGAAAAGTTTCCAACTCTGTTTTTGTGACAGGGGACCAAGCTTTCATGTGGGAAGAACGAGTTATGGGATTTTGAGTTGCGTAACGATTGGTTTCCTCTACAATTTTTTTGAGCAAAGAAGAATCACAAAAGTAATTGAAATAATCAATTGGTGTATTTCCTGAAAAAGAGATATTCGAATTTATTTCGGAGCTACCTTGAAAATCTTTGATTGATGGATAAAAATACGCGTCCTCAGACAATTCAGTTTCCTTATAAGAAAAGTCTTCCAAATTGACTTCCCCGATGTCTTCATTTTCTGATCCATTCTTTAAAACCTCGTTTTCTAATACTTTATTTTCTGGTTCGGACTCGCCACTACTCCAAGCTTCATGTTCAACCATTTTATAGAAGACTATTGAATAGTGTAATATTCAAAAAGTGAAAATAGTAAAAATTATATACTGTGCAAATCCTGGAGACTAATAAGTTATGCATGAGAAGTACCAATCTGCATCGTATTATAAATTTATAAATATGAATGAATAAAAAATAAATTAATTTTTTGAGATTAAAATATTTTTGAAGATTAGACGAGTTGCTGCAATAAGTGATGACATTTATTTCGTACCCAGTTGACGAACAACAAAGATATACCAACTGCCAGACCGAAATAGTAAAAAACAGATTTTGTGTTTACGTCATTGATTTTAGATCACGCTGTAAATGAATGCCGCAGCATTTTATGTAACCTTCAAAAATAAGGTTGAAGCTGGATATTTTGTTTTGGAAACTAAAATTTCATCGCGAAATAGACATTTTCATGAACAAAGGTAATTTTAGGATTTTTTTACTTTTTTTTCCGTTTTGACCTCATCAATAACGCTAAAAAGGTAGATCGAACTTGCGCTTATGCAAATAAAATACAATATGACCTTGACTGTAAATTTTCAAAGTTGAGGATACCGCAATGATTTTTTAAAGTATTTTTTATAAGCAGTATATAAAATTACGAAAGAAATCACTCTACAATTCTCGCTTCTACTAGGGATGAAATTTGACCTTGAAATACCTATTTTCAAGGTGAATAATATTTTGAGGAATTATAAAACTATTTTATATACATTCAAAACATCAAAATTGATCTAAAAACGCTAATTATGTTGTGTATTTTAAGTGGTCGATATATCGACCACCCCAGCAGTCAAAAGGTTAAGCCATACTTTCACAAACACTTTCAGACATACATTCTGCCATACAATTAGCCATACTAAAAAATCAACTTTTCATTCCTTGTAACTACCCCCTGTATTGGTTGGTACGACAAGCCGACTTAAGAAAAATCAACGAAGGACAGATATTTTAGAATAACAAAATAATATGAAAATGTCTCGATAAAAAAAACACTTTTCGTCCCTTATAACTACCCTCCTGTATTTCGTTGGTCAATAGAAATTCTCACACATGTTTGTGCTACGAATGCAAGTACGAGAAGGTTTCTGTGATGGATACAAGTAGGAAAAGTTTATTTAAAATAGTCAACAAAATAAACTTTAAACCACAAAATAACCTATGTAAATGTCTATTTTTCGATAGAAATTGTATTTTTCGTCCCTTATAACTACCGCAAGACTATCTATTTAATATAAAGTAGTCTGTAAATTATCTGAAGTTATTGATATTATTTTCGTTTAATCATTTACATGAATGTAGACTTAGCTGGTAAACGACTAAGTTAAAAGCAATGCATCTCGAGTGTGTTTTGTTTTTTTTATTCAATATTTCATACATTCTTTTTTGGACCACTCAGATTATTAGTATCTTTGCTTAAATATCGTGAAGTAATGGCAGAATTATCCGCACGTAATGCTGCTGGTTATTCGCACCAGGAATGTGCTGATATGCTGATAGTGTATTGTGTGTGTGATCAGGTAGGTCGCAGAGCAGCCGAAGAGTATCGGGTACGGTTTTCGAACCGACGACATTCCGACGCTGCCACGTTTATTCGCGTTCACTAACGCGTAGCTGAGACAGGATGTGTGCAGGTACGAAATCCTGATGGAGGCCGTCAAAGTGAAGCTAAAGCGGAGAACGATGTAGCTATCCTCAATTGTTTTGCTGAGGATCCTACGACGAGTTTACGGCGAACAGCACGTCAACTAAACACGTCGCATTCAACCTGCCAAAGGGTTATGAAAGAAGATGAACAGCACCCTTTCAAGTATCGACGTATTCATGAGATATGTAAGTAACACAATTTTATAATCACCTTAATTATTGAGCGACGTTTAAACTATAATTACGTTATATATTATTAAAAAAGCTTCTCCGTCGCCGGTTCTTAAGGTATTTCGGGATATTTGCACTAACTATTGATTTTTTTGGGAATTTATAAATTATTTCGGAATATTTGCATTAGTTATGGGATTTTTCGGGAATTCCGGGATATTTTCATTAATTACTGGATTTTTTGACAGTTCTGAGATTTTTTGTATTAATTACGAAATTTTTCGGAAATTTCGGGATATTTTCATTATTTGCAGGATTTCTTGAGAATTCTGGGAAATTTTAAGGTATTACGAAATATTTGCATTAATATTAACTAAAAATTTGTTATTATTGTTTATCGTAAAACTGAAGCGATTACGTCATTTTTGTTAATTTCTCTTAGTTACGTAAGTAAAGGAGTTTTATAAAATTAAATTTTTATATCGTTTATTGAAAATAACGAGAAATCGTCAATGTCTGCTGCGTATACTGATAAACACTTATTTTTAAAATTTATTTTATTTACAGTGGAAGATGATCGAGACAATCGACTGCTTTTTAGCAATTTAATTGTTGGGGCATATGAGGAGGACCCCGACATACTTCCAAGGGGACTTATAATAAATACTTATTATAAATATATATATATATATATATATACATTTCTAAACAGGGGGTTATGGAGCCTCATGTGTTAAATCCCAATAACCCTATCCCTTTCCCACTCATTGTTAATATGGCAGGTTTATGGAGCCGGGGCTCCATAATCTTTTCTGTCTCTTTTTATCGTACTAAAGTAGTATCTTCCCTCTCTGTCATGGGCGTCATAAACCCCGATATTTAAAATTATATATATATATATATATATTGTGACGATGTGCTTACATCACATGTCACTTAGATATTTTACTCTACGTTATAACACGTAGCACTAGGCGAGCAAGCCACAGGATGCTCGAAGAGAGGAGGCACACACACACTATCCCTTCAAGTAAACCTCCAGCACCAGTCCTACTCCTTGCAAATGATCCTACCTGATCCTTGGATCCAGCACCATGCTAAGAAGCAGTAGATTAGCAGAAAAGGATGTGAGGTCCGATGCGCTCTCACATTGCCTAATTAAGATAATAAATTAATAATTTTATTAATAATAAATTAATAATAAGACAGTAAATTACCTAATTTAAGAGATAAGAAAAAGGACAGAGAAGCTGCGACAATATGCAGTTCTCCCTGCGAATTTAAGGAGGCACAGGAGATATCTAACCCTAGTGTTAACACTAAGTTAGAGGTTAGAAACACTTCAAACCATAATACTACTGCTACGGAAACAGCCGCACTTACCTACGATATCCTGGAGGTAAATGCTCATCCGTAAGCACTCTATGGAACCCGCATTTCAGTCATCCAGAGAAAGTTATCCAGACACCCAAGTCGCCGTTGAAACTGCACCTAGAAGTCTCAAACAAACGGCCGAATTAGCCTAATGAATTACTCTTAAGGAACGATTTAAATGTAACCTGACACCGAAACCTCCTGCAGTACCAACCCCCTGCATCCTGAATATGTCCCAGTGAACATCCAAACTCCAGCACCACTATTTCTGTCGATCCGCGAATGTCAACGCGAAGATCTAGCAGCGAACATTCGGTGCAAATTACCGACCGTGCGTAGCCCGCTGTGTATGCAAACATGCGCGCGCGTTCGAGAGTCCCAGCATAGCTCTCGCACGGCCGCCGAGTCGAGAGTAGCGACGAGTGCGCAGCGTCTTCGCGCAGGCCTCACTCCGAGACGAAACGAGTTGCCGTAAGAGTAGAGCTTCCCGAGCGGTGTACGGCACGAGCCGTATCGAGATTGTAGCACAAAAACATATAGTTAATATCCGTCCGCGTGTGTGATTGAGATTTTCTTGGAGACGTTTCTCCTAGAGTGTAGGTGAGTTTCGCCTTCAGTTCTCCAACTCCCTTTCCGTGAAAGTGTGTGTGTGCACATCGCGTCAAACCGCGTTACTTTGATCGCGAAAATCGGCGAGTACACGTTAAGCCGTGACTGGCAAGCGGCGAATCGTTGCAATACCCTAATGGGTTCCGTTTTGTTAAAAATAAAGGATCACATAAATTTATTATAATCTTATTTATTTAGTGATAGTGATTTTATTGATTGATTTTACGACCTCCACCTTAATCCCCAGCGTAAGCGTCACAATATATACTGTTACATTACATTCCTTAATTCCTTCCTACTAATAACTATATAAATACAAGATAAATTTTCAACATATTTCGATTGCATTAAATCGATATTTAATGGGATATCTACTAATTTAAAGCATTGCCTTTCGATGATTTAGTTATAAGAAATGAAAAGAGTAATTTTATCGAAAAATAGACATTTTCATAGGTTATTTTGTTATCTTAAAATATCCGTCAACCATTGATTTTTTTCAGACCTCTTTTCATACTTGTATCATAATTGCGACTTTTATCGAGAAATAGACATTCTCATAGGTAATTACGTTATTTAAAGGCTTCCGACCTTCGCTGTTTTTTTTTAAATAGACCTTTCATACTTGTATCCATAGCACAATCCTGTATGTGAAGTGTTATCGACCACCTAAATACAGGAGGATAATTATAAGGGATGAAAAGTGCTTTTTTTATTGAAATTAGACATTTTTGGCGTTTAACCTTCGTTGATTTTTGTAAGTCGGCTTCTCCTATTTTCATTCGTAGCACAAATCTGTGTTAAATGTTTCATCGAAGAACGAAAGACAGAAGGATAGTTATAAGGGATGAAAAATGCTTTTTTATCGAGACATTTTCATGTTATTTTGTTATTCTCAAACATCTGTCCTTCTTTGATTTTTCTTAAGTCGGCTTTTCGTACCAACCAATACAGGGGGTAGTTACAAGGAATGAAAAGTTGATTTTTTAGTATGGCTAATTGTATGGCTGAATGTATGTCTGAAAGTGTTTGTGAAAGCAAACAAACTTGCATTTAAAATTGAATTTCATTAAGTTATATGATAAACGAATTTATTGATCTCCACAAGCCAAAGACTATTCCTCACAACTCAGTAAGGCGGACTGTATTAATACCAGCCACTTTAAATACCTCACAGGATGAGTGAAAAAAGACCAAGACAAGTTAAGTCAAAATAAAAATTTAAATAATTGTAGTATAAAATTGAAAAAACGGGGAAAAAAGAAATAAAGGAATAGAAAATTTATTGCATTTCGCCCTGAGTATGCCTGGTTGGCTCATCAGTAGAGTCCAGGCATCTCGTCTCTAGATACAGATGAATGATATAATATAAAAATTTTGAAAAACAGCTCTATTCCTACGAGGAAGATATGGGGTATATATGCCCTACCGATAGCAAACTTTATTAAGTGCCACATATTAACAGGTAGCCCCAAACGCACCTACATAGAACTAATGTCTTAAACGTCAGAATATTACCATATAAAGCATTTTGTTATCTAATGCCATATGATTTTAAAATATGAATTTTTTCCAATATTGGAAAAATTTGTGACTCTATTGCTTGTTTACACTTTAATTTATATGATAAACGAATTTATTGATCTCCACAAGCCAAAGACTATTCCTCACAACTCAGTAAGGCGGACTGTAATAATACCAGCCACTTTAAATACCTCACTGGATGAGTGTTTGAAAGAAGACCAAGACAAGTTAAGTCAAAATAAAAAATTTAATTGATTAAAAATTTCAAATGGTTGGTGTAAGAACGGCCTCTTTGTCGTTTTTCTGTCGGTGTAGGTTGCACGGCAAACAATGCGTTCATCGATAGTGCTTAACGAGCGCCTTAGCAACGGCCTTTCCACTCCTTGCCGCATGATCTGGCTGCGCCGAATGGCTAGGGCCAGCGCCCGACTATGATTATACCTGTTCTAAAATCGGGAATTTTCAAAGTACCTGAAAATTCATCGGACTAATTTCCCTAACCTTAATTTTTTACACTAAAGAAGATGGTATAAAAATATTGTATTGTTTCTGAATCACCCTGTTTATACTTATGTAGAAACCAGAGATTATCAACCTCTTGTATTTTAAAAAAAATAACTAACCTTAAGTTTATCCCACTAAATCGGACCGAACTTACTTTTAGTTTATAGGATTATTAAATAATTGTGGGCCCTAAAATACAATTTGAAATTTTGCAATTATTAATATTCCTATAACCCAAAAAATTATACACACACACGCATACACACACACACACCCACACACACACACAGAAATGGATAAATCTAGATCAATTATAGATTAAGGTATGAGTAGAGATAGCGTTGATGTATACCAATTACTTATGCTAAACGAATTTTTGATTGATTTGATTTGAAAAGTTGCAAACTCAATGCTACTTGGCTACATATATAAACGTAAACTAAACTACAGTGAACAGAAAGAATGTGTACACAAAATAGGTCGTATCCAAAGTATATCAGACCTACAGGTGAGGATCAGAAGTCTTATCTTGCCGTAGTATTGGAACACTACTATCGCAATGATAAATTACGAAATTTATGGTATAATCCATTTGAAATCAATCATTCGTTACGCAGTGTTACATTGTAATGTCACAACAATCCGAGGTATGAGAACAAATTGCTACTAATTTTTTGTTGGCAGCATGCGGTAGTAATACCATAATGGATGCATCATACAGTGAACGGAAAGACTGTTTGCGCCTAATGTTAGAGGTTTGACTTGTAACCGAAACTCAAATACATACTAGAATTGATATTATTGGGCGTCAGTTGTTGCAGGATGTACAGTGGCTTCGATAGGCTAACATTGAAGGCATTTTACTATAGTACGAAACTATAACTAGCGACTGCAAAGTAAGTAATTTTAATAAATATTTATTTATTCATCAGACGCTGCCCTCAGAATTTTACATAAAACTATAGTTTACGCCGCTTGTTATGGATCATATATTTGATAAAAATATATCCTTAATCAATTACCGATTAAGATATGAGTAGAGAAAGCGTTGCTGTATACCAATGACTTATGCTAATGTTTGGTCACATAAAATAATTCAACAATTGATAAATTATTATTTAAGAATTGTTGAATTTACTCACTGATGAGTGTGGGGTAAAGAATGACTTCACATCGAACAACACATCAGCGAGTGATCAATTCCACTGACCACGTTTTCGAGTATATGCAATTTATGTATAATCAGTTCTTATAAATTTATCTTAAAATCTAAAGCCTGATACTTTACACTCGGTGTGCAAGATCGTTGAAGAAACAAATCTTCAATTCCCATCTCACCATATGAGATAGTTTGCAGGTGTTACATGCAAGACTATTAAGTATTTCAACTTTATTGTTCTATGAGGAAGGATGAAAAGGCAAGCAAATCCCTTTTCGCCATCTCACCATGAGAACAATAAAGTTGTATAAGTGAATTACGTAGGAAAGTTTAATCAGGTAATCCTGATACGCTCATGAGTAAAGACGCAGAGACAAGCAAATCCCTCATGCCCATCTCATATCACGATCATCGAATTACTTGACACACAAACCAAATGCCGAGGTAATAAATTTAAATTATTTGTTTAACTTTAAATGTAAATTAATTTTATTTTACATTGTGCTTATTGACTGAAATACGTAGAAGATTATATTTCAAAACTACCTATATAGATGTGTTATCTATATAGGGACATATTGAAACGCGGAGATGCCTTCTTGTCACCACCGGAGTCGGCGGAATGCTGGCGAAAGTACGAGCACAGCGGGTTATATTAAATTCTGGCAGTAGTAGGGCGGCTCTCCCATTTCGGCAGTCTTCCATCTAAACCTGGCTGGTCATCTTTCCCTCATCAGATTGCGTCTCATGTACTGACGTGTATCTGTGTGTGTAGTGATACGTTGTGACGTCAGTTAGTTTTTGTGTCTTCTTACTGTTTCGCTCTATTTTTTATTTATAGAAATTAAATATTATAAAGTTTCCTACAACTAACTACAACATGTACTATTTATGTTAATTGATATTTTACAATGGTAATAGCGTTGATTGACTTATAAAATTTATTATCGATGTGAGAATTTATTTTTTAACTATTTGTATTGAAAGTTATAAACTTTAATAACATTTCGTTTTGAATGCAAATTCGTAGTGGATTTAATTAATAAAAAAATCTTAATCATTAATAAATGATTACTTATTATTCAGTTAATTGTTAACTTCGCTGTTTTTGTTCCTGTCGTTTTGATTTTTTTACCAAAAAGAGCACATAAGAATAAAAAAATAATAAAATAATAAATTTTACAATTTTTTGATTATTTAACCTTTTGGCTGCGGGAAAATTTTAGTACTAAACGACCTTTTATAAAATGCAAAATATATACATGAGATCATTGGATATTTCAGGTAGAGTCCCCACCCTGACTGCTGGTCGATAAATCGACCATCCCCGCAGACAACGTAAAGTACAATGTAAAATTTTTTTCTCATTTTCCAGGAAAATTCTAGAGGGTATTTCTACGTAATTTCTCGCGCTAAACATGAAACAAAAAGTAAAAAATCCTAGAGATACTCTTGACCTAGAAAATCTATTTTTCAAGGTCAAATTTTTTTTCTAGCAGATAGAATTTTTTGAAGATTCGCGTACATAGTGTCATGGACTGAATAAAAAAAAAATTCTGAAAAAATAGCTGAGGTATCATTGATCTTCAAAATTTACATTCAAGGTCGCATTGACTTCTAAAAAAAGTGCAACAAACATCTGCTACATTTGTCAAGATGTCAAAAAATATTCTGACATTCGCTCTTAGCATAACCCAGGATCAACGGCGTGGACGTGGCGAAAAGGTGATCCCATTGGGGTGCTTTATTTTTCGTGAATCCCCTTGCCTCTCACGTTTCGGGGTGCTTGATTTCCGTGCGTACCCTTGCCTCGCACGTAGGAATGATTGGCTCTACGGTAATGTCTCTTTTGTGTGGTACTCTTCACAGCATGGTGCTGCGTATAGAGTAGTTTCACAACTAGGGCAAATGTATGTCGTTCTACGCGGAGTCTTACGCAAAGAGCACAAGTGGCATCTTCAATTTGTACCTTGCCTCGGGAAATGGCGGCCAACTAATGGAATGGGAGAGTCATTGTAAGGAGAGATGCTTGCAGAAGGATCATGTTTCAGTAATGATCTAGCAACCTGTAATCTAAATGAAGGAAATGATATAGCTTTCACGTTTCTCATTTTATACAACGCATGAGCATTGGATAGACAAAGATCAATAAGATGAAAAAAAGCTTTCGATACCATTTCATTGTTTTTCGCACTGTTTCTGTTATAGATAATTGTCTATCAACATTATCAATACCACCCATATTTTGCTTATAATCGTGGACACATCTTGGCTTTATAATATCTTTATTTGTTAGGTTACATTTTTTTCCAGTTGCACAGAATTCAAGTTCGTGCACAGTTGTAAGCATACGAACGCTACGTTTATCTTCCCACCTCACTGCCATCCACACATCGTTGTGAGAGACTTGTACTTCACCTCGAAATATTCTAAACTTCTATTTGCTTTCACTGTACCACACATACCTGTATCACGATCGTGTAAAAATTCTGCCAAAGTGGGAGATGTATACGAATTGTCTATGTATACAACATGACCCTTATAAAAATAAGATTGTAAAAAGTGAGCTACAATATCGCCAATAACACCCAAATCAAACTTTTGATAATCAGTGTCTGCGCCAGTATAAACAATAAAACGCAACACGAATCCCGTCTCGCAGTCTACAATCATGAATAGCTTGATGCCATGCACTGCAAAGTACTGCTTGAATCGAAGCCTACCTTTCCATAATAATAGTCTTTCATCTATGCACAGAATTTTTCCTGGAGTAAGAACTGCTGAAAATTTGCTTTGCCGTGTTCTATTACTGGCTTTATTTTCACTAAAGGATGTTTTTCGATTTCTTCATTATTATGAAAATGTGAACATCGTAGGATGTGAATATATCTATCACGAGGAATTATTTGGCCAAAAATTGGAGTGTGTAGCATAAGATCTGTGGACCAATAACTTTGTAAATCGCCTTTACAGACATGGCCCATTAGAATGGAAAGGCCTAGAAAAGTTTCCAGTTCTGTTTTTGTGACAGGGGACCAAGTTTTCACGTAGGAAGACCGAGTTATGGGATTTTGTATTGTTATTGTTCTACAATTGTTTTGAGCAAAGAAGAATCACAAAAGTAATTGAAATAATCAATTGGTGTATTTCCTGAAAAAGAGATATTTAAATTTATTTCGGAGCTACCTTGAAAATCTTTGATTGATGGATAAAAATACGCGTCCTCAGACAATTCAGTTTCCTTATAAGAAAAGTCTTCCAAATTGACTTCCCCGATGTCTTCATTTTCTGCTCCATTGTCTAGAACCTCGTTTTCTAATACTTTATTTTCTGGTTCGGACTCGCCACTACTCCAAGCTTCATGTTCAACCAAGAATTCCGTTCCCAGAGCAACCTTCGGGGCAGTGTTCAAATCAATACGCGACAGAAAAGCCTGACTACCAAGAATCATAACCTTCGTTTTTTTTACATTTAGTTTGAGTCCATTAGTGTAAGCCCATCGGGCTATCGCATTAGCATCTTGAGTGATACGTGGCACCCCTGCTTCAAAATCTGCCGGAAAAAACGAATGATAGACCTGGGATTCATCGGCAAAAAGCATATAATCACTATCAGTAAGAGCTTTAGGCAGATCGTTTATAAATATGGAAAACTATACAGGACCAAGAACACTGCCCTATGGCACTCCTGCATTAACCTCGAGCCAAGCAGATAGCTCACCATAATAGGTTGAGATGGGAAGAACGAGCTAAATATAGGAGGGCTGGGGGTGATGGGAGGTCTTGGGATGGTGGGAAGGGTTTGGCTGGTTGCATTGGGCTTGTTGGCTGCTTTGGCTCTTGATGAGGTCTGTGTGGTCGTGAGAGGAGGCACCCTACTCTTCTTTCATATGTGCGAAGGTTTCGCACAGGTGGCGTCCTCCACATATGCAGCCCCTTGTCCCTGGGCAATGTGTACGTCCCCGGGCAGTTTGGCTGGCTTGGGTTTCCTCTCCCTTCTTTGCGGGGTTTGAACTGGACATTCTGCCCAGATTCAACCTGGATAGAACCTCGTCCAGGTCCTCTATTCTTTTCTAGACGAAATGCCCACGCCCTCGCCCTCTCTTAAGGGCCGAGGCTGCTTGGCCTGTTCTTTCCATCTATAAGTTATATGGTGGCTCTGTACTTGGCTTAAATGTGCTATTACCCTATTGAGATTTGCCATGTTGCTTACTATATATATAACAAGTTATTTACGTGGTCTAAGTTGCATTCTTTGGGGGCTACTCTGCGGTACTGGCGTACTGAGCTTTTTCCTGGGACGTCCTCTTTTAGCTGTAGATACATCGGAGATTGGCTTGGTTTGGATTTTTGGAGTTATTAGCGGTTGACAAATGGTAGAGTATTATTCTGAATATAAATTTGTTATATGTACTTTAATTTGCCGCTTGCTTTGCACGCCTTTTATTACGTATACTGTAGGGAAGAATATTTGCACTATTTTTGCTGGTCCAATAAATTTGGGGGGTTGTTTCGCGGCTTTGTAATTTTTGGCTGAGGATAAAAGCGGTTACGGTATCCAATTAAGTCATCTATTTGGTAGTGTATATCCCATCGATCTTTGTTGTAACTCCTTGCTTGCTTGGCTGTTGCTAAATCTTTGCGTCTTTTTAGAAGGTCATACATTTTTGGTAATCTGTGTACGCGCTCTATCCATTGCTCTGTGTCTGTGGCTGGGATTTCTTATAAGGGCTACGGGACGGAAATTTCTGTCTAAGTTTAAAAATGCTGGGCTGTATTTCGTAGAGGAGTGTATAACTGTGTTTAGCGCAAAATTAAACTCTTCGAGATGTCTATCCCAATCTCGGTGGTCATCTGTTCAATAAATATTTATCATCGGCTTTATGTTTTTATTAACTCGCTCTACGGGGTTGGCTTGCGCAAAATATGGTGGAATGGTGGTTTGCACTATACCGTAGTATGTCAGTCTTTTTGTCACCATTCTATTGGCATACTCATTCTCATTACCTGTGACTACGATTCGGGACAGCCCCATCTATTTATGATGAGTTCGTCAAATGCATGCAAGGAGTTTTATCTCAATGTATCGAGTGAACAAATCCGCGGATACAATGTTGTATTTAAAACCTTCTCTCGACGGTGGCTTGGGTCTTATTATATCGGCTGCTATAACTGTCCATGTCTCGGTTACATTACTCCCTTCCATTAGTCTTGGAGGTGCTTACTGGCTACTCTTATGGGCTTGGCACTCTTGGCATGTCTTAACGTAATTGCACGTATCGAAATATATGTCTGGCCAATAATAGCAAGTGGCTAGTCTAGCGTAAGTTTTGTCAATACCTAGCTGGCCTGCTTGCGGCATATAATGGGCTTCATATAGAACTATTTCGCGATCGGCTTCCGATAGGACTACTTTCTATACGTCCACGTCGGGCATAAAAGAATCTACAAGGGGATTGGGATGGTGGGCATATAATACTTTATTGGCTTTTAATTTCTTTGGTACCATGGGTTGTTGGTGTTTACCTTTAAGGCTGTTGCTATGGCATCTGCTTCTTCAAAAGCTCTGGAGAGTGAGTCTGGGACTGTCTTCTTCTTGGCGCACGGCTCCTTTCCGATGCACGAACTTGACGTTGTAATTCTGCAAAATGGTATGCCAGCGTACTAGCCTGCCAGCTGGGTCTTTTAGCTTATTAAGCCAAAGGAGACTGCAGTGGTCCGTGATAACGTTGAATTCTTCACCTCGCAAGTATCCTTTTAGCGTTTCTACAAACCAGAGAACAGCCAAACACACTTTCGATGTAACTGTATAGTTTCGCTCGGTCTAGCTTAGCGTTCTGCTTACATAATAGATCAGACTTTCTTTGCCATTGTTTGGAAGGTAAAGGGATGGTGAAAATCGGGTTGGGCTAAAACTGGGGCTTGGGTTAGGGCTAGCTAACTTTTTTCGAATGCTTCTTGTTGCTCCTGGTGCCACTGCCATCGTACATCTTCCCTCGTTAAACAATTTAATGGCGTACGGTATTTCGCCAAACCCTTTATGAATCTAGAGTACCAACCCACTAAGCCGTTAAAACGTCTTAACTGTTTCAAATTTGTCGGTGCTGAATACTCTAGAATCGGCTTTATCTTATCCTGGTTTGTTTGTAAACCAGACTCGTTAATTTTGTACCTGAGATAAGTGATTTCTGGGCAGTAAAATTCGGATTTTTCGCGGTTGATTTGCAAGTTAGCTTTGTTTAGGGCTATTAGGACTTTTTTTAACCATTTCATATGCTCTTTAAATATTTTTGCCGTGATGATGATGTCGTCTAAGTAGGCAAAAACATGTGGCTCCCACTCCGGTTTGATTAACTTATCCATCAGCTATTGAAACATGGCTGGTGCATTCGTCAAACTGTAGGGTACACGCTTAAATTGGAAGAATCCTTTACCAGGCAAGGCAAATGCTGTTCTTCCGCGGCTCTCAGAGGCTAGAGGAACTTGATGGTAAGCTTGTGATAAATCTAGCTTGCTAATAAATCGACTTACCCGCAATTAGTGCAGGATCTCGTCCATATTGTGAATTGAGTATGCTATTTTCTTTATCACTTCATTTACTAATCTGTAATTAATAACAAAGCGATATTTGTCATTTGCTTTTGGCACGATTACAGGATAGCTTCGCCATAGGCTTTGCGAAGGCTCTATAATGTCTTCTCTCAGCATACGTTCTATTTCTTCGTAGCCTGCTTGAAGCATTTTTGGCGAATATTTGCGGCGTGGCTGTCTCATTGGCTCTGCTCCTTGCACATCTAGTTTGAGGTTCGTTAGGTTGCTAACTCCTATGGTTTGGGGTGTTTTAGGAATTAATTTGTCTAGTAAACGATGCACTCCCTCCATTTGCTCTGGTCTGGCTTGTTTTAATCCTCCAATTCTGGATAGAATTGATGTATAAAACCTTTGCTTGTCCACCAGGTATCATTTCCGTAGTTAATGCTCATATTAACTTTACGCATAAAATCAATTCCAAATATGCAATCATAGTGTAGTCCATCTGCTACTTGAAATGGCATAATGACTTCGTCTCCATCAATTTTTATTGTGATGTCAACTATGCCCTGAACAGGTATATCTGTACCATCTGCTATCTGGACTGTTTGTGTTAAAACAGCTTTCTTATATGCCTCCTAGGAAAGATCTTGATGCTCCATCGTCTAGGAGTGCAATCACTTTGTGGCCGTTTCTAAATTTAAATAATACCTAGGGTCAATATTGTGTACGTGTTGGAGAAGGGACTCGCTCGTTGCTAATTTATATGGCTTAGAACTTTTAGGGATTTGGGGTGAGGATAAACGGGTCTTTATCCCCTTTGGTTGTAGTTTCCTGACGCCTGTTGAGGGTTGCATTTAGTGCACTGCCTGATGTATACGCCTGACCTATCGCACGCATGACAGCGTCGGTTTGGACATTCCGCTGCCCAATGTCTTAAATTGTTACAGCTGTAGCACGGCTCGGTTTGTTTGCGGGGATGGTTGTATACAATCAGGGTTTTGGTATTGCTGCTTTGATTTAGGCTGCTTACTGCTAGTTGTGGTTGGATCAATATCAGATCCACATATCTTGTGTATGATGGTTTAGTACGAATTTCGGTATAAGTCTCGAAAATACAACTATGCACGGGTAATATAAAATTTCTTTTTTTGGATATTAAATGCATTACTCTTATTGAACTGGTCAAGTTACAGTGAAGGAAACGGTCTATGATCTAAAAATCATATGGTACCTCTTTGTGATTCGACGATTATAATTGTCGTTTAAATTGGACATGTGAGATATTCCATTATAATAACGTAATCTCTCCGGCTTATATAAAGTAAAGTCTATAATCTTCAAATTTAAGTATAGTTACCACTGTACATATCCTTATACCAATAATTTTTGCAACTGGTGGTTTACGCAAAAATTTTGTCATGTATAAAATGGATACGTTGATACATATTGCTATTCTAAATTTTATCCTTTCATAAGATCCTCAGATCCTTTTTAGAATAATAGTCAGATACTTTTTATTTATTATTGTATAATATAAAAATAAAAATGATAGTTTGCAAAGTTAGTATGCGTTAAATTAACAATTTTCTTTATTTTTTTTTTATGTAATGTAATTAACGTAATGAGGATCAAACCAATTTCAGTCAGATATCTCAAGAGTTTCGGTACTGCCAAACGTTTGACGTCATATTTTTCCTAAATAGGCAATTCATCGATGAAATCTAAATTTTCTCGTCGCATTCGAGGATTAGAGTGCCATACACGATGTAGGCAATATCAGAATATCGGGACCTAGAGATTCAACTTCGACTGCAATTTTTAAACTCAAATTTATTAAAAAATAGAGATATAATGAATAGATTTTGAAAGAAAACAAGCTCTAACCCATTACAGTAGAGCAAGTTTATAGCATAAATTTAGGCTGCTATTAAAAATCTAATGATATATTACCTTAAAAATCAATGAAGTTTGTAGTGTTTAATTTTCCTTATTATTCTTCATTTTATAAAACATTTAATTTGAATTCTTTATTAACAATCGAGTTAAATAAAAAAATAACCATATTTTTTAATTTCCACATTACTCTATCTATGCTCCCAAATTGGTGCTAATCAGCGTCGGAGGTCACACGATGTCTGTTAAGAAAGCACTTTCTGAAAATACAAGTGTATTACAACCATATTTAAAAGTTACTGTTAAAATTTGAGTCTATTCGATGAAGTGATTCCAGAGATATCCTGCGGTAAGTCCATTATGGAAAAAAATCAGAGTACGGATTCTCAGTATTAATTAATATAGTTTTGTTACATATAAATTGATTAAAAAATTTTAAATAAAAGTTGATAATAATATAATTTATTTAAAAAATTGAGAAATGTTATTGGTTGTTATAAAAAAATTATTGATTGTTATAATTGAATATCTTTTTTTCAATTTTTAACCCAGGATCGTTCCCTTAATGTCATAATAGCCTACCTGAATTTTTTAAATATACCATTCATATATATTGCTTGGACAAGTACTGCGGCTAATTTATTACAAAACGGAAAAACACTGCTCACAACATTTAAATTACCACTCAATTTAAAAGAATGTACAACTTGTAATATAAAACCTATATCAAGGGATGGTAAAAATTTGAAAGCAGTAAAAATTATAATATGGGATGAAATATCCATAACGTTAAAATTTGCTTTTAAAGCAGTCGACCGACTACTTAAAGATTGAAATTAATAATAAAATTTTGAGTATAATGGAAGGGCCAAATATAAAATTTTTTAGAATTGTGACCTGTTACACACGGTCATATCTTTCTCTATTTTTTATATAACAAATATTTTAAATAAAAACCTTATTTAACGTAAAATCAGTAGATAACATAGAAAGTCACTTGATCATTAATTGATTCATTATCGACTAATGATCTATACCATTAATAGATGTAACAGAGTTCAATATACCTGAGTCTCACGGATAGACAATACAAGTAAACAGACTCTCACCTATATACAATACATAGAGGTTACATCAAAGCGAGCATCTAGACGTTTTATTTAGATTCAAGGTATCACTAATTCCTGGTACTATAGCCTTATTTTAATTTCGATATTAGTATATAATTAGTGTGACGTGTCCACTGGGGATTAGGGTGGAGTCACGAAATAATACAAAAAAGAATAAATAAAACGGTTGCAGGTTTATTGCACTCAAGGTGCTCCAGAGTAATACACGGCAAAGCAGCGGCTTTGCCGTTCGAAATTGCCAGTCACGTTGGCCGCGGTCGCTCGCGTTCGCGCAATTGCGGGCCGTCCCGCACCTAACCACGCGTCGCGCACACACACTTAAAGGGAAGCTGGACTTGGGAGGAAGGAGCACGGCTCACCTGGACGCTCGTCTCCTGGGTCCTCGGACACACACGTAGTTTATGAAAATTGCGGTATCTCGGGTCGCACGATCGGTGGTCGGTCGCAGTCTCTCGAGTATCGGCACGCACGAAGCGAGAGAGTTTTTTCTCTGCGTATTGCGCAGGCGCGCCTACTCTCGCGTCTCGAGTCGTGCGCGCTCGGCTCGGTTCGTACTGGCCACTCGGGCCATGGTTTCGCTGCCTCGACGGAGATGTCGTCTACGACGTTGACTTAGTGGTGCCGGCTGGCGATTGAGTAACTGCGGCCCTGCTGAGAATACTATCTGCGAGGTAAGCTTTTAAATCGTTCCTTTTTACCTCGATTTTAAGCTAAATCGAGCCTCTCGAGTTTCTTCATTGCAGGTGCCGTATATTGTCAATACGGGATCTTCGGCTCGGAGTGTCCGGACAGCTGGAGAGGGCATTCAAGGCTGGATGGGACCTGGGGATATGGTACGGGTCATTCCTGGTGCTGGAGAAGGCATTAGGATGCTGGATCAACGGAGCAGTGTGTGTGTGTGTGTGCAATTGTGCGCAGTCAGGAGTTGCATCTCCTTTGCTTCGAGTTCTCCTGCTTACTACGCACTGTAAGCCTATATCTGTTGCACACATTCGCATATGTGTGTCTAATAGTACTTAATTGGTATGTATAGCACGCTTACTTCGCATAGTAAGCTTGACAGGTGCTATACAATACCTTGTCTCGCTAGTTTATTTCTAAGTGACATGTAGTATAACTACAATGTCACAACTCCCCCCTCCCAAACCGAAGTTATACCTTACTTCGATTTAGAATACGCAAGGGGATGCACAATGCACACAGAAGTATGAATACAATGCTAGCGATCAAAACGATTCTTAATAGATCCTAGTACGTAAAAACTTAACCTAAGATAGCCGGTGCTATCTACAGCGGTGTAAAGTGTAACTGTCTGTGTTGTTTGTGTCGTAAAATAAATCAACTTTTTTCGCATATATTACTATAAAACTTCAAAAGAATAACAGAAAAAAAAAATTTCCCAATTGATAAGTGTAATGGGTTTCTTGAATTCTGGAACACTGGAATCTGGAACAGCTTTTCTTTAGAGTTAATCTGTGTAACCGTGTAACACGCTGAGTGTGTAATTATTACCTTTCCGATAACTAAATTACTTTATTCGATTCGAATTACGTGTGACTGGCTTACAAACTCTTATCACGCTCGCTTTCCGACCAATTCCGAAATTCGCGACACTCATAACCCAAACTAACATGAAACAATCATTCCAAAAATGTGTATTAGAATAGAAAACTTTCATTCATTACTAACCTGGTGAGTTGCTTTCCTCCGTCGAAAGTGGCTTTACGTCAAGATTAAATAATGACATGAATTTAACTATTATAATGAAACTATTATGAGTAACTAATAGTGAATCAAACACATTATTTGGTTTTCTTAATTACTTCATTTTTTTAATAATTAAAAAATTAATTCATTATACTTTGTGAAGTTTGTATGTAATTCCAAATTATCAATTAACTATTATGCTAAACTACATTGTATACATATTTTCTATTTTTGGGAATGGTGTGGGTCTAAAGGGAGTAAAATACAAGTCATATTTCAATAGTTTTACCAATTTAATATAATAATATAAAAATTTCTACATTTCCCTATTTAGGGTGAATCCTTTAGGGCTTCTACCCACTCGTCGTGGCACTCCGGACAGGCCTCGATGGAGTGGTTTGGCGGGGTTCGGAAGGGGCGTTTTCTGCGATCTTCGGCATGTACTGCGCACAAAAGAAATCTCACCTGGTGACAACTATGGCGGAGAATTCGTCTCCGTTTTGGCCATCTCGAGGTCCTATGTCGTCACCATGTGGCGATGCCGATCCAATCCTGTCGACGTCTAGCTCCGATTCAGAGCAGCCCGTCCTCAATGACACCGATTGATCGCGGATGCTGATCCAATCCTGTCGACGTCTAGCTCCGATTCAGAGCAGCCCGTCCTCAATGACACCGATTGATCGCGGATGCTGATCCAATCCTGTCGACGTCTGGCTCCGATACAGAGCAGCCCGTCTCGATGACACCGATTGATCGCGGATGCTGATCCAATCCTGTCGACGTCTAGCTCCGATTCAGAGCAGCCCGTCCTCAATGACACCGATTGATCGCACCTTCGTGATTTTCTATCGCGGCAACCGAAATACAGAAAAGGCACGAGTTTCGATACTCTCGCTGCCAATGTCGTTGCTTTTATTGCTTTCTCGCCCGACGCGGCGCTGCCCTTGGCCACTTCGCGAGCGTAAACAAGGTCGCTCGAACGAGGCTCACTGTTTACATAGCGGGATTCTCGACTAGAATTTTCGTTTGTAGGAAATTCAACACTATCGTACACATTACACTTATTTCCTTGACTAAAACTTTGCTTGTCCACATATTCACGGGAATAATTATGTACACGGGGATTATACAATAATTCGGACTGGTAATAGGAATCTGGAGTGGTGCTGGAGGGGAATTTTCTTGTTTTTTAGATGGTGCTGGATGGGAATTTTCTTGGGTTATGGAGGGTGCTAGAGAGGAATTTTTTCTTTTCTTTTGGGGTGCTGGATGGGAATTTTCTTGTTTTTTGTATGGTGCTGGATGGGCTTTTCCGGTATTCATAATTGGTGCTGGAGAGGAAATTTTTAATCTTTTTGGATTCATGGAACCTGTTCTCTTTCTCTTATTTGGATTTGCTGGAAATTTGGTAGTTTTGGAGTCTACTATAACGTTTTCTACCAAGGAGGACACAACGACTCCTACTGGTTCCTCCGCGAGTCGTTTCCCGCCGGTCTAGGAACTTTACACGTTGGACAATTTCGCTTCAATGTGTTTTTCCTACCACACCCTCTGCAAGAATTGTCTGGGCAATCATAGGACCAATGACCTGTGATGCCGCATGTGTGGCAAGTGTCTGTTTCCTTATTCCTTGTTTTGCCATTATTTTCAGTAGTGGGGCTATCTGTCCCGGTTTTCTGTTCTCCATTATTACTATTTCCAGCTGGGGCCTGTTTGTTCTTCTCATTTGGCCCTTTTCCATTTTGATTTGTTCCGTTTCGCTTTTTATTGTAAGATTTTCTATTATTTCCTTTGGGGTTATACGACGGGGGGTTTGAGGGTGCTGGAGGTTGCTGTAATGCGGCAGCAGGTGCCTCTTCGTGCGTAGTGCCTGCATCACTGGCATTCCCAGTGATTGCAGCAGTTTTACCAGACTTTTTCACTTTTACTGGTTCGTACGCGGAGTTGAAGAGTTGCTCGTCGTCTTCTATTGGCGGAGGACGGTAGAGTGTGTCTTGGCGTTTGCGTGCTTCTTCCTTCTTTCCTAGCAACTGCAATTCCAAAAACGATGAAAATTGGTCTTTGTCAATTCTTCGCCTATAATCTGGATGTAGATTATCGTATGTGATCGCTAATTGTTCGCCAAGGGGCATTGGAGGCTTCAACTGATCCAATAAGTTGCGGAATTTTGAAAGATATGTCGAAATATCTTCTTGCGGTCCCTGCGTTCTTACCATTATCCTTTTTCTTACTTGATATTGTAAGTCTTCTTTACAATATTGGAGTCTAAATGCTTGTTGAAAGTCTTCCAATATCAACCAATTGCGATGTTCTCTGCGAAACCAACACCAGACATCTTCATCCAGTACTACTGGCAATGACCTAGTGATGTCATCCATAGTCAATTGGTATGAGCGTGCACATTCCGTCAAATTTACTAGGAATGACTCTGGATCGTTCCTTTTATCACCTTTAAATTCAATATGCCATTGTTTCAGAATTTCGCTGACACGTTTTTCTCTTTGGAAGGTCGAATTATCCAAAAGTGATCCTTCTCGCCTGGTGCTTGACTGGGGGTAGGGTTGGGAATAATTGTAGGGATATTGTCTAAAATTATTTTGTGATGGTGCTGGAGGAATATTATATTGGGATTGTGGCATAACTGGAGGCTGTCGTTCGAGGTTAGGATTAGATGAACTAGTATAATTTCGTGGGAATTGCTGGACGGTTCTAGGATTTTCCTGTTGCTGGAAGGAATTGTTTTGGGTGTAAGAAGGCTGCTGGATCGGTTCACGTTGATCGTAATACTGTCGTTCATTTCCTATTCGGTACCTCGTTTCGTTCGAACTACTCGTTGCAGGTATTGGTCTTTCACAATTTCTCGTGAATTCATCACTAAATCTCACTCCTTGTGTCCTATTACCCGCCTGAGTGTAGATTGGAAATGTTCTATTCTCCAGATCTTCCTCCGTTATCTGTGGAACATGTGATTCATGGCTTTGAACATTTCGCGGAAGATTGATTGTATTTGGATTTCTCGGCCTCGGGGTTGGTGGTGATCTCATGTTGTCTGTGTTTGTGTTAGTTGCCACAAACTGTCTAATTTGCAAATACGATGTTTGATCATATCCGCCTGCATTTCCCGAATTAAAACTCGCACTTAAAAATTGTCTATCTTGAAATCTAAATTGAACCTGGTCTGCCGCGTTTTGTTCATTTTGCCTATGTTCTATCCCATTTCCGTGTGCTGGATGTTGGGTGGATTGCGCGCATGGGAGATTAATACTATTACTATGTAAATTATAATTATTATCTGGGTGCTGGAGGGGTTCTGACGTTGAAGTGGGCAGTGGGAAGTTCAAATGTAATCTAACATTAGCATTTGTCGTTACCACATTTTCTCCGCCAATCCGTACTGTCGAATTCCGCGAATTGCTGAAAGTTAACGGATCTGCATATGGTCCCAATGTTTGACCTGTCGGCAATTGCCCATGAATACGTGGGTAAGCACCACTGTGCACTTCCATGTTATCCATTGATACCGTAGGATTTCCCGCTGTAATTCCCCTACTTACTGGCCGCATGACGGACGGATTCCTCCATGTGCCAGCTAAGTAGTTTTCCCCTTCTGAGGTTAAATGCAAATTTCTATTACCGGGTATATCCAATGGAACGAAATTCGCCTCGTCTACTTCAGGATCCCAATATGCCGCCGCTAACCCGAAACATTTCCGTGTTTCATATCTTTCAACTCGATTCCTTATATTATACATGGAATCTGTGGCGTTTAAATTTTTTAGATCGGCATATTGTAGTATTTCTTGATTACTACAATGAAAAACATTTTGCCGTATCCGCTGGATGCCTTCTTCCAACGATAACCTAGTATAATCCTCCTCTGCCAACGTATGCAGAGTCAAACTACCATTTAGTTCTGACATTTTGAGGATTTTTTTTTTTTTTTTAGGACACGTAAATTAATTCACGCTATTTCGTCAAAAAAAAAAAATTTTAATACTAAGTGCAGCTCAATACAACTTGTAGTCAATCACAAAAAAAAACTAAATTTATTTCTAAACAGCTCAATTGTAGCTTAATTTCATAAAAAAAACAAAATTATGACTTAATAATTAATTAAAATTATGCAAGCATGAAATTATCAAATTGCTTTAATTTTAAGCAAACTAATTTATGAGCAAGCAAATAAAAATAATAACAAAACTAGATTTTAGTTATTAAGCAATTAAAATTATATAACACACTAACAAGTCAGTATTGTTAATTTCAGCGCACAAAAAGCCAAAAGCAAAAAAAAATTGTTAAATTATTTTGTCGATACTGTTATGACCAAATTTATCAACAAAAACTAATTAAGTACCTACGCAACAATTCACAACAACTAACTTGAGTGAAAGGCAAGCGTATAAGTGAATAATTTACAAGCCAAGCTTGAAATATTTAAGCGTATTGGGTATATATGGGTATATATGGTGCTGGATTAGGTTACAATGGTGCTAGATGGGTTACGACTCTTAAAAAGATATATATACAATGCAAATAAATAGTGAAATGTTACTTGTTAATGCAATTTCAAAATTAATAAGCGTACAGCAATTAAATATTACTATCTTAACACTGTATAACTGTATATACACTTGGTTGGCTATCGTTCTCAATATTTGAAGGGTCCTATTTTGTTCAAAAATAAATTAAATTGAATATAATTTTGGTGGCTATAGGTTCTAATTAACTCAAAGAATGCTTATTTATAATAAAAAACTCAATTTAATTGCAAACAAAAATTTTCACAAAAATTACTTGTTGAGTAAATCAAGTAACTGCGAGATTTGCTATTTGTCCCTTGAATTTATAACTACAGGGTACAATATTAACTTTGACTGCTAATTTTTAACAATAATTAATTAATATAAACTTAAAAAAACATTTTCCTTACTTTTCTTTTCCTAAGTTGAGAACGTAGCTTGAAATGACAATTTACTAAGTACTTACTCGTACTCCAAAATTCTCTTACTCATATGACTTTTAATGTAATTTAATTTTACAAACTTCAAAAAGCCATTAAACAAAATCAAATATTTTGGAGCTAGAAGGGAATAAAACTAATTGCAAAATTTATATTTATAAAGGGAAAAATAAAATTATTGCTATTATGTGCAAAAAAGAACAATATGCAGAAAAAAATTTCAAACCAAATAATATGGAATAGACTCACCGAATTTTGCAGATAATTCACTAATAACAACAATTTCTATTAACCAAAATTGAATTTATTACAAAAAATCAAAATTTGGTTACACGTGGTCGAAATTAAAATGGCCGTCCAAAACCACTTTCGACACTTCCTCTGTGTGTGCGCAATATGGCGGATTAATACTCATGGAAATCCCGAAGTCCACGATCACAATTTTTTTCGGATCAAAAAGTCACGGTCGCCATGTGACGTGTCCACTGGGGATTAGGGTGGAGTCACGAAATAATACAAAAAAGAATAAATAAAACGGTTGCAGGTTTATTGCACTCAAGGTGCTCCAGAGTAATACACGGCAAAGCAGCGGCTTTGCCGTTCGAAATTGCCAGTCACGTTGGCCGCGGTCGCTCGCGTTCGCGCAATTGCGGGCCGTCCCGCACCTAACCACGCGTCGCGCACACACACTTAAAGGGAAGCTGGACTTGGGAGGAAGGAGCACGGCTCACCTGGACGCTCGTCTCCTGGGTCCTCGGACACACACGTAGTTTATGAAAATTGCGGTATCTCGGGTCGCACGATCGGTGGTCGGTCGCAGTCTCTCGAGTATCGGCACGCACGAAGCGAGAGAGTTTTTTCTCTGCGTATTGCGCAGGCGCGCCTACTCTCGCGTCTCGAGTCGTGCGCGCTCGGCTCGGTTCGTACTGGCCACTCGGGCCATGGTTTCGCTGCCTCGACGGAGATGTCGTCTACGACGTTGACTTAGTGGTGCCGGCTGGCGATTGAGTAACTGCGGCCCTGCTGAGAATACTATCTGCGAGGTAAGCTTTTAGATCGTTCCTTTTTACCTCGATTTTAAGCTAAATCGAGCCTCTCGAGTTTCTTCATTGCAGGTGCCGTATATTGTCAATACGGGATCTTCGGCTCGGAGTGTCCGGACAGCTGGAGAGGGCATTCAAGGCTGGATGGGACCTGGGGATATGGTACGGGTCATTCCTGGTGCTGGAGAAGGCATTAGGATGCTGGATCAACGGAGCAGTGTGTGTGTGTGTGCAATTGTGCGCAGTCAGGAGTTGCATCTCCTTTGCTTCGAGTTCTCCTGCTTACTACGCACTGTAAGCCTATATCTGTTGCACACATTCGCATATGTGTGTCTAATAGTACTTAATTGGTATGTATAGCACGCTTACTTCGCATAGTAAGCTTGACAGGTGCTATACAATACCTTGTCTCGCTAGTTTATTTCTAAGTGACATGTAGTATAACTACAATGTCACATTAGATATAAGGAACTGAGTGACGTCAGACTTATTTACTTAAATGTTTATGCACTCAATGCAATTACAATTTTTAATAATAATTAAAATTAATAATTCAATTATTTAAACAATTTCTTTCTTAGTCAATTTAAACATATCAAGAATCATATAATTAACTAACTTAAATTTGCTGACGATCCAAAAACAAAATTACACGGCACATAAAAAAAAAGTATAAAAAATTCAGATAAAATTCAATAAAAATATACAGTAGTAAATGACAATGTAGAAAATATAGATGTTATGCTACCTATAGAATTTCTTAATCCACTAACACCCAATGAAATTCCTCCACATAAACTAAAATTAAAAATCGGTGCCATAGTAATTATTTTAACAAATCTCAATATAAACAAATAGCTGTGTAATGGAACGAGATTGTCAGTAAAATAACTACTAAAATATCTAATTCAAGCTGAAATTATAAGTAGAAAAAAAATTGGAAAATTAGTTTTAATACCAAGAATAACTTTATCACGAGCTAAGAAAAAATACCATTTTTGATACGTCGAAAAAATTTTCTATTCGATTAGGATTTGCAATGACTGTTAATAAATCTCAGGAACAATTATATAATAAGCTGGTATTTCCTTGTCAACACCAACTTTTAGCCATGGTCAATTATACGTTGTTCTTTCAAGAGCTAAAAGTAGAGCAATTTAAAAATTTTACTATAAGGGAACCAGCCTGTGTTAAAACTAAATAAAATGATAATTAATTTGAATATTATAATTTATTGAAATATTCTATATTGTTTATATTTTGGGTCATAAAAGTACTTACTAAAATCAGAATTTTAAGCCGGATTAGACCTCAAAATACTTATTATTACTTCAGCTATACGTACTTTACTTTTTACTGTGTTTTACTAATTGTCGCAACCTATCCCCAGACCAGATCATCGGATTGGAATATGTTGGGGCTCATTTTCAAGCTTATTAAAATAGTTAAGGACTGAGTGGAACAGAATATTATAAAAGTCAATGTAAAAATAGTTATCTACAAAAATATGTTATTTTTTTTTAATTTTCACTCGTTCGGGATATTTTTAAAAATTAGTATTTTTGGCCTAAAATATTATTATTTTATGTTCCACTCAGTTCTCAACTACTTTAATTAGCTTGAAAATGAGTCCCAACCCATCCCAATCCGATCATTTGGTCTGAAAATAGAGTGCGACAATTGCATAAAATTTGTAAATTTTAAAATTGCCACAAATTAGCTTTAAAGTTTTATAATATATATTTAAAAAAATTTTTTAATAATCTTAAAATAATACTTATTTTGAACTGCTACATTCTTTTTATCCTCTTTATGTTGTAACGGGGCAATCGGAGGGTGCTCCTCGTCGAGCACCGCCGTCGGGGCCTGGACTTACCTGCGCGGGCCTCGCGCCGCGCTGCCGTGTCCGTCGATGCCGCGACACCGCGCACGGACGTTAGCCGTGGTGCAACCGCGGTAACACGGTACTGCGCCGATCACAACAGCAGCGATTCTCCGCTGCGAGGAGAATCGTCGGATCCGAGTCGAACTCGGAGGAGAACAGGAGTATGCTCCTGGTGACTCGTGCCCGTAGTGGTACACGAGGCTTGGCCGCTCAGAATGCGCGATAACGGAAGTGTTGTCGCGCCCGCGGAGGCGGCGGGGTAAGCGGGAATGGGAATATGGGGTATGGTATATAAAGAAATAAAAACACGACGAGTATCTAAGATAAACAAAGGATGAGCCAATATAATTTAAGATTATTTACAATAAAGGATATACAAAAGATATACATGCGCTCGGTAGCGCTTAATAACGCACGGTGCTAAACAATTAACAAATACTGGACTATATACGAATAAGAGTTATCTATGAACCAAGGTAACCTCGACGGCGCGCAGGCAATCGCGACGGCCTGGTCGCGGATATATTCGCACGCGCGCATGTGCTCGTGCGCTTTTACGTCCCACGGGGAATACACGGGAAATCGGGTAACCCGAGTTACCGACCTACCTAACCACGTGCGCGAGGAAGCCTGGTTGGGCGAATCGCGTCCTCGAACCGACAGTGCTCGCTGCACTGCGTCTCGCTCTTCCCGGAAGAAGTCGGTGCCACACGATCCAAGTTGTAAACAACTTACTTGGTGCGCAGGAGTGCGCCGGTGAAACGGCTATTCTTAATCCCGTTCTCTCTCTCGCTCTCCTTCTCTCTCTATCAAGCCGGGGGTTGTCTTGGCGGAATGTTCCCCCGCGGGAGCTTCTCAGGATCGAGGAGACTGAGCGTTCGCCTTCCTGCCGCTCACCCTCACACCCTCTCGATCTCACATTCGTCCTTTCTCACTCTCTCGCTCTTTCTCCACGTGGATTACGACCGCTCGTCGATACGGCTCGTAACGGAATGCCGAGACTCGGTGTATCGCGGCCCTTCGCGACGTTGCGCTATCGCGCGTAATCACTTAATTACGCGGTTTTCGAGTTTACGGGCTATCGCGATCGTGTTTAAGAACACGCGCCCGTTATATCATCCCTCTAGAGTCGATTATCCCCTGGATAATAGACTCTAAAAAAAACTACGACGAAAAC
This sequence comes from Theocolax elegans, assembly GCA_026168455.1. NCBI lineage: Eukaryota > Metazoa > Arthropoda > Insecta > Hymenoptera > Cerocephalidae > Theocolax > Theocolax elegans. Next base: position 17,964,578 of record CM047430.1, read on the forward strand.
TACTATCGCGACGTTAGGTAATCATAGGATTTTTCTTTAGGGATAGGTTTGATTTTATTGGGATTATCACAGGACAAATTAAGGTTTAAACACAATAATTTTTAGAAAAAGGGCCCTGGGCCTTTAATTAGGCTATTGTACATGTATATACAGAGAAGGAAAGAAAGGAAAAAAAAATTTACATATTTACATGTACCTCGGGCGTGAGACCCTTCTAATCACGCCCGCACCGTTATCTGCTCCCTTATCCTTTTTTGAAGGGGTTGGGATACTGGTGGTGCTGCTCCCAGTTCGGACATCGATCACTGCGCGATACCCCTGGATGCTCGCAGATGGAGCAGACCTTCTTGGTGGTCTTGGGTATTATGCCGGTGGTCCTTGTCGCCGTTGAGTTGCCGAGCTCTGGTTTTCCGGCGTTGAGCTGGTTTACGCATTTGCGCGCGCGCTCGGCAATGCGCTCTTGCTCCTCGAGCTGTTGCCTGAGAGCGTGAATCCTCTCCTCGGCTTGGCGTTGTTCAGCCAAGCGCTGTTCTTTTTCGCGCCGAACGGCCTCCTGACGCTGGCGCTCCTTGGTGCGCTTCGCTCGGTCGGCCTTTATTATGTGCATTTCGTCCTGTCGATCCGACAAGAGCGCATAATAAGGACCTGCGCGTGTCTCAAAGGCGGCGTCATACCGCCTCATGCCCTCGCAGAACTTGCCGAAGGCATGTTTGAGGAGCTCTTCCGCCTCCACTGCTGTCTTGAGGGCTTCTGCCGTGACCGGTTCTATCTCCGACCAATACTCCTCTAGAGTCGGGGTCGGCTTCGAGGTAATCGGCGGCTGGATCGGCTTCGGGCGGCGGAGCGGCGAAAGGGCAGAGAACCTGGGCTCCGGACTTATTGTCTCCGCTGCTGCCTCCTCCTCCGTTATCTCCTCCAGGGTCTCGCACTCCTTCTCCTCCTCGAGGTTCGTAACCCACAATAACCAGGTGGTTTCTGAGCAGGCGCTCTGCTCTGGGTTTTCTCTTGGCGCAGGTTCTCCTCGGGCCTGCGCAAAGATCCTGGGGATGGGGTCGGCTGGACTGCCGATGCCGTTTAAGGCGTCTCTCAGGCGCTCAATCAGCGCTTCGATCTCAGGTAGTTCCATTCTACAACACAACAAACAGAAAAGGAAGGTTAGGAAGGTCAATTGGATACGTCGTTTCTAGTCGCGCTACGGGTTTTTCGCGGTGAATCCGTAGCGTTCATCGGACTGATTCTATTTCGCGAACCTTTCGGCCGGCCGCGGCCTCTTATTATCGGTTCGGACGATTTATACAGAATCTTAGCGCGTAAGGACTTCCCGGTCCTCTTTACAACGACTGCATTCTTCCTCGGTCTTCCCCTCCGCTTGGGGATCGCTTGAGATTGTACAAGGTTAGCGTCTCCCGAACATCGTGCACGCGTCTGCACGTTGACGCTTCGGTCGCTATCTGATGCATTCGCTGAGGCATCCGCGTTTACAATTTGCTGCGCGCTCGCAGACTTTCGCTCGCTCGCTAACAGCGGGTCGCTCATCGCTGCGTCTGCGCTCGCATCCCTCGACGGATGAAAGTTGATCTCGACGTCGTCTTCTTCTTGTGCACTCTCAAAGGGCTTCAGGTGTGACACGTGCACTAAATCGATGACATAGCCTTTTTTGTCTAGCAACCTATACGTGTTAGTACCAAGTCGGGCGATAATACGTAAGGCCCTGCGAAATTAGGCGCTAATTTCGCTGCGCGGCCCTCGGCGGCCGAGGAAAGGACTTTGTTTACTTTCCACACCATATCACCGATTTGGTAATTGCGAGCCCGGTGTTTGGCATCGTAATATTGCGCTTGGCGCTCCTGCGCATTTCTCGCGCAATTTGCGGCTGTATCACGCACCTCGGATAGGATTTTCATCCTCTTTTTCCAATCCTCGATTGCATTTAGCTGCTCTTGCTCTGCAGCGGCTATATCTTGCGCTCTTTTTATAGAAGACGGTGGTGTGGTTGGCGACCGTAGTTTAAGAGCGCTGGGCTCGCTTCTGTCGAGCTATGTATCGAGGTATTATACGTGTAAACTATTTCGTTTAGTTTTTCGTCCCAAGTCGAGTGACTCTTCTCGATAAATGATTTAATCATCGTTTTGAGGGACCGATTGACTCGCTCTACAGGATTTGCCTGAGCGTGATATGGAGGTGTAGTGGTGTGAAATACACCTTGCTCTTCGAGATATTTGTTGACAAGCCGATTTTTAAATTCAGTCCCATTGTCTGACAAAAATACCTCGCACACTCCATAACGTAAGAATACACGTTCTTTGAGCTCTTTTAGTATTATTTGGGCGTTTGCTTTGCGGATCGCCGCGCACTCTATCCACCTCGTGAATAGGTCTTGAAATACTAAAAGGTATTCTTTGCCGTGCTTGCTACGAGGGAATGGTCCCATGATATCGGCTGCAACCACTTGCCATGGCCGATCAACAACACGACGCCCCATCAATCCTGCGGGCGCTCGTTGCTCAACCTTACATTGTTGACAAACGAGGCAATTTTTAACGTACTTTTGTACGTCTCGGTACATCCTAGGCCAAAAATAATACAAAGAGACGCGCGCGTATGTTTTCTCGCGCCCCAAATGGTCTGAGGTAGGTTCGTCATGGCACTTCTGCATGACTTCTTGTCGCTTTTCATTCGGTGCGACAATTTTCCAAGCGTCATTCTTGTCGATTTCAGCTGGAAGTATTTTGCTTGGGCGGTATATATACAGCTGTCCGCCTATTAATTTATAATGTGGAAAATCACGCGGTTGTCGCTGTATTTGTTCACGTAGGCGCGTGTACCACGTATCACGCGTATCGTTCGCCCATGAGATTGCGCCAATCTCAGGCACTTCGTCCTCGTGCATTCTCGACAATGCATCGGGAACGTGGTTAAGTACCCCTTTACGATGTTCAATCGTGAACGAATGACCTTGCAATTCTAGCGCCTATCTCGACAGACGACCTGTCGGGTTGCGCAAGTTGCATAACCATCGAAGGCTGCTGTGATCTGACAGTACTTTAAAAGTATAGCCTTCGATGTAAGGTCGAAATTTCCTTATCGCCCATATTACAGCGAGGCATTCCCTCTCGGTTACGCTGTAATTGCGTTCAGCCAGCGTCATGGTGCGGCTAGCGAATTCGAGCACTCTCTCTTCGCCGTCGACGTACTGTAAGAGTACGGCACCTAGACCTGAATCACTGGCATCGGTTTGAACGACGAATTGTGATTCGAAATCAGGATGCTGAAGCACTGGAGCTGTTGCGACATGCGCTTTTATTTGTGCAAAGGCTGTTTGCTGCTTCTCCCCCCACTCATATTTACACCCTTTCTTTGTAAGATGCGTAAGTGGCTCTGCGATGGTCGCGAAATTCGGTAAGAATTTGCGATACCACGACGACAATCCCATGAATCGTCGGAGCTGTTTTAAGTTCTTGGGGGCTGGATATTGCATTATCGGTGCAATTTTCTCCGGGTCTGGGCGAATACCGTCATGATTAACCAGGACGCCGAGGTACTTAACCTCCTCTCGGCAGAAGACGCTCTTCTCCCTGTTAATCGTAAAACCTGCGTCTTTTATTCGCTGGAGCACTTCCTCAAGCATTTTGAGGTGTTCCTCGAAAGTCTCCGTAACGATAATTATGTCGTCTAGGTATGAGAACGACCACGGCTCTAGCTCAGGTGTAATTATCGAGTCTATGACTCTTTGGAAGGTCGCCGGCGCATATGCGAGGCCGTAAGGCATGCGCGTGAACTGATATAGTCCCAACCCGGGTACAGTAAAAGCTGTAAAGGGTCGCGACTCTTCCTTCAGCGGTATTTGATGATACGCACTGCTTAGGTCGAGCGTACTTATATACTTCGATTTTTGTAATTTTCGCAGTATATTATCCATGTATGGCAATGGATATGCGTCAGGCTTCGTGACAGCGTTTAGTTTACGAAAGTCGACGAAAAATCGATACGCACCGTTCGATTTGCGAACCATTACGACCGGAATCGACCAGCCGCTCGTTGCAGGTTCGATTATCCCTGCCTCTAGCATTTCGAAGACTTGCCTGTGCATCTCTTCTTCTATTTTGCGCGAAACCGGATAATACTTTTACTTCACGGGGCGGGATGATCCTACGTCGATCTCGTGCTCTATCCGTGAAGTGCAACCGAGTTTCGCGCTGCTAGAGCTTAAAACACGATTAAGTAGACGCTCTACTTCGTCGCGTTGTATCTGCTCAACTCGCGCGAGTCCCACAGCAGATATGAGTAATGAACCCAAGGCGCTAAGACTAGCTACTTCTAGTTTAACGCTTTGCGCTGCTTGTTTCAAATAGAGCAAGTTAGCGTTGGGGTCATGTACGGCATCGAATAAACGACAAAAATTCGTGCCGATGTAGCAGTCGTGATCAAGGTTTGGCATAATTGTCACTGTAACCTCCTTTCTCACGCCGGGCAGTGTAAAAGGTAGATCCACATAACCAGCAATGGGTGTGTAATGCCCGTCGGCAACGCGAGCTCCGCGACCATTGCTCGGCCTGAGCGCTCGCCCACATGCACTTGCAATTTGTAGCCCCAGCGCGCCCATCACAGTAGGCGCTGCTCCAGGATCATATAGCGACCTAACGCGGAAACCACCGATATCAACTTGGAGCCACCAACGATCCTCATTGTCGTTTGGGTCTCCTTTGGATTGCATCTACGCGTCACGCAACGCTTGCGGTAACCCGTAAGTTTCCGGGTGTGAGTCGTTTGACGCATCGACGCTCGATGCAACACTAGTCGCACTAGTGCTTGCACCTGAAATTTGCGTATTCTTTACGCTCTCTATTTCAATTTTAGAGGTCGTACACGAATCTACCGGGGGCATAGAGACCTCGTCTACGCTTCCCGTCGTTCGTTTCGCGCCCTCGATCACACACGAAACAACGAACATTCGTCTTCTTTAGTTCACGTGCACGCGGGGGAGGTTTCTGCGCTTCTTCGCTTTTACCTTCCGGAGGAGCGTTCTTGCTCTCAGCACTCTTATTGCTGGTCTGGTCGCGTCCCCCTTTACCCTGTTCGCCTTTCGGTTTGAGCGAGTTATTTTTGCCTTTATTTTGGCCTTTACCTTGCATTTGGCTCGACTTCTGTTGGTTTAGAAATCGCTGAAAATTCTCATTCATTTTCGTGAGAAGTGCAGCGATCTCTGTTGGCGCCGCTGTTTTGTCCTCAGTGACTACAGCGGACACTTTGGTTGCTATGGCGGCGCTCTTTGGTGCGCGGTACGCCATTTCTGGCAAAAGTGATACTTCAGGATCCGGCGGAGCCCTGTACGTGCGCTCGTACTAAAGGTTGAGTTCAGCGTTCTTTGCCATAACCAACAAGTCTCTTACGCTGTCAAAATCTGTTCTTATGATCAGCTGTCGCAAGCGGGGAAGCATGTTAAGATGTAACAAATCTAATTGCGCTTCCACCGTGGGTCTCGGTATTTGTTTGCGCATAATACCGGTCAAATAAGTGATGTAATCACCCACAGGCTCATCTTTACCTTGTGTGCGCGCATTAGCTTCCGCTACCAACCTCTGTTGGTAGCCGCTTGCCATTCCGTACGTTAAGCGAGCCTCCTCGCAAAAGTCGGACCATGTCGACCATTCGTGTCTGGTGTTCCTATACCACACTGCTGCTACCCCGTTAAGTGATTCGGATAACGAAGACAATACTTTGCTATCTGAAAGATTACTATGCGCGCGACATTCCTCAACACGCGTCAAGATCATGTCGACGCTTTGCGTATTATCCTCAGCACTCGTCTGCTGTATTGGATAAACTACGGTGATTAATGCATCATCATGCAACATTTGAATTGGATGCGGTCGATCGTGATCAAAGCCTTCCTCCAGGATCGTCGATCCCGATTTTTCTGCGCACGTTTGGTCGATAAACGCGCTTCGCAGCTGTTCGCGTTTTATTCGCGCTTCCTCGGGTTCCAATTCAGTTTCCTCGAAATCTGATTGGCTATAATGTCCGAGTAGCCAATTATATAAACGCTCTACTTTTGATAACCTCCAACCCGTCCGGTTGAGGCTAAGTGCTTTGAGGTTATCCTCGAGATCGTCCTCAGAAAGTGCTAAGCACCATTGCTCCACGGAAGTAAGCGTTTCTTGCGCCATTACGCTGTTTTATTTATTTATTTATTTTAAGCCGCTCGCAAAATTTTATAAACAAATGCGCTTATTAGCGTTGTGTGTGCGCGCTTTATCTCAATCACATTAGTCCGTTAACCTTTAAAATCACACTTACATTAATAAATTTTAAAATATTACATATATAAATATATAAGTATATAAATTAATAAAGCGCACGCAAATATGTACAGTAAATTAAAAATAAATTATGTCGCTTATATTTCTGCACACTTGCGCTCACACACAACGACAGACACAAAGATGTTTTCCTTTAACCAACTTGCGCAAAATCGGAAATACATATTTAAAAAAAAAAAAAATTAGGTTTGGAAATATCCTATTTTGCGCCCGTTGTCTTATATGCGTGTGTATATATACACACTACAAACAATCAAGTGACAGATTATTTTTCAGTATAAATAAAAAAAAAAACAATTTTTAAATAGTTTCTCAAATTATTCTAAAAATTTGTGACTGTTGTTTGAACGTTCTGAAGGAACGAGAAAGTGAAAATTCGGCAAAGAGTTGACCGTTATATAGAGTCATAAAAAATTGTCTCTTTTCCTTCGGTTCGCTACATACAACGCGGCGCGCTTCGTTTTAGCCTATACTTTCGTATAATAGCAGGGTTGAAGCATCTAGAAAACGTACAACTCGAAAATATAGAGAGCTACCGTGCTTAAACTTTAAAAATTGATTTATCTACCAAAATTAATTAATTTGATTTTTATTCCTTTCTTAAATCCGATTTTTATTGATTTTATCCTTATTTTAAAATGCTGTCTATCTTATATGTAAACAAAAAAAACTAATAATAAAATTCGTCGAATGAACCACAAAGTTCTCCTTGTTTCCAAGTGAACCCAAAATTCTCTTCGACAACTTACTCTGTTTGATACAAGAAAAACTTGCTAAATGAACCACAAAGTTCTCCTTGTTTCCAAGTGAACCCAAAGTTCTCTTTAACAGTTTACTCTATTTACTAAGAGAAAAATTGCTCAAATGAACCACAAAGTTCTCCTTGTTTCCAAGTGAACCCAAAGTTCTCTTCGTCAACTTACTCTCTTTGATTATTATTTAATTCTAAATAGGTTGAAATAATAAAATTTGAATTACTTTTTTTTTATTATTTTTTTCTTCTTTAATACTTGGATTTTAATTTTAATATAATATTTTACAATATAGATTGAATTTGAATATAAATGAAAAATTAAGAATTGAAAATAGAAAAATTGAGTGTGAAACACCAAGTTGCCTCTAGTCCGCCTGTGGACTAGATCAACCATCAATTTCTCCACTCGAGGGTTGATCAATGAATGATGCTGTGGTCCTTGGTGCTGGCCTTTTTATACGGTGACGAGCTCATTTGAACCAATGTGTAAGACAAAGAACTTCAATTTCGACGAATGAAGATGATCCTTGAATTTTCCTTGCTCGAATTTTCTTAAACGGGAGAAAAGCTGCACCAATTGTAGACCAAGTTAACGCCCACGCACGCTTTCCTACATATATGCTCGTTACGTAAGAGAAAGATAAAAAACAGAGTAGGAGAAAATTTTCGGAACCCTTAAAGTAAAGTAGAGAGGGACAATATTTCCTTCTCTCTCGCACGCTCGCTTTTTCTTAATTTTATAATATTTCTTAATTAAACAATAAATGATAGATATTTTCAAAATTAGATATCTTATTATAATTAAAATTTTTCCTCAAAAGTGTCCGGCGTCCGGCGTCCGACATTCACCATTGGGCGTATTTCTCTTATGTTTTATATATATGCATGTGCATAAGGGTAAGTGTGTTAAGATGAAGAGGTCAGGGTGAGGGTGAGGGTGAGGGTGAGGGTAAGGGTGGAGGGATAGAGATGGGGTCACCCTGACCACCTGGACATCGTCTCCAGGAAGTGAAAATTTTTTTTGCAAACGTCCGACATTCACCATTGGGCGTCTTTTTATTATGTTTTGTATATATGCATGTGTATAAGGGTAAGTGTGTTATGGTGAAGAGGTCAGGGAGAGGGTAAGGGTGGAGGGATAGGGATGGGGTCACCCTGACCACCTGGACATCGTCTCCAGGAAGTGAATATTTTTTTTGGAAATTCAAGTAGAAAGGCATGTAGACTTTCCTGTGGAGGATGTCAGAATAACCTGGAGGTTACCCTGATGACCTGGACATCGTCTCCAGGAAGTGAAAATTTTTTTTGCAAATTCAAGTAGAAAGGCATGTAGACTTTCCTGTGGAGGATGTCAGGATTACCTGGAGGTTACCCTTACCACCTGGACAACGTCTTCAGGAAGTGAAAATTTTTTTTGCAAATTTATGCAGAACAGCATGTAGACTTTCCTGTAGACAATGTCAGGATAACCTGGAGGTTACCCTACCACCTGGACATCGTCTTCAGGAAATGACAATATTTTTTGCAAATTTCAGCACCAAGGCATGTACACTTAATTTTTTTTTATGTAAAGTATGCTATCGTATAATTATTGATTTTTAGCAAACTTTAAAAATGCTAAATTTGTATAAATAACGAAGTAAATTTAAATTATGTTGCAAAACATTCAATACTTAACAAAGTTTGAAATATTAAAGTTGTTTCTTCAGCTTCCACTGTTTTCAATACAAAACTATAAATTATTGTGCAAACGATTAAAAAGTAAGAATGTTACGATTCATTGTTTTCAGCTGCAAATTTATACTCGGCTATTAACATAAAAAATTATTTTTTACAATGCCATAAATATTTATAAGAATATTAAGAATATTCAGCAATTTGTTTATAAAATAAGTACTGTAATTTAACTTCATCATTCATTAACGCCAGTAAATATTAAACATTTAAAAGGAACAAATGTGTGCTTAATAAAAAATAAAATCACGATAAATATAATCAAGGCAAAGCGTGCATCTTAGTATTTTGTTTCGTATCACACACAACACAACCAACATTAATAATAAAAAACTGACATATTAAGGTGCCCTAAAGAGAGCAAGGTGCGTCTCTTTAGGATTTCCAACACTTCCAAATTTCAGGTATGTGATGTAAAAAATGTGTACGTCACACAAATATGGCGCTCGGATAGGGACCTAAAATATTATATATTAAATATTTTATTTATTTTTATTATCGGTTAAAAAATTAATAAAATATAATATGATCAATTGTTACCATATTATATAGCAGTATATAGCATATAATAATAATATAATTATAATAATAATAATAATAAAAAAAATAATAATAATATATAATAATAATAATATATAATAATTATATAATAATAATAATAATATATAATAATTATATAATAATAATAATAATAATAATAATAATAATAATAATAATAATAATAATAATAATAATAATAATAATAATAATAATAATAATAATTATAATTATAATTATATCCGCGCGGGGTTTCCTGTTCCCGTATGCGGCGCGTCGTCGTCTCGTCGTCGTCTTATGTAAGATTTCTCCAGTTTCCCACGGAAAAAAAAAAAAAAAAAAAAATTATAATTATATATTATATACTAGTATTATTAAATAGTTTTTTTTTTTTTTTTTTTTTTTTTTTTTTTTTTTTTTTTGTGTGAAACTGGAGAAATCTTACATAAGACGACGACGAGGGTCCGCACTCGTCGCCAGTGCCGGATTCTTACCGGCTAAAACTCCAAACCCAACGCTTTCAACTGCCCAGCCCGGAACTGTTTTTCACATTACTTCAAGATGGGAGGCGTGTCTTGTGACATGCGTCATTCGTTCCTTATTCTATCCTCCCTCGATGAGACTGCCACTTATCGTGAAGCGGCCTTTCTGGCGGTATCGAGCGCGCGCCTAAAGGTGGCACAGGCTCCGGACCCCGCCACGTGAGACACTCCCTCAGCATCCTTTGATGGACAAAGAAAGCATTTGGGAGCGCTCTTGCAATTCTTAAGGTTGTGTCCAGGCTCGCCGCACTTGTCGCACGACGAGGACCTGTCCACTCCCTCACACTTCCTTTTCGTGTGGCCGAAGTCTAGGCACCGATAGCACCTCTCGACCAAGACTCGATCCCGAACGCGATAGCTTACGAAGCCAACGCAGAGATGCCGCATCGACTTCAGCTTGTCAGCGCTCTCGTGATCCAGCTTCACGATGGCTGTCTTCTGTTGACTGCGGTTTAGGCCCAAAAGCGTCACCTCTCGGCCCTCAGGCAAAGAAGTAAGCACTTTATTTAGGGCTGCCACCACTTCGTCCCTCGTCGTGAGAGCGTCCAGGTCTCTGATCTCAAGGGTAACCCTTCGATCTCGGACTCGAACTTCTCCCATTCCTTGGGTAGCAGTACGCACTTTCTCCGCGAATACTGCCGCATCGGTTTTTTTGCCTAGCCGAAGCAGGACGTCCCCCCGCCCTGTGGGCCGCACACTCAGAACCTGCGCGCCACTATCGTCCGGATTCACTTCCTTTCGAAGCTTCCCCAGAACTTCAGCAAACGTTCGGTCCCTCGCGATTGTGACCACCAGGGTGGATACCGGCGCCTTCTGGCGCTTTCTCCTGTCAAGAGGCGCCTGTCCCGACTTAACCGTTGGCTTCTTCTTTTCCACCACAGGCTTAAACTTGGATTGCTCCTTGTCCTTACCAGGTGGTGGCACCTCCTTGCGAGGTTTCTTCTTCTTACGGCTTTTAGAGGCCTCGGGTGGGCTTTGAGGGCCCTCCCTACTCCTCTTTTAAGCCTGTATCTTAGCTGTAGCCGCGATGACGGCTTTAGCTATTATGCCTCTTCTCTTAGGCCGCCGACGATTCTCGTGACCAACTCGATAATCCTCGACTTGGCACTTGTAATCATCGACTGCTAAAGACATCTTCTTTGTTTTCCCGTAGAGCTCTTGTACAAGAGCATCTACGGTTTTCAGCCCTGTTTTGACGACCATGGAAATGTTAGGCTGCTTTGCACAAGCTGCCAACATTGCCTGAAGTTCTTTTTTCAGATGGTCGTAAGTGGAGTCGATCTCCTCCTGCGCCTTCTCCACCTTCTTGTATTCCTTACGGAACACTTCTATCTCCTCTTGGCGAGCAATGCTGGTAACGCTGCCGCTTCGTAACCTGCTTGCAGAAGCAAGACTCAGCATCTGGGATAGCGGCTGCTGTTGGGGGTTTTCTTTCGAGGACCCCGCCCTGACGTGATGTTAGAACTAAGCGGTTTGTGGCCTCCCCCAAATCCATGAGGCCAGCGCCGGCAACCGGGGCTTTCACCCGATCGGAACCGACGACGGGATTCACTCCTAGTTTGGAGTTGCCCGCTTGGGGTAGTATGTTTTCACCTCGCTTGCTCATACTTCTGGTTGTACTGTTTGGTCCACGGAGATTATTTTATTTCACCTCTACCCTTCACGCTAGAGTGACGAGCATTCCCCCATCCGCCACCCGGGGGACGCGCCGCATACGGGAACAGGACACCCCGCGCGGATTATTATATAGTATTATTGTTAGTTGTACGTGTAGTATTAGTCGATCGAGAAATAAATTCGCCAGGTGCATATATGTATACATACATGGTTCACGTATATACATACACCTATACGCCTTCAGTTAGAACAACCTATAAAAAATATTATATTCTATTATTAATATTATTATATTCTATTATTAATATAAACAATGTTGAGTGATTTAAATTATTATTATAAGTTAAATATTTATTATTTATTTATTGTATTTTTCAAAAAGGAAAAAAACCTCAGTCAATTGCAATTATAAACAAAGACATTGACCCAATGGTGTATCCATTAATATTTCCTTTCGGTGATTCAGGTTGGGAACCATGTATGAAAAGTTTATCAGATGAAAAAAAATATAATAATATATCTGCCTTGCAATATTATTCATATAGATTTAGTATTCAAAAAGAATTTAATCCATGTTTAAATCTCAAAAGTCTATCAAACCAGTTTATCCTTAACTCATGGTCTAAAGTTGAAAATACTCGTCTGTATTTTATTAGAAAAGATCAGCATAAATTACGAACTGATCGATATAAAGGTTTAATGGATCAACTTAATAATAAAAATAATAATAAACATGTTTCTATTGGTAAAATGGTTATACTACCGTCTAGTTATATAGGTAGTCCTAGAGCGATGCAACAGAACTTTTTAGATGCAACAACTATAATGCAAAATAATAGAAAACCAGACATTTTTCTGATAATGACGTGCAATCCTAAATGGAACGAGATTACAGAAAATTTATTAGAATATGAAAATACGCTTGACAGACCAGATCTAATAGTGCGTGTATTTGACCTAAAAGTAAAGGTATTAATGGAGGAATTATTGAAACACGAAATTCTTGGTCAAGTTAATTCTTACATTTATGTTATAGAATTTCAAAAACGAGGACTGCCCCACATTCATATGTTATTATGGTTAACTGAACTAAACAAAATTCGAAATACAGATCAAATTGATAATATCATATGTGCAGAAATTACTGATAAAAATAAATTTCCGAGACTATATGAATTAGTAAAACAAAATATGATTCATGGTCCTTGTGAAATTCAGAATAAAAATAGTGTATGTATGGAAAAAAGTTTAATAAACCCATTCTAGTCAGAATGTTTCATGTAAATCCTAAAGATCGAGAACGATTTTTTCTTAGATTATTATTACTTCATGTACGTGGGGCCGAATCCTTTGAAGTTATACGCTCATACGAAGGCGTTGTTTATGATACATTTTAAGAAGCATGTATAGTTAGAGGTTTAATCATTACTGATGATGAATGGGATAAATGTTTAGAAGAAAATTGTAATTTTCAATTTCCACAGGCATTATGTGAACTTTTCGCTTGAAACTTTATAATAAGTATAAAGAACATTTCTTTGATCCTAAATTACCTGAAATTTTAGGAGAACAAAAAGCTTTAAAAATTATAGACAACGTTTTATCAAAACATAATTTAACATTGCAACAATTTAATTTACCTAATATTGATAATATTGATAATGAAAATCACAATGATATGTTTTATAATGATATTATTGCAAATGAAGATAATGACATAGAAATATTGTTAAAATCTTTAACATTGGAACAAAAAACAATATTTGATACAATAGTAGAATCAGTTTACGATAATAAAAGAGAAAATTTATATTTTATAGATGGTCCTGGTGGAAGTGGAAAAAGTTATTTATTAAATGCTATTATAAAATTTGTGAAATTAAACAAAATACGAAATACAGATCAAATTGATAATATCATATGTGCAGAAATTACTGATAAAAATAAATTTCCGAGACTATATGAATTAGTAAAACAAAATATGATTCATGGTCCTTGTGAAATTCAGAATAAAAATAGTGTATGTATGGAAAAAAGTTTAATAAACCCATTCTAGTCAGAATGTTTCATGTAAATCCTAAAGATCGAGAACGATTTTTTCTTAGATTATTATTACTTCATGTACGTGGGGCCGAATCCTTTGAAGTTATACGCTCATACGAAGGCGTTGTTTATGATACATTTTAAGAAGCATGTATAGTTAGAGGTTTAATCATTACTGATGATGAATGGGATAAATGTTTAGAAGAAAATTGTAATTTTCAATTTCCACAGGCATTATGTGAACTTTTCGCTTGAAACTTTATAATAAGTATAAAGAACATTTCTTTGATCCTAAATTACCTGAAATTTTAGGAGAACAAAAAGCTTTAAAAATTATAGACAACGTTTTATCAAAACATAATTTAACATTGCAACAATTTAATTTACCTAATATTGATAATATTGATAATGAAAATCACAATGATATGTTTTATAATGATATTATTGCAAATGAAGATAATGACATAGAAATATTGTTAAAATCTTTAACATTGGAACAAAAAACAATATTTGATACAATAGTAGAATCAGTTTACGATAATAAAAGAGAAAATTTATATTTTATAGATGGTCCTGGTGGAAGTGGAAAAAGTTATTTATTAAATGCTATTATAAAATTTGTGAAATTAAACAAAATACCAGAGTTAGCAGTTGCTTGGACTAGTATTGCAGCAAATTTATTAATAGGTGGTAAAACTATCCAATCAACATTTAAAATACCATTTAATTTAAACGAACAATCAACATGCAACATTTCACCAAATTCACAAATAGGTCAAATTTTAAAAAATATTAAATTAATAATTTGGGATGAAACATCAATGACTTCTAAATATGCATTAAAAGCTATAGATATTATTTTCAGAGATTTATGTCGAAATAATAGACCGTTTGGTGGTAAAATATTAGTAACATCTGGAGATTTTCGACAAACACTTCCTATAGTTCGATACGGAAATAGAACTCAAATATTAGAATCATGTGTAAAAAGTAGTTCTTTATGGCAATTATTTCAAAAACTTACATTAAGTAATAATTTAAGATTGGTCAATTCAAACAGTATGTTTAAAACGTGGTTATTAAATATTGGAGAAAATAAAAATATTACAAAATTTGAAATTGATAATAACGTTATAAAAATTCCTTCAGAATTTATTACATTTAATAATTTGATAGATGATATTTTTGGTAATAAAATAAATATTGATGATTTACATACTCTTAAAGACAAAGTAATTCTTTCACCTATAAATAGTGATGTTTTAGCGATTAATAACGAAATAATTGAAAGAATTGAAGGTGACGGTAAGATATATTTAAGCATTGATAGTATTACTAATGATGAAAATAATAAGTTGGATGAAACAATAACAATAGATTTTATAAATTCATTAATACCAAATGATTTACCACCGCATAAATTAGTATTAAAAAAAGGAATGATCGTTATGTTACTTAGGAATTTGCATTTAGATGGAGGTTTATGTAATGGTACCAGGCTCATGATTACAGAATTAAAACAGTACACTATATATGGAGAAATTATTAACAGGTAAAAATTCAGGACAAATTGTGATGATTCCAAGAATAGATTTATGTCCATCAAAGGATGATATACCTTTCAATATGGTTAGACGACAATTTCCTATTAGACCAAGTTTCGCTATGACCATAAATAAAGCACAAGGGCAATCATTTAAAAAAGTAGGTCTATATTTACCAAGACCTGTATTTAGTCATGGTCAATTATACGTTGCATTATCAAGAGTTACAGATGAAAAAAATCTAAAAATAAAATTTTCGAAATCGTCAATGATACTCACTAATACAGAAGGAGATATACTTAATATAAATGAGAGTAATTTAAATAATAATGTAATAATATATACAACGAATAGTTTTTTCTGAAGTGTTTGATACATAAATAGTTTTTTTTATTTTTAAAAATCAATTTAAGGTCGACTTATTAGGCAAACGAATTATGAAATAATAAGATATAAGCATCAGACAAAATTTGTAGATAAAATTACGTATAATAAAGAATATTTTTCAAGTATACATTATTTACATCAAGCAACATTTCAATATATCATTACTTAGAAATAAACAAATATTAAAATATTAGTTGTCTGCATTAAGCGACATTTTATTGGCAAAATTATTTATGAAATATATAAATTTTAAAATAATCAACTGTCTGCATCAAGCTACATTTTTTTACTACATTCTGAAGAAATCAACAAATTTAAAATTCATTGTCTGCATCAAACAACATTTTTTTACTAAAATACTGAAGAAATAAACAAATTTAAAATTCATTGTCTACATCAAGAGACATTTTTTTACTAAAATACTGAAGAAATAAACAAATTTAAAATTCATTGTCTGCATCAAGCGACATTTTTTAACTAAAATACTGAAGAAATAAATAAATTTAAAATTCATTATCTGCATCAAGCGACATTTTTTTAAAAAAATACTGAAGAAATAAACAAATTAAAAATTCATTGTCTGCATCAAGCGACATTCTTTTACTAAAATACTGAAGAAATAAACAAATTTAAAATTCATTGCCTGCATCAAGAGACATTTTTTTACTAAAATACTGAAGAAATAACAAATTAAAAATTCATTGTCTGCATCAAGCGACTTTTTTTTTATTAAAATACTGAAAAAATAAACAAATTTAAAATTCATTGCCTGCATCAAGAGACATTCTTTTACTAAAATACTGAAGAAATAAATAAATTTAAAATTCATTATCTGCATCAAGCGACATTTTTTTAAAAAAATACTGAAGAAATAAATAAATTTAAAATTCATTATCTGCATCAAGCGACATTTTTTTAAAAAAATACTGAAGAAATAAACAAATTAAAAATTCATTGTCTGCATCAAGCGACATACTTTTACTAAAATACTGAAGAAATAAATAAATTTAAAATTCATTATCTGCATCAAGCGACATTCTTTTACTAAAATACTGAAGAAGTAAACAAATTTAAAATTCATTATCTGCATCAAGCGACTTTTTTTTTATTAAAATACTGAAAAAATAAACAAATTTAAAATTCATTGCCTGCATCAAGAGACATTCTTTTACTAAAATACTGAAGAAATAAACAAATTTAAAATTCATTGCCTGCATCAAGAGACATTTTTTTACTAAAATACTGAAGAAATAAACAAATTAAAAATTCATTGTCTGCATCAAGCGACTTTTTTTTTATTAAAATACTGAAAAAATAAACAAATTTAAAATACATTGTCTGCATCAAGCGACATTTTTTTACTAAAAACTGAAGAAATAAACAAATTTAAAATTCATTATCTGCATCAAGCGACATTTTTTTAAAAAAATACTGAAGAAATAAACAAATTAAAAATTCATTGTCTGCATCAAGCGACATTCTTTTACTAAAATACTGAAGAAATAAACCAATTTAAAATTCATTGCCTGCATCAAGAGACATTTTTTTACTAAAATACTGAAGAAATAACAAATTAAAAATTCATTGTCTGCATCAAGCGCCTTTTTTTTATTAAAATACTGAATAAATAAACAAATTTAAAATTCATTGCCTGCATCAAGAGACATTTTTTTTACTAAAATACTCAAGAAATAAACAAATTTAAAATTCATTGTCTGCATCAAGCGACATTTTTTTACTAAAATACTGAAGAAATAAACAAATTTAAAATTCATTGCCTGCATCAAGAGACATTTTTTTACTAATATACTGAAGAAATAAACAAATTAAAAATTCATTGTCTGCATCAAGCGACTTTTTGTAACTAAAATACTGAAGAAATAAACAAATTTAAAATTCATTATCTGCATCAAGCGAGATTTTTTTACTAAAAACGGAAGAAATTAACAAAATTAAAATTCATTGTCTGCATCGAGCGACATTTTTTTCTAAAATACTGAAGAAATAAAAAAATTTAAAATTCATTGTGTGCATCAAGCGACATTCTTTTACTAAAATACTGAAGAAATAAACAAATTTAAAATTCATTGCCTGCATCAAGAGACATTTTTTTACTAAAATACTGAAGAAATAACAAATTAAGAATTCATTGTCTGCATCAAGCGACTTTTTTTTTATTAAAATACTGAAAAAATAAACAAATTTAAAATTCATTGTCTGCATCAAGACATTTTTTTAATAAAATACTGAAGAAATAAATAAATTTAAAATTCATTATCTGCATCACGCGACATTTTTTTAAAAAAATACTGAAGAAATAAACAAATTAAAAATTCATTGTCTGGATCAAGCGACATTCTTTTACTAAAATACTGAAGAAATATATAAATTTAAAATTCATTATCTGCATCAAGCGACATTCTTTTACTAAAATACTGAAGAAATAAACAAATTAAAAATTTATTGTCTGCATCAAGCGACGTTTTTTAACTACAATACTCAAGAAATAAACAAATTAAAAATTTATTGTCTGCATCAAGCGACGTTTTTTAACTACAATACTCAAGAAATAAACAAATTAAAAATTTATTGTCTGCATCAAGCGTAATTTTTTTCTGAAATACTGAAGAAATAAACAAATTTAAATTCATTGTCTGCATCAAGACATTTTTTACTAAAATACTGAAGAAATAAACAAATTTAAAATTCATTGTCTGCATCAAGCGACATTTTTTTACTATAAACTGAAGAAAATAAACAAATTTAAAATTCATCGTCTACATCAAGAGACATTTTTTACTAAAATACTGAAGAAATAAACAAATTTAAAATTCATTGTCTGCATCAAGCGACATTTTTTAACTAAAATACTGAAGAAATAAATAAATTTAAGATTCATTATCTGCATCAAGCGACATTTTTTTAAAAAATACTGAGAAATAAACGAATTAAAATTCATTGTCTGCATCAAGCGACATTCTTTTACTAAAATACTGAAGAAATAAACAAATTTAAAAATTCATTGCCTGCATCAAGAGACATTTTTTACTAAAATACTGAAGAAAGTAACAAATTAAGAATTCATTAGTCTGCATCAAGCGACATTTTTTTAATAAAATACTGAAGAAAATAAACAAATTAAAATTCATCTGTCCTGCATCAAGACGTTTTTTTACTAAAATACTGAAGAAATAAACAAATTTAAAATTCATTGTCTGCATCAAGCGACATTTTTTTACTAAAATACTGAAGAAATAAACAAATTTAAAATTCATTGTCTGCATCAAGCGACATTTTTTTACTAAAATACTGAAGAAATAAACAAATTAAAATTCATTGTCTGCATCAAGCGACTTTTTGTAACTAAAATACTGAAGAAATAAACAAATTTAAAATTCATTATCTGCATCAAGCGAGATTTTTTTACTAAAAACGGAAGAAATTAACAAATTAAAATTCATTGTCTGCATCGAGCGACATTTTTTTCTAAAATACTGAAGAAATAAAAAATTTAAAATTCATTGTGTGCATCAAGCGACATTTTTTACTAAAATACTGAAGAAATAAACAAATTTAAAATTCATTGCCTGCATCAAGCGACATTTTTTTACTAAAATACTGAAGAAATAACAAATTAAAATTCATTGTCTGCATCAAGCGACTTTTTTTTATTAAAATACTGAAAAATAAAATTTTAATAAAATACTGAAGAAATAATAATTTAAAATTCATTATCTGCATCACGCGACATTTTTTAAAAAAATACTGAAGAAATAAACAAATTAAAATTCATTGTCTGGATCAAGCGACATTCTTTTACTAAAATACTGAAGAAATATATAAATTTAAAATTCATTATCTGCATCAAGCGACATTCTTTTACTAAAATACTGAAGAAATAAACAAATTAAAAATTTATTGTCTGCATCAAGCGACGTTTTTTAACTACAATACTCAAGAAATAAACAAATTAAAAATTTATTGTCTGCATCAAGCGACGTTTTTTAACTACAATACTCAAGAAATAAACAAATTAAAAATTTATTGTCTGCATCAAGCGTAATTTTTTTCTGAAATACTGAAGAAATAAACAAATTTAAAATTCATTGTCTGCATCAAGACATTTTTTTACTAAAATACTGAAGAAATAAACAATTTAAAATTCATTGTCTGCATCAAGCGACATTTTTTTACTATAAACTGAAGAAATAAACAAATTTAAAATTCATCGTCTACATCAAGAGACATTTTTTTACTAAAATACTGAAGAAATAAACAAATTTAAAATTCATGTCTGCATCAAGCGACATTTTTTAACTAAAATACTGAAGAAATATAAATTTAAAATTCATTATCTGCATCAAGCGACATTTTTTTAAAAAATACTGAAGAAATAACAAATTAAAATTCATTGTCTGCATCAAGCGACATTCTTTTACTAAAATACTGAAGAAATAAACAAATTTAAAATTCATTGCCTGCATCAAGAGACATTTTTTTACTAAAATACTGAAGAAATAAAAAATTTAAAATTCATTGTCTGCATCAAGCGACTTTTTTTTATTAAAATACTGAAAAAATAACAAATTTAAAATTCATTGTCTGCATCAAGCGACATTTTTTTACTAAAACTGAAGAAATAAACAAATTTAAAATTCATCGTCTGGCATCAAGAGAAATTCTTTTACTAAAATAACTGAAGAAATAATACAATTTAAAAGTCAATTGTACTGCATCAAGCGACTTTTTTTGAATAAAAATACTGAAGAAATAAACAATTAAAAATTCATTGTCTGGCATCAAGAGCGGAAAGTTTTTAACTAAAATACTGAAGAAAATAAACAAATTAAAAGTCATTGTCTGCATCAACGTTTTTTACTAAAATACTGAAAGAAATAAACACAATTAAAAATTCATTGGCCTGCATACAAGAGACATGCTTTTAACTAAAATAGCGCAAGAAAGAAACAATATTAAAAATTCAATTGGTCTGCATCAAGCGTACAAGTTTTTACTAAAATACTGAAAGAAAGTAAACAAATTAAAATTCATTGTCTGCATCAAGAGACATTCTTTTCACTTAAAAATACGGAAGAAAATAAACATATATTAAAAGTTCATTGCCTTGCAATCAAGAGACATTTCTTTTACTAAAATAACTGAAGAAAGTAAATAAATTAAAAATTCATTGTCTTGCATCAAGCGACATTTTTTAACTTAAAATACTGAAGAAGTAAACAAATTAAAAATTCATTGTCTGCATCAAACGTTTTTTTACTAAAATACTGAAAAATAAACAAATTAAAAATTCATCGCCTGCATCAAGAGACATTTTTTTACTAAAATACTCAAGAAATAAACAAATTTAAAATTCATTGTCTGCATCAAGCGACATTTTTTTACTAAAATACTGAAGAAATAAACAAATTTAAAATTCATTGCCTGCATCAAGAGACATTTTTTTACTAATATACTGAAGAAATAAACAAATTAAAAATTCATTGTCTGCATCAAGCGACATTTTTTTACTAAAATACTGAAGAAATAAACAAATTTAAAATTCATTGCCTGCATCAAGAGACATTTTTTTACTAATATACTGAAGAAATAAACAAATTAAAAATTCATTGTCTGCATCAAGCGACTTTTTGTAACTAAAATACTGAAGAAATAAACAAATTTAAAATTCATTATCTGCATCAAGCGACATTTTTTTACTAAAATACGGAAGAAAAAAATATTAAAAATTCATTGTCTGCATCAAGCGACATTTTTTTACTAAAATACTGAAGAAATAAAAATTTAAAATTCATTGTCTGCATCAAGCGACATTCTTTTACTAAAATACTGAAGAAATAAACAAATTTAAAATTCATTGCCTGCATCAAGAGACATTTTTTTACTAAAATACTGAAGAAATAACAAATTAAAAATTCATTGTCTGCATCAAGCGACTTTTTTTTATTAAAATACTGAAAAAATAAACAAATTTAAAATTCATTGTCTGCATCAAGACATTTTTTTAATAAAATACTGAAGAAATAAATAAATTTAAAATTCATTATCTGCATCACGCGACATTTTTTTAAAAAAATACTGAAGAAATAAACAAATTAAAAATTCATTGTCTGGATCAAGCGACATTCTTTTACTAAAATACTGAAGAAATATATAAATTTAAAATTCATTATCTGCATCAAGCGACATTCTTTTACTAAAATACTGAAGAAATAAACAAATTAAAAATTTATTGTCTGCATCAAGCGACGTTTTTTAACTACAATACTCAAGAAATAAACAAATTAAAAATTTATTGTCTGCATCAAGCGACGTTTTTTAACTACAATACTCAAGAAATAAACAAATTAAAAATTTATTGTCTGCATCAAGCGTAATTTTTTTTCTGAAATACTGAAGAAATAAACAAATTTAAAATTCATTGTCTGCATCAAGACATTTTTTTACTAAAATACTGAAGAAATAAACAAATTTAAAATTCATTGTCTGCATCAAGCGACATTTTTTTACTATAAACTGAAGAAATAAACAAATTTAAAATTCATCGTCTACATCAAGACATTTTTTTACTAAAATACTGAAGAAATAAAAATTTAAAATTCATTGTCTGCATCAAGCGACATTTTTTAACTAAAATACTGAAGAAATAAATAAATTTAAAATTCATTATCTGCATCAAGCGACATTTTTTTAAAAAATACTGAAGAAATAAACGAATTAAAAATTCATTGTCTGCATCAAGCGACATTCTTTTACTAAAATACTGAAGAAATAAACAAATTTAAAATTCAATGCCTGCATCAAGAGACATTTTTTTACTAAAATACTGAAGAAGTAAACAAATTTAAAATTCATTATCTGCATCAAGCGACAATTTTTTAAAAAATACTGAAGAAATAAACAAATTAAAAATTCACTGTCTGCATCAAACGTTTTTTTACTAAAATACTGAAGAAATAAACAAATTAAAAATTCATCGCCTGCATCAAGAGACATTTTTTTACTAAAATACTCAAGAAATAAACAAATTTAAAATTCATTGTCTGCATCAAGCGACATTTTTTTACTAAAATACTGAAGAAATAAACAAATTTAAAATTCATTGCCTGCATCAAGAGACATTTTTTTACTAATATACTGAAGAAATAAACAAATTAAAAATTCATTGTCTGCATCAAGCGACTTTTTGTAACTAAAATACTGAAGAAATAAACAAATTTAAAATTCATTATCTGCATCAAGACATTTTTTTAATAAAATACTGAAGAAATAAATAAATTTAAAATTCATTATCTGCATCACGCGACATTTTTTTAAAAAATACTGAAGAAATAAACAAATTAAAAATTCATTGTCTGGATCAAGCGACATTCTTTTACTAAAATACTGAAGAAATATAAATTTAAAATTCATTATCTGCATCAAGCGACATTCTTTTACTAAAATACTGAAGAAATAAACAAATTAAAAATTTATTGTCTGCATCAAGCGACGTTTTTTAACTACAATACTCAAGAAATAAACAAATTAAAAATTTATTGTCTGCATCAAGCGACGTTTTTTAACTACAATACTCAAGAAATAAACAAATTAAAAATTTATTGTCTGCATCAAGCGTAATTTTTTTTCTGAAATACTGAAGAAATAAACAAATTTAAAATTCATTGTCTGCATCAAGACATTTTTTTACTAAAACTGAAGAAATAAACAAATTTAAAATTCATTGTCTGCATCAAACAACATTTTTTTACTAAATACTGAAGAAATAAACAAATTTAAAATTCATTGTCTACATCAAGAGACATTTTTTACTAAAAATACTGAAGAAATAAACAAATTTAAAATTCATTGTCTGCATCAAGCGACATTTTTTAACTAAATACTGGAAGAAATAAATAAATTTAAATTCATTATCTGCATCAAGCGACATTTTTTTAAAAAAATACTGAAGAAATAAACAAATTAAAAATTCCTTGTCTGCATCAAGCGACATTCTTTTACTAAAATACTGAAGAAATAAACAAATTTAAAATTCATTGCTGCATCAAGAGACATTTTTTTTACTAAAATACTGAAGAATAAACAAATTAAAAATTCATTGTCTGCATCAAGCGACTTTTTTTTATTAAAATACTGAAGAAATAAACAAATTAAAAATTCACTGCCGGCATCAAACGTTGTTTTACTAAAATACTGAAGAAATAACTAAATTAAAAATTCCTCTCTGCATCAAGAGACATACTTTTACTAAAATACTGAAGAAATAAATAAATTTAAAATTCATTATCTGCATCAAGCGACATTCTTTTACTAAATACTGAAGAAGTAAACAAATTTAAAATTCATTATCTGCATCAAGCGACTCTTTTTTTTTATTAAAATACTGAAAAAATAAACAAATTTAAAATTCATTGCCTGCATCAAGAGACATTCTTTTACTAAAATACTGAAGAATAAACAAATTTAAAATTCATTGCTGCATCAAGAGACATTTTTTTACTAAAATACTGAAGAAATAAACAAATTAAAATTCATTGTCTGCATCAAGCGACTTTTTTTTTTATTAAAATACTGAAAAATAAACAAATTTAAAATACATTGTCTGCATCAAGCGACATTTTTTTACTAAAAACTGAAGAAATAAACAAATTAAAATCATTATCTGCATCAAGCGACATTTTTTTAAAAAATACTGAAGAAATAAACAAATTAAAAATTCATTGTCTGCATCAAGCGACATTCTTTTACTAAATACTGAAGAAATAAACCAATTTAAAATTCATTGCCTGCATCAAGAGACATTTTTTTACTAAAATACTGAAGAAATAACAAATTAAAAATTCATTGTCTGCATCAAGCGCCTTTTTTTTTTATTAAAATACTGAATAAATAAACAAATTTAAAATTCATTGCCTGCATCAAGAGACATTTTTTTTACTAAAATACTCAAGAAATAAACAAATTTAAAATTCATTGTCTGCATCAAGCGACATTTTTTTACTAAAATACTGAAGAAATAAACAAATTTAAAATTCATTGCCTGCATCAAGAGACATTTTTTTTACTAATATACTGAAGAAATAAACAAATTAAAAATTCATTGTCTGCATCAAGCGACTTTTTGTAACTAAAATACTGAAGAAATAAACAAATTTAAATTCATTATCTGCATCAAGCGAGATTTTTTTTACTAAAAACGGAAGAAATTAACAAAATTAAAATCATTGTCTGCATCGAGCGACATTTTTTTCTAAAATACTGAAGAAATAAAAAATTTAAAATTCATTGTGTGCATCAAGCGACATTCTTTTACTAAATACTGAAGAAATAAACAAATTTAAAATTCATTGCCTGCATCAAGAGACATTTTTTTACTAAAATACTGAAGAAATAACAAATTAAGAATTCATTGTCTGCATCAAGCGACTTTTTTTTTATTAAAATACTGAAAAATAAACAAATTTAAAATTCATTGTCTGCATCAAGACATTTTTTTAATAAAATACTGAAGAAATAAATAAATTTAAAATTCATTATCTGCATCACGCGACATTTTTTTAAAAAATACTGAAGAAATAAACAAATTAAAAATTCATTGTCTGGATCAAGCGACATTCTTTTACTAAAATACTGAAGAAATATATAAATTTAAAATTCATTATCTGCATCAAGCGACATTCTTTTACTAAATACTGAAGAAATAAACAAATTAAAAATTTATTGTCTGCATCAAGCGACGTTTTTTAACTACAATACTCAAGAAATAAACAAATTAAAAATTTATTGTCTGCATCAAGCGACGTTTTTTAACTACAATACTCAAGAAATAAACAAATTAAAAATTTATTGTCTGCATCAAGCGTAATTTTTTTTCTGAAATACTGAAGAAATAAACAAATTTAAAATTCATTGTCTGCATCAAGACATTTTTTTACTAAAATACTGAAGAAATAAACAAATTTAAAATTCATTGTCTGCATCAAGCGACATTTTTTTACTATAAACTGAAGAAATAAACAAATTTAAAATTCATCGTCTACATCAAGAGACATTTTTTTACTAAAATACTGAAGAAATAAACAAATTTAAAATTCATTGTCTGCATCAAGCGACATTTTTTAACTAAAATACTGAAGAAATAAATAAATTTAAGATTCATTATCTGCATCAAGCGACATTTTTTTAAAAAATACTGAAGAAATAAACGAATTAAAAATTCATTGTCTGCATCAAGCGACATTCTTTTACTAAATACTGAAGAAATAAACAAATTTAAAATTCAATGCCTGCATCAAGAGACATTTTTTTACTAAAATACTGAAGAAGTAAACAAATTTAAAATTCATTATCTGCATCAAGCGACAATTTTTTAAAAAATACTGAAGAAATAAACAAATTAAAAATTCACTGTCTGCATCAACGTTTTTTTACTAAAATACTGAAGAAATAAACAAATTAAAAATTCATCGCCTGCATCAAGAGACATTTTTTTTACTAAAATACTCAAGAAATAAACAAATTTAAAATTCATTGTCTGCATCAAGCGACATTTTTTTACTAAAATACTGAAGAAATAAACAAATTTAAAATTCATTGCCTGCATCAAGAGACATTTTTTTACTAATATACTGAAGAAATAAACAAATTAAAAATTCATTGTCTGCATCAAGCGACTTTTTGTAACTAAAATACTGAAGAAATAAACAAATTTAAAATTCATTATCTGCATCAAGACATTTTTTTAATAAAATACTGAAGAAATAAATAAATTTAAAATTCATTATCTGCATCACGCGACATTTTTTTAAAAATACTGAAGAAATAAACAAATTAAAAATTCATTGTCTGGATCAAGCGACATTCTTTTACTAAAATACTGAAGAAATATATAAATTTAAAATTCATTATCTGCATCAAGCGACATTCTTTTACTAAAATACTGAAGAAATAAACAAATTAAAAATTTATTGTCTGCATCAAGCGACGTTTTTTAACTACAATACTCAAGAAATAAACAAATTAAAAATTTATTGTCTGCATCAAGCGACGTTTTTTAACTACAATACTCAAGAAATAAACAAATTAAAAATTTATTGTCTGCATCAAGCGTAATTTTTTTTTCTGAAATACTGAAGAAATAAACAAATTTAAAATTCATTGTCTGCATCAAGACATTTTTTTACTAAAATACTGAAGAAATAAACAAATTTAAAATTCATTGTCTGCATCAAGCGACATTTTTTTACTATAAACTGAAGAAATAAACAAATTTAAAATTCATCGTCTACATCAAGAGACATTTTTTTACTAAAATACTGAAGAAATAAACAAATTTAAAATTCATTGTCTGCATCAAGCGACATTTTTTAACTAAAATACTGAAGAAATAAATAAATTTAAGATTCATTATCTGCATCAAGCGACATTTTTTTAAAAAAATACTGAAGAAATAAACGAATTAAAAATTCATTGTCTGCATCAAGCGACATTCTTTTACTAAAATACTGAAGAAATAAACAAATTTAAAATTCATTGCCTGCATCAAGAGACATTTTTTTACTAAAATACTGAAGAAGTAAACAAATTTAAAATTCATTATCTGCATCAAGCGACAATTTTTTAAAAAAATACTGAAGAAATAAACAAATTAAAAATTCACTGTCTGCATCAAACGTTTTTTTACTAAAATACTGAAGAAATAAACAAATTAAAAATTCATCGCCTGCATCAAGAGACATTCTTTTACTAAAATACTGAAGAAATAAATAAATTTAAAATTCATTATCTGCATCAAGCGACATTTTTTTAAAAAAATACTGAAGAAATAAACAAATTAAAAATTCATTGTCTGGATCAAGCGAAATTTTTTTACTAAAATACTGAAAAAATAAACAAATTTAAAAGTCATTGTCTGCATCAAACGTTTTTTTACTAAAATACTGAAGAAATAAACAAATTAAAAATTTATTGTCTGCATCAAGCGACGTTTTTTAACTACAATACTCAAGAAATAAACAAATTAAAAATTCATTGTCTGCATCAAGCGTAATTTTTTTTTATTAAAATACTGAAAAAATAAACAAATTAAAAATTCATTGCCTGCATCAAGAGACATTCTTTTACTAAAATACGGAAGAAAAAAATATATTAAAAATTCATTGTTTGCATCAAGCGACATTTTTTTACTAAAATACTGAAGAAGTAAACAAATTTAAAATTCATTGTCTGCCTCAAGCGACATTTTTTTTATTAAAATACTGAAAAAATAAACAAATTAAAAATTCATTGCCTGCATCAAGAGACATTCTTTTACTAAAATACTGAAGAAATAAATAAATTAAAAATTCATTGCTTGCATCAAGCGACATTTTTTTACTAAAATACTGAAGAAGTAAACAAATTAAAAATTCATTGTCTGGATCAAGCGACTTTTTTTTTATTAAAATACTGAAAAAATAAACAAATTAAAAATTCATTGCCTGCATCAAGAGACATTCTCTTACTAAAATACTGAAGAAATAAATAAATTAAAAATTCATTGTTTGCATCAAGCGACATTTTTTTACTAAAATACTGAAGAAATAAACAAATTAAAAATTCATTGTCTGGATCAAGCGAAATTTTTTTACTAAAATACTGAAAAAATAAACAAATTTAAAATTCATTGTCTGCATCAAACGTTTTTTTACTAAAATACTGAAGAAATAAACAAATTAAAAATTTATTGTCTGCATCAAGCGACGTTTTTTTACTAAAATACTGAAGAAATAAATAAATTAAAAATTCATTGTTTGCATCAAGCGACATTTTTTTACAATACTGAAGACATAAACAAATTAAATATGTCTGCATCAAGCGACATTTTTTTACTAAAATACTGAAGAAATAAAAACTTAAAATTCATTGTCTTGCATCAAGCGACATTTTTTGTCTAAAATACTGAGAAGTAAACAAATTAAAATTCATTGTCTGCATCAAGCGACATTTTTTTACTAAAATACTGAAGAAATAAACAATTTAAAATTCATTGTCTGCATCAAGCGACATTTTTTACTAAAATACTGAAGAAATAAACAAATTTAAAATTCATTGTCTGCATCAAGCGACATTTTTTAACTAAAATACTGAAGAAATAAATAAATTTAAGATTCATTATCTGCATCAAGCGACATTTTTTTAAAAAAATACTGAAGAAATAAACAAATTAAAAATTCATTGTCTGCATCAAGCGACATTCTTTTACTAAAATACTGAAGAAATAAACAAATTTAAAATTCATTGCCTGCATCAAGAGACATTTTTTTACTAAAATACTGAAGAAGTAAACAAATTTAAAATTCATTATCTGCATCAAGCGACATTTTTTTAAAAAAATACTGAAGAAATAAACAAATTAAAAATTCATTGTCTGCATCAAGCGACATTTTTTAACTAAAATACTGAAGAAATAAACAAATTAAAAATTCATTGTCTGGATCAAGCGACTTTTTTTTTATTAAAATACTGAAAAAATAAACAAATTAAAAATTCATTGTCTGCATCAAGCGACATTTTTTTACTAAAATACGGAAGAAATAAACAAATTTAAAATTCATTGTCTGCATCAAGTGACATTTTTTTACTAAAATACGGAAGAAATAATAAATTTAAAATTCATTGTCTGCATCAAACGACATCTTATTGACAAAATTATTTATAAAATATACTAATTTTAAAATATTTAATTGTCTAATATAACATTAATTAAATAACAATTAAAATATTTTGTAATAATTGTTAGAATACATTGTCTGCAAAAAGTGATATTATTTTAGAACTTTGTTTAGATATTAATGAAACAAAATTTACAAAATATATAAAATAAATACGAATATACGTGTTGCCATATTATACTATTTATTTTATTTTTAATGCAGCCATATTGGAACGTATATTTTTATCAATTTTAAAATATTTACGTATCATTCCATACATAATTTTTAAATATATATATGTTAGAAAATCAAATATTTGAAACTTTGAATACACATTATATTTACGTTCATTATATGACAGTCTCAAGCCTGTAAACGCAGAGAGAAAATAATACAAACTAACATTCGAAATTAAACTTTTATAGTTAAATATCATGATGAGTAAAAGGAATAAATTGTATACATTTTTTAAAATAAAATATTTTATAATTTATTTTTATTTGTTATAACAATATAACAACAAATTTTAATTAATAGTTTAAACCATATGAAAAAATTGGTTTGAAAATAAAATAAAATATTTGTATCAAAATCGTTTAAAATGTATTTGTTATAAACTAATAATAAATTTAAGACTACACTTATAATCAACGTCTAGCCTCAAAAATGTGATTCAACCGAGGGAGCGTTAGCGACCGAGGTAATATGGCTAGTAATAATTAAATTCTGTATAAAAAGTTATACATTTACAAATTTGAATGAAAGCTGTATGTTAATTTAATAAAAAGTTATATTATAAAATATACAGATATTCGTTTAACTATTATTTATTGTTGAATTATGGTTGAATCTAGTAATCATTTTAAAGTATTAAAAAAAAATTTATATTTATAGAATTTTAATTATTAATTAAAATAGTAAAATTATTATTATTATAAAAGAGAATAAAAGAAAATATAGGGAATTATATAAAAATATATAATTAACACTATTTTCTATAATAACAAAATATTATAATATAAAAGAAATGGAAATAATATTTAAAATAATATTTTTTTGGTAAGGCTTCTTAACATAGCTTAAAAACGCATAGAAGATGCATCGTCAAGCGCCACATCTGGTTACAATTCACTTGACTAGGGTCGAGTTGTAAAGCGAGAGAAGTCTCTCACTCGGTACGCATCGAAGCCGCTCATAAAATTCTTTAATTTTTCCTATATATATATATATATTCTACATATATTCTAAGTTTTCTTCTTATTATTTTCTATAAAACTTGACGGAGACGTCACAAATTTAATTAAATAATTTCTCAAATTGTTAAAAAGAAAAAAAACAAAATTTTGTGTGTGCGAAAAATTTTAAACTATATTTACATTTGAAAAGTGTAAAAAAAATTAATTAATTATTTATAATAAATAAAAAAAAGATTGTTGTCACATTAAATGATAAAAAAAAAATATGTGAATTGCAGGTAATTTCGCCAATTACTTAAAGAAAGGATAATAATTCTCTAATCACTTTCCTGCAATTCGCTAGTCGAAATAAAATTTTTCGCCTGTGCTGTTCGAAATATCATTTCTCAAATAATATTTGAACAGCGTAGAAATTACGAGTTTGAAAATCGACTCAATCTTTGTGTCTTGTACAAAAGTTCGAAAATGTAAACAAGGCGCTTTGTTTACATTCGCGCGTCGCGTGCCTCCTCGCGTCAACAACGCACGAATTTAAGCTAGCTAAATTTTAACGTGGGTATCGAGATATTATGATTGAAAATTATTATTTCAATTGCACTTCAAAATTCGAATTCCTGTTGGCAAGTTGTAATTTTTCGCAAAAATTATAATTATTTATGCGCTAAAAAAAATTATTTATGTGCAAAATAATCGCCAAAGTCGATCATTGATTTTTAATTATCGAGGAAAGAAAACTAATTTTGTTGTTGCTCAAATAAAAAAACAAAAAAAAAATTATTTTTGCGCGAAATAATTTCCAACAAAAATCAATAATTTTTAACAATTATAATTATCAACAATATTGCGACAGCACCCTATCACAATTGTCCGCGAAAAGATAAAAAAACGAAAAGATCCAATTTACACCGAAAGAGAAATAGATTAAATTATAAAAAAAAACAAAGTGCGATTAATTTCCACCAAATAAATCGAACACTAGAATTTAATTATTGTTACGCGGAGTGTTAAATTACGATAGCACTTCTATGCGTAATTTATGCACGGGAAATACGAGAGAGAGAGAAGAAGACAAAAAAATAAAGTTTGACTTATTTTCCACAAAATAAGTAAACATTAAAGTCATTAAAAAAAACAATGAATTTCAAGATGAAAAAAAAAATACCACGTAATCGTTCCCGAAACCGGAAGTTGGGCACCAGTTGTAACGGGGCAATCGGAGGGTGCTCCTCGTCGAGCACCGCCGTCGGGGCCTGGACTTACCTGCGCGAGCCTCGCGCCGCGCTGCCGTGTCCCTCGATGCTGCGACACCGCGCACGAACGTTAGCCGTGGTGCAACCGCGGTAACACGGTACTGCGCCGATCACAACAACGGCGATTCTCCGCCGCGAGGAGAATCGTCGGATCCGAGTCGAACTCGGAGGAGAAGAGGAGTATGCTCCTGGTGACTCGTGCCCGTAGTGGTACACGAGACTTGGCCGCTCAGAATGCGCGATAACGGAAGTGTTGTCGCGCCCGCGGAGGCGGCGGGGTAAGCGGGAATGGGAATACGGGGTATGGTATATAAAGAAATAAAAACACGACGAGTATCTAAGATAAACAAAGGATGAGCCAATATAATTTAAGATTATTTACAATAAAGGATATATAAAAGATATACATGCGCCCGGCAGGAATGCCAGATAGAGGTACTTTTTCTTTGTTGCACTCACACGGTATGATTTCATTTATATAAGATAGTAGAGGACAGAAAAACCCTCAATGGTAACCCTGGCGCTCGGTAGCGCTTAATAACGCACAGTGCTAAACAATTAACAAATACTGGACTATATACGAATAAGAGTTATCTATGAACCAAGGTAACCTCGACGGCGCGCAGGCAATCGCGACGGCCTAGTCGCGGCTATATTCGCACGCGTGCATGTGCTCGTGCGCTTTTACGTCCCACGGGGAATACGCGGGAAATCGGGTAACCCGAGTTACCGACCTACCTAACCGCGTGCGCGAGGAAGCCTGGTTGGGCGAATCGCGTCCTCGAACCGACAGTGCTCGCTGCATTGCGTCTCGCTCTTCCCGGAAGAAGTCGGTGCCACACGATCCAAGTTGTAAACAACTTACTTGGTGCGCAGGAGTGCGCCGGTGAAACGGCTATTCTTAATCCCGTTCTCTCTCTCTCGCTCTCCTTGTCTCTCTATCAAGCCGGGGGTTGTCTTGGCGGGATGTTCCCCCGCGGGAGCTTCTCAGGATCGAGGAGACTGAGCGTTCGCCTTCCTGCCGCTCACCCTCACACCCTCTCGATCTCACTTTCGTCCTTTCTCACTCTCTCGCTCTTTCTCCACGTGGATTACGACCGCTCGTCGATACGGCTCGTAACGGACTGCCGAGACTCGGTGTCTCGCGGCCCTTCGCGACGTTGCGCGATCGCACGTAATCACTTAATTACGCGGTTTTCGAGTTTACGGGCTATCGCGATCGTGTTTAAGAACACGCGCCCGTTATAATGTATATAATACTTCTTGAAGTCTGGAGGCGATGATCCAATATATTGAAATATCTGCAAAATAAGAATATACATGCTTATTATCAGTTTTCACATAAATGCTTAAAAAACAGAAAAAATACTTATATTTTTCTCGCCAATGATCCAAAGAAGTTTTAAAAATATTAAAGAAGTTTTACTTATTTGACTTCTGACACGAGGAACTCCTAACCTCGTCTGTCAAAGTGAGCTTGCCAGCACCTATTACATATGCAAAAATAATATTCTTTTTTAATTATTATTATTTAAAAATAACTAAAACTTTAAATCTACATAATTTACAACAATATAAAAAAAGAACAATTAGATAAATAAATAAATATTAAATAAATACTACTTATATTGTAATGTTCTTTTTTTTTATTTAAATATTTATAATTAACGGTTAGGTTTCATATAATAAAAGAAAAGTGAGCAAAAAGTATACATTACTAATAATTGATATTCCCGGACTAATAGTAGAGAGAGATAACAAGGGGGATATTGGCACTGTTAATTAACTAGACGGATATAAATGAGATTAGCGTTTATTCAATTATCAACAAATAACTTCACTACATTTTAATCGGTACAATAATTAATATTAAACAATTAGTATTATTAATCGAATAAAAATAGTAACATCGATAACACCGAACAAGAACGGGATGGCTTGGGTTGAAATAATTAATATGGTGGCTGGAGATCGCCTCTCCGGGCGCAACTCCTTGTTACCAAGGGTGCGTCTCCGGGAGCAATTTCCGCTCAACCATGTGGCGAACTAGTACCGACGAATTGCGCATTATTTTAAGTGCATTAAACGTCGATTGCTAGATGATACACCGATATATAAAACTAATTAAATATTCACCTCTCTCTTCACCATAATAACCGGAGTTAATAACTCAAGTATAACAATAATTAATTAGCTTAGCTCGGCTAATGGTTTTACCAGACCGGTAGAAAATCGACTGACTGAAAAAGGCGCAAAATTTCCCTTTTGTTATCTGACCCAAGCCTCCCTTCCTCAATTCCAACGGTGGTTGATTCCCCGTGATTGGTAACCCTAGGATTTACTTCCTTGCAAAAAGAATGACGCCACGAGCGGCAATTTTAAAGTTACAAATTAATCATCATCGAACTGCAATTGCAGACTCGACTTAAAGGTCAATAGCGAGCCTCCACCATCAGCGCCACACTGCAGTATAAGAAACCTCCCCCACTCCTCAACTAATAATAAAAAGAATAAAAAGAGAACTGCAGTAGGCTATCCTTCCATAAGATTTTTAATGAGCATGCGTCATTAATTACAGCGCCGCTGATGATCAATTTATCAATTAATCACGCAACCGCGAATTGCAAATAATCCAACACACGAATTTAATATTCATATTAATTAACCCAAACGCCAATTACCATAAAGCAATTTTAAACACTAATAAAATTATCATTCATTATACCAGTTAACATAATCATTAAATCGCCAATATTAACAATTAAAATTATCTATATCGACTCGTATGTTCATGTGATCGCGCCTTTAATATTTACCGTACATAAAAGTAAGTCTTAACCTATCGCTATCATTATCTACAACCATCTCTTTTCAATACTCGTGAAGGAGATGTCTGGGTGACCGGTAATCCCTCGTACGAGTTTTCCATTACACGGTAGGGGCCGCTGAGGGTACAGCTACGCAGGGCGACCTAGTCAACGCGCGCGCAGGATCACGCGCAGCAGCTGACAACATGGCCAACACGTGCGTAGTATCCTCTCTCCCGGTTCGCGAATAACTTGCCTCCGGAATCGGTTCCGTCGAGGCAATAATTAATTTCATTATAACCGAGTGCATATTTAATAGTGACGTGCCGGTGCAACGTCACAATATACATACATATGTATCTATATGAAAACATGTGCATTGTAATGGTGTGGTCGAGGTTATGTCTCCAATGCACGGAATCAACGTGAGTAATGAACGATTTGAGGTTGTGCGCGGCAAACTTACCTTCACGCGCAACCGGACCTCCGCAGCACCTTGTTAACGACTCGTCGTTTACCCGACGGCTACCGTGTACGTTGATTTGGGGCTCAGGAATGAGACCACGACTGGAAATATGAATCCAATAAGTGCAGATGAGTACCACGGGCTCGTCTACGTTTTGAAAAAAGTGGTGAAGATCCTAAGGTGATACGGGAAATTCGAATATACAATAACCGAGAGGTAAAATTGGATTAATCTTTATTTTAACCTATTTCTTCCTAAGCGGACATTTTATAGTCGATTGGTTTTTTACCTAGAAAATTGTCGAAAAAAAACAAAAATAATAACCAGAAGCATTTTTCTGAACTAAAATTCGGACTTTGAAAATTGCCATCAGAAAATTTAAAAATGGCGGTTTGAATTTGGTGAAAGATCAGAAATACATTTTTCAACATTTTGACATGCTTGTTTAGAATAAAACGGTTTAACGAAGATCGTGAAACGGATTCATTTTATGTTTGTGAATTATTCTGAAAAATTTTCCAAGATGGCGTCTGTGACATCATGAAATAATCGGAAACTTCTTATTTTTTAAAAAAATGTTCTAATTTATACTTAATTTTGAATAATTAGGTTTTCGAGGTCGCTGATAACAAATCTGAAATCAGATTTGAAAAATTCAAGATGGCGGATCCAACATGGCGGACATTTTTTTTTAAAAGTCAACCAATTTTGGCCAAATTAGATATACGGGGGTTTTCAATGTGGTAAGGGTCAAAACAACTTGAACATATATACTCCTCACTTTCATTACAATAATTTGGGTCTTTCTTCCTTGGCTGCTCCACCAACTGTCCTTTTTATTATTAAATATTATATTAGAATTAGATATTTATTGTGGAAACAATGATGGTATCAATGATGCAAAATTTTCTAAATGCAGTTTGGGATCAAGGGCAGTTCTGAATATGCTTTATACTTTCCTAATGACGGTCTCCAAAAGAGATGTTTCAAAATATCACTTATATTTCGATATATATTTTACATCTCCTGATTTGTTAGTACATTTGAGAAAACAAAATCCCCATGCAACAGGAACGGTTAGAGATGATCGTGTCTTCAAATCATTCCTACAAATGGTTAGATAATAAAAAAGTATACAATTTTCAACTTGACTCAGAAATATTTGACTTTGACGCAATAAAACAGAAAATCTTAGATAAAAGTCCTCGAGAATTATTTAAAATGTTTTTTTTCTAATGTATGAAAAATTAGATTATTGATGCTCGTAATGAAAATGATTTTAATTTGGATTTTGATAATTTCAATCAATTTTTAGGTCAATCATGTAAAGGTGTGCTTGCCTAGGGGAAAAATCATCAAGTTGCCCGTCTTATAACCACATAGTTCGTGGCGTACAAACCTGACTAGTATTGCCGACTTGGTATCTCGTACTCGATGATTAAACAGATTATATATCTATATATATGATGTTTACAAATAATTCCCGCTTAGCGGCCGCGGTTACGTGTCCGCACACTTGCCGTTAAAGTTATTTGGAAATCGTACTTCGATTTCCAATAACGACAGGTAAAATAAAGATCTTTCCTGAAATGGACCGCGGAAAGAAAATAATATGTTAGTTCGCGTGAGCCCGTATACTTATATACGGCTCATAGGATAACGGAGGAATATCTATATGCGACGGTTTTAAATATATAAATCAATACGATTTGCGATATGATTTAATATGAACGGATTTATTATATTAAATGTAATAACTATTAAACACAAAACAATTATCGTTTGAGGTCAACGCACGCACGAGAGTTGAGTCGTAACCGTCGGCTCAACGCGAGAAGGGACAAGGGGGTACGCAAACTAACTCTCTTAAACTACGCAAGATCACGTTAAAATTAATTAACTCGCGGTAATTATTGCTCGCGCGAGAAGTGGTACCACTTACTTTTTATTCTATACGAATTGCAGAGGACCTGACACTGAATAACAGCCTTCTCTCTCTCTCCCTCTTTGACTCGTTCATATCTACTCTGGAGACGGGATAACTCCTCCACCGTCGTTTGATTCGCGCCGTGCGTATATCAAATCACACTAATAAAAAACTGTCACACGGAAAAAACTCTCAGAAAAAAACAGTATTGAGTAAACCGGGACGTTTACAGACAGACGTCTCGTCGCGATCTCTCTCTTGTATCGGTCGTCCTGCGCACGCAAACGCTCTCTCGCGAATTGCCGATTTTCGTTGCGCGAGCATTGGCCGATCGAGTCGTTGGCTGTATCTATATCTATATATAGCACTCATCATTAGTTACCGAATTCGTATAATGGTGAGTGAATATCACTTACCATTACAAGGTATAATTATATTTTCTATTATCAATTTTACCAAGAGTTATAGAGATTATTGGGCAACAGATGAATTATTGCACTCTGATATAGTTTCAAATACGATGAGTAGGGATTTTTTTTTAAAAATCAAGTTGCTTTTGAAAACTTCAAAAACTTCGGATAAGTTTGACAGTGACAAAGTTTGGAAAGTACGTGTGCTGTTGAATACTTTCAGAAAAAAACATAAAACAATTTGGATTCTTCTGCTCATCATTCTCAATCAATGAAATGATTATTAAATTTTTTGATCGGACCCTTCTAAAACAATTTATCAAAGACAAACCAATACATTTTGAATAAAACTATGGGCCCTCTGCACTTCAAATGGATTTGTTTTAGGATTAGATATTTATTGTGGAAAGAATGATGTTATAAATGATGCAAAATTTTCTAAATGCAGTTTGGGATCAAGGGCAGTTCTGAATATGCTTTATACTTTCATAATGACGGTCTCCAAAAAAGATGTTTCAAAATATCACTTATATTTCGATAGATATTTTACATCTCCTGATTTGTTAGTACATTTGAGAAAACAAAATCCCCATGCAACAGGAACGGTTAGAGATGATCGTGTCTTCAGAAATAATATGTTCCCTAAAGTTTTGGAGAATGCAAATAAAGTATCACAACAAAAAACGAAAAGAAAAATGGATGAACAAACATAAAATGGATGAAAATAAAGTCGTAAGAGGTTCTTATGTAGTAAGTCACGAGGAAAATAGTGGTATAAATTATATTACAGTAATAGACGCAAAACCAGTGTCTATATTATTGGAAGGATTTGATAAAACAGCTAAAAATAGAGTACGAATTCAATTTCCTGGAGCGTTCAAGACGTATAATAAGTTTATGGGTGGGGTCGACCTTTATGATCAATACTGCAGTGACACGAGAACGAATATTGGTTCAAAGAAATGGGCATGGGTTATTTTGTGCAGGTTGATTCAATCTTCATTGACGAATGCTTTGATTTTGTGCAATATGGTGAATGAGAAGAAAATGCCCAGTAAGGGTTTCGCAGAAAGTGTTGTAAGTTCTTATTTAGAATCATCTTTAGAAAAGTTATCAAAGCATTTGAAACTTGCAATATCTGATCGTAGAAGAGTTTGCATAAACTGTAGCATGAAAACGATATTTTATTGCTTCGAATGCAAGAAACATTTTTGCGACTCTTGCTTTAGACAAATCCATCATATCCACCAGAAATCCACAAAATCATCACAAAGAATTTGTAAAGCCTACGTTAATTCCAAAAAACGGACAAATATTTATTGTAATGAATGTGTGGAGTATATATGTTCAAGTTGTTTTGACCCTTACCACATTGAAAAAAATTAATTTCTTCCACCATTATTACAAAAGTAAATATTCAAAATTAAATCCAATTCGGTTGATGTTCGAAAATTTTCGTCCATTTTTAATTCGACATTTTGATTTTTTTAAATCTGATTTTAGATTCGTAATCAGCGACCCTGAAAACCCCCGTATATCAAATTTGGCCAAAATTGGTTGACTTTTGAAAAAAAATGTCCGGTATGTTGGATGCGCCATCTTGAATTTTTCAAATTTGATTTCAGATTCGTTATCAGCGACCTCGAAAACCTAAGTACTCAAATTTTGGTATAAATTAGAAAATTTAAAAAAAATATAAGAAGTTTCCGATTATTTCATTATGTCAAAGACGGCATCTCGGAAAATTTTTCGGAATAATTCGCAAACATCAAATGTTTTAATAATAATATCATTAGCAACATGAATCCGTTTCACGATATTCGTTAAACCGTTTTATTCTAAACAAGCATGTCAAAATGTTGAAAAATGTATTTCTGATTTTTCACCAAATTCAAACCGCCATTTTTAAATTTTCCACTGGAAATTTTCAACTTCAGAATCGGAAAGAGCGGAAAATTTTAGTTGAGAAAAGTTCTTCTGGTTATTATTTTTGTTATTTTTCGACAATTTTCTAGGCAGAAAACCAATTGACTATAAAATGTCGGGTTAGGAAGAAACGGGTTAAGTCACGATTTACAATGTCTCGATCGACGAATAATTGTCCGCGGTCCCCAACGTGTATGCATAGGCACACAGTCAACTAGGATGCGGGTTAAGCGTTCCTACGCGCGGAGATGCGGTCGCGGCATGAGGAGAGTACGCGGATTGCGTGGGTTCGTTACCCACCAGAGGGGTTCGTGATCTTGGACTTAGTAATGCGGAAGGCTCTTACTTTTATTCCTCCACTGACTCTCGAGGTGGCAGTTCTTCGCCTCGTTGTGTTCCTTGGCGACGACGCTCTTTGTCCGCACCGAGTTGCTCGTGGCGCATCGGGACGGGTCCTCTGGAGCACCTCTCTATCCGGCGGCATACGAGAAAATAATCCCCGTCGACTTTATACCGTTTCCCCTCCCTTCCGTTTTTCGCGCCGTCTGTTCCGAGGGCCATCACTCGCTACACCCCTCTACCAGACGTCGGGTACCGGACAGGTATCCGGCTTCCGCCATCACGTTCTCGGCAGGATTGCCAGATGGCGATTTTTTCTCTTTGTTGCTCTTGCTTAATGAACATCAATGTACGTAAGAGAGAAAAGGAAAAAAAAATCGCCAACTGGTCACTCTGGTTCTTGGAGCGGGATCGGGATGGTGCATGGGGGAAGGTTAGTGAGGAGGATGGGGATAGAGAACGTGTCAAGCGTTCACATGGCCTCGGGTCTTACGCGGTGACCAGTTTTCCGCTATTAGTACATGAACGACCTGGACGACGTACTACTTCTCCGGACGCGGTTTCGCGTACCCTTCGATTGATTATACACTGTTTTTCGCGGTCGTCAGGGTTTATGCTTGGAGGGTGCGGTCTGCACGGTCTGACATTCGTTCGTGTGCGGTTCGGTGTCTCTTTTGCTTGTCTTTGTCAGACACTCGCTTGCCTTTACAATATTTTCGCTGTTATGGGCCGGACAATTACCTGCCTCTTTGTACGATGCATCCAACGGCGGAAGAGTCTTTTCGAAGTCGGCTTCTTCTGGGTTTATACCTTGTCGGTCGGGCTTCAGTTGTTCTGCATGAACGAGAGAATCTGAGTCCATGTCCCCGGCGATTAACGAGTAGGTGTTTGCACCAATGGCTCTCGAGATCAAGTACGGCTTTCTATACTTCGGCGTAAACCTAGCCGAGACGGTAGGAACTACCGAAGAGAGTACCTCGTTGCGTCTCCAAACTAGGTCACCTGTCCCGTACTCGACAAAACGGTGGCCTTTGTTGTAGTAATCCGCTTGCTTTTCTTAGGCCAATTTTGCTTGGTCGGCCGTTGCATCGTGTAGCAGTGATAACCGATCCAGGCGTTCTTTCCAGTTCTCGAGTGCAGCTTTATCTTCCCCCATAGGCGCCGCATTTTCTTCTAGACTGGACTCGCTCCCGTCGAACTTTGCATTGACGTATTGTACGCGAACGCGATTTCGGAAAAATTCGAGTCCCAGTGCTTGTGATCCTTCTCGATGCACATGTTAACATGGTCTTAAACGTTCTAATCACACACTCTACTGAGTTAGCCTGTGGAAAGAAAGGGGGAGTGGTCATGAACTGTACTCGGGCCTTCATTAACCCTTAAAGGGCTGGCATTTGTGATTTTTGGTAAGCTTGATTTCTCCATAGAAAAGAGGGTTTGGGTACCCAAGTTATGACCAAACTAAGGTCAAATGTCGGCGAGTTGGAGCATGTCGCCATATGGCGGCCCTCTAAGGGTTAAATATATCCTTTAGTCGGGTGCGAGTCGTTCGGTTTCCGTTGAGTAGGAGTTTAACTCTTCCCGTTACCCGGTCGGGAATTAAGTCGCTCTGTTGAACTCGTTTTCAAGGAGCGGATCTTCTAAAGCATTTCGGCCATTAGTTCGACTAATGAACGGTCGGCTTTCTTAGTGACTGCTTCAGTTGCAGCTTCAAAAATTCACTCAATCTAATTTCTAGCTTCCTGCCAAAACTCTTGCCACGTTGTCCACTGGTCTTTATAATCGCGATGCCACGTGGACGCGACATCGGTCAATAGTTCGGCTAGTGCGGGTATTAACTCCTCGTGTGTAAGCCTTGCTAATGTACTGTATTTCTCTACCCGTGTGATGAACAGATCATTACTGTCATCAGATTCACCGGTGATTCGCACGTTCCATCGTCGTACTATATTGCCGATGTCCCGTGTACTTGTCGATCCACCGTAGCTCTGCGAGTGGTGCATGTTTGACCTATATGCGCCGCTGAATAGGTTCCCCCCTCCCAGGCGTTGCCGGTACCTTCAAACGGTGGTATCAAACCGCAGGTGCAGTTAGCGCAGTGTAATCGCAGCAATCTGGTTATTGAAGGGTTGATGCGTGCGATCCAGCGATTCACGCAACGGTGAGGCTTGACTTTGAGAGTGACCTGGATTCGCTGTTTGCGACAAAATAGGTCTACTCTGATCATAATAATTGCACGTGAACGTATCCTGAATATTCACTTGCTGCTTCTGGTGTCTATCATGTTGTCGAGTCCCTGGATCGGGCCCAATATGTGCGCATTCTGTTGTATCAACGCGAGTGCTTGATGCGATACCCTGTCTGTTAGCTATTGAGTTACTCCGTAACTCAACCATCTGAGTTGACAGAGTCTTAATTTGCTCGTGTAAGCTGTGCAAATAATATACAAAGCTTTTTAGCAGGTTGAATCGTTTGCCTTCGAGATCGCCCAGTGACATAGTCTCGCATGTTGGGCCGAAATTGCGTGAACCGATAATCGACGATTCGGTTTCACTGTTGGTTGCCGACTTTGTGTTTTGGTTGACCAGGTCTCTGGGTGTTGGCACTACCGCTAGTGCCAGCTGATGGTATTACATAAACATGATTCTTACCGGCTTCATCTAGTAAGATGCTGAGTGGGTGTATTCTCTCGGGATCGTAATCCTATCCCGTAGTAGTCGAGCCGGACCGTTCATGACAAGTTTGCTCGATCAAATCTTGCCTTAAATACACGCGATGTGTATAAACTTCGTTTTCGTCTTCCGGCTCTGTAGGCTAAAAGTCCGCGGCGACGTAGTCGCCTTCAAGCCATCGATAGAATCGGCCGCATTGCTCGATTCGGCTATCTGACGTGACTAGCTTAGAGCTAGTCATCTTGTCTGTCCTAGTAACGTCGTCTAGGTACATGAGCCATTCTTCGATCTCTCGGTGTCCAGATATGATAGTGCGTAAGTACAAATTTGTCGGTTAATGTGTGCGTTCGCAAGAAGAAACGGAATTTAATATTAAAAGCGCTCTAAAGCAGATAAGCTAGTATATTCTCGCAACTAGATAGATCGTAAACGAAAAGGAACGTCGAAATTTTATTGTATATATGAGAAAGAAAAAAAATATATTCTTGTTTATATACAATGCGTTAGCGCCAATTAAATAGAAAATACGGCGAAATTAAAAAAAATAAAGTAAAAATTAACAACTAGTTGTTTAACATCTTAATGTTTAACACATAAACATTTTGTTCTATTTTCTGGAAGATATTTCCAGCCTGTTCTCAAAATTTGGTACGATTTAAAATTTTTATCATACCATTCGACATGATATTAAAATGAAAGTTACAATTATTTAAAATTTAATTATATTAAAAATGCTACTCGGTATTCGAAAAAGTATTCGATCGAATACTTTTTCGAATGATTTTTATGTTGCGTTATTTGGTACATATGTATATATATATATATATTGTGACGCTACTTTTCGTCAGCGTAATAATAAATAAAACGAAATTATGAACCGACGGAGGTTCCGTCGTAGTGACGCACAAAATGGTGATATCGCCGATTTCTATTTTATTGGGCGCCTGGCAATATTTATAATGGAATAACTCACTAAAAAAAAACTACTCAATAACCCGGCAATTCTCATCTCGACTCCGCGTTACAGAGGGAA
Organism: Theocolax elegans; assembly: GCA_026168455.1. Lineage (NCBI taxonomy): Eukaryota > Metazoa > Arthropoda > Insecta > Hymenoptera > Cerocephalidae > Theocolax > Theocolax elegans. The sequence continues at coordinate 18,007,794 of CM047430.1, forward strand.
TCCTGACGGCTGGCAACCTCGGAACCGGCGTCGTTTAGAGTAAAGGAAAATAAATAATCACACACTCACGAATTCAGCAATCGAACACAACTATAATTTATTCAAAATTAGAAATAAAACAATTTATAAATTCCGACACCGACTAACAATTAATAACTAGGTTCGCGAACGGTACTCACATACGTTCACACGCTATGAATATATATATATATATATATATATATATATATATGGGTGGTTCTCTGTGACATCGAAGATGAAAAAAATAAATATTGCTATAACTGTGGGAATATGTTTTAGAGGTATCCAGTAGTTCTCCTGAATTTTTTCAGATTTTTTCTGGGCCATTATTTTAAGTTACAGAGAGTCAAAGTTGACATTTCAGCACTTTTTTGCATTATATGCCCATTTTCATGAATTTTTAGTTCCCAGGGGATGCATTTTTCACTAAAAACATAAGTATGACTGTTTTTGTAAAATTTTCCGATCTTTTCATTAAAAATACTTTTAAAGACATAAATGTATGCTGTCACACTCTTCTAGGCCATTTAAACCTTAAATAGTGAAAATCAGCAATTCTGCTCCGGACTCTGGTAACCTAATACTGTCTAAAAGATGTCTTTTTATAGTCTGAAACTGCCTAAAAATTTCCAGAGTGGGTCTAAATCATTAAGATCACTTATGGTCAAAATATCCGGGAAAAGTGCCCGAAATATTAATAGAAATGTATAATTGTTGCCTTATAACGATGAATCTATTAGCATGATCATTGCAAAAAAATTTGTGCACTTACCTTGGAGTGGTAGAAAAGTATCTTCACTTGTTTCAGTATCCATCTAATCCCCTGTAAGCTGCTAAAAATACAAATATTATTATACAAATGTAAAAAATTAATTTTTAAACATTTATAATGCTGAATTTTTAGTTTTACATCCCTTACAAGAATTATAATACTAATCTGAAGGATTACTATAAATATATAAACATCATTATTACAATAACTGAATATACGTATTTCATACAAAAGATATATAAATAAATCGGATATATAATTATAATGAATAATATGATAACGTGACAGTGACAAGTTTGTGAAATCTAAACAATGTATTGCTGAATAATAATAATAATAATGTTGATACTTTAATAGTAATCCTTCAGATTAGTATTATAATTCTTGTAAGGGATGTAAAACTAAAAATCCAGCATTATAAATGTTTAAAAAATAATTTTTTATAATTTTATAATAATATTTGTATTTTTAGCAGCTTACAGGGGATTAGAAGGATACTGAAACAAGTGGAGATACTTTTCTACCACTCCAAGGTAAGTGCACAAATTTTTTTGCAATGATCATGCTACTAGATTCATCGTTATAAGGCAACAAATATACATTTCTATTAATATTTCGGGCACTTTACCCGGATATTTTGACCATGAGTGATCTTAATGATTTAGACCCACTCTGGAAATTTTTAGGCAGTTTCTGACTATAAAAAGACATCTTTTAGACAGTATTAGGTTACCAGAGTCCGGAGCAGAATTGCTGATTTTCACTATTTAAGGTTTAAATGGCCTAGAAGAGTGTGACAGCATACATTTATGTCTTTAAAAGTATTTTTAATGAAAAGTTCGGAAAATTTTACAAAAAAAGTCATACTTATGTTTTTAGTGAAAAATGCATCCCCTGGGAGCTAAAAATTCATGAAAATGGGCATATAATGCAAAAAAGTGCTGAAATGTCAACTTTGACTCTCTGTAACTTAAAATAATGGCCCAGAAAAAATCTGAAAAAATTCAGGAGAACTACTGGATACCTCTAAAACATATTCCCACAGTTATAGCAATATTTATTTTTTTCATCTTCGATGTCACAGAGAACCATCCATATATATATATATATATATATATATATATATTCATATATATATATATATATATTCATATTAATAATTTGACCGTCCGTCTGGCTAACCGTAATATACTCGCCTAATTAATGTGGGAATCAGATTCAGCTTCTACCTCAACTATACTTCACGACAACCCTACAAACCTCTGCTTGACACTATACAAAAAAATAGCTACTCCGCCTCAAAATACTACTAAGAATACTCGACTATATTGTCTGACGATCATGTAGCGAATCATTGAGCCGGCTTCTTCCTCCGGCTCGCGGCGTGGCTTGATCCTCCCAAATTAAGGATTTTCCTCCCCACCCTATCGCTATCCTTCTCTATCTTATATCGACTCCTTATCTACCGGCGTTGATTAGGGTGGTTGATTGTGTGATCGTTACGCGTAGTCAGCCTTGATTTTCTTTCCGTCAAGGCCGATTATCGAATAATAGTATTTTACGTCACCACCAACCTATTAATTATTGGGTCGATCACGCAACCCAATCATCCTTGGCACACGGAAGGAGCGCAATACAAATAAATAATTACCATATCGGTAACCCAGTCGGTGCTGCCGCCCCATGCCTACTGGCTATATAATTAATACTAACTAATCCCGACACACTCATACAACAATTAAAATTTATTTTCAACTACTATTTACAGCTATATACATTTTAAAAATTACTGCAATTTGCCCCAAACTCTACCGACGAATCTACATAATTTTACTTAATTAATTAGCAACGCAATCTATCTAAAATAATTAATTAATGTAATCATTCTGCCGGCGCATACCCGCATATACAACCGGCGAGTATGTATACGTGCGCGCGCTATACAATAGTATATACGCATACATATATGTGCGCGCACCGTATATATATATATATATATATATACTCTATTATACAGTGCATATTCGTGTGTTGTACATTCGTATGCATATTATATAGTGCATGTTCGCATGCATATATTAGGTATACCGCGACTACTTCTCTACTCGCGCGCTCCCGCTCGCTCCGCGCGCTTTATCCCATAATCCCACCTACGGTCGTTCACTCGAACTCTTCGCGCGCACAACACTCTTGCTGCTCAAGTGATCCCCCCCCCTTCCCGCGCACCACGCCTAGTACCGCACGATCGTCGCCATCGGTGCCGCCTTCCCCGGTATACGGGTATAAGGTGGGGAGCACCCTAGCTCTCTTGGCTAGTTGTACGAAGTTCGGGCGCACGCGCACCCGTGCGCCATCTCAACCGTCGTCGTCTGCTGAGCACGTGTGACGGTTGAGGATAGGACGCCGCCTAACCTCCCGTCTTGTAAACCTCAGCAGCGGATACGCATGTATCGTGAGGGGGCTCGGTCCTTGGCTCGCGATACCTGACGGCCAGGGTCTGGCTCGTGGTCCGCGTATACCGTCGGGTGTCGGTCGCGTCTTTCCTCCGCTCCGACGCTACAAGATACCCGTACCGTGGATATCAATATTTATTTAAAAGTGCATCGTTGCACTTCGGTCCGCCAGCGAGGGATTCGCTACCTGCGATGCGATAGCGAGTTAACGTTTAAGTTAAGTTATGCATGCACATGACTTGTATTTGTGTTGTAAATACAAGACATGTGCATGTATTGTGCGTTGTGCATTGTACAACATAACAATATATATACTAGGGGGACTTTGCCCCCAACGCGCATCGTGCGCCAGCCCCCTATTTTTTGGATTATTTTAAACGGATCTAAATAGAACTTCACCTCCTAAAATTAATTTATTTAATGACCAAGGATCATCGCTAAATGTTCTATGTCATTAATATTTTGTACTTTTAGAGTAATAAAACTTTCTTTTTAATTAAATTAATTTTTGTATTAGCTTTAAAGAATTGTTTATAACATTTTAGCGGCATATAAATAAAAACCTGTTCCTTCCATTTCTCCGGTAATTCGTAATTTGCACCCTCTTTCAAAATTTGCGTTTTAATCCATAATTATATCCAATTTATTTTTCCCTTTAGTTACAGAGCTTATGTATTTATTTTAATTATCATAAACAAATCCATTTCTTAAATAACCTACCGTTTCTAATAAATACATACTTGTTTGTTTAAAATATTGTTTTATATAAATTGTGACATGGCAGTTCTAACTGCATGTCACATACTTACTTTATATTTATAGTGTATATTAATTATTCCAAAGCCGGCTCAACACGACGAACTCAGGGATTCCGAGTCGGGCCGTCGAACGAGACGTTTCATATAAACCCTTGTTATAGTTATTACGAGAGTGATTATATTTTATTAATTGTTAAATTCGAGCATCTGCAGGTGAGAGTTCCTGCCTAAACTGCCTGTCTTCCAGCTTCCCGTCAAGCTGTGATTGTGCGTGTGTGTGCGGTAATCGCGTATAATAAAAGATATAAATTTTGCCGCGTGAACGCGGCTGGCGACCGTGACTAATTTGTTCGTTGATTTTGTGTATTATTATTATTTTAATTATATTAAAGTTTCTAGCTCGACTAAAAGTGTTGTTATTTTATTGTATGGGAGCCGTTCACCCTGATCCCCAGTGAACGTGTTTTAAAATATAAATTAACTACTCATTTATATATCCGTACACTTTTGAAATTATATTTTAAAAAATATTTAAATTAAATGCTCCTAAATTAATAATTTTTGAAAAACATTTCAAACGTAATTCGTATTTTATATTGCCACTGTTAAAATTTGAATTTTCTTTTACCATTACTGTTTATAATAGAATTATCTTAAAAATGCAGTAATTAATGTATTTAATTTTTAACCCATTGTATATATCATCATATGGATATTTGGAAAAGTATATGATATACTTGATTAATATCTACTTTATCTTCACACAATTTGGCATCAGTATTTAAAGCATTACATTGAATTTTAGATCCGTTATTATTATTGGGTACACATTTAAAAATTTTATGAGTGTTATCAGGAATGAGTAAACTAATACACATTCTTTTAAGTTATATTCACAACTTTTTTTTGCGCACGGAAAAAATACATATATTATCTATTTTTGAAAAAACAATTTTGAAGTATATATATATATATATATATATATATATATATATATATTAAATAAATATTCCGCCGCACGCACACGCACACATACACACTCGCACGGACGCATACACACACACACACACACACACTCGCACGGACGCATACACACACACACACACACACATATATATATGGGCTATTTCACGTTAAGTGGTACGATGAAAATTTTAAATCGCTCCAAAATATGAGAACAGGCTGGAAACATCTTCCAGAACATACAAAAAAAATTTTAAATGTTAAAAATAATTTGCCTAAGAGTTATTCCACCATGAAAAATGGAAATTTTTCAATTTCTTAGAAAAATTACTATTTTTAAAGCCATTTATCTCAAAATCTATTGATTTTTTTGAAAAAACATTTTAAACAACTTTTGTTCAAAATAATCTTTAGAACTTATCTACCTGGGTTACAATTCTTAATTTTAAAATCTCGAAGAGAAAGAACGCCCGGAAATATTGAATATCAAAAAAGGCGACCACGATACAATCGATTTTGATCTAACACTGCTCAAAATATCACATTTTTCGAGAGCTTTCGAATGCCGGTGGTTGACTTATTGGCCAAGACCGCTGTTGTAAGTTATGCCTCATAAACATCATTAAATCACTAATTTTATATGTATGTATATATAGTATTATCTCTGGAACCATATATGCCCATATATGGGAAAATGAAAAATTTTTATATACATTGGCATATGTTAGAACCCTCAAATCTTAGAGAAAACGGCGGCGAACTATTTATACATTATATATATATATATATATATATATAAACACCAGTATCGGTACTTATGGTGACACTTCGTGTTATCTTGGTGTTTTGAGGTTATAAAACATATGTAACGACTCAGATATAAGGGGGAGAATATTAATTGACAGAATAATGCATAAAAAACCAATAACCCAAATACCTAAATACCCCTCACCGGTAAAAAAGCACACTTTGACCTTATAATATTAATGAAGGATTGAAGTTATAACGTCTTTCGAGGTGCCGGAGGCCGGAGGCCGGAGGCCTCCGACACTTCGAATGAGGTTATAACTTCAATCCTTCATTAATATTATAACGTCAAAGCGGGGCTCACAAAGATAATTTTCCGATTTTTTGTGTGTCGGCATAAGTACGGATACATGGTTGAATTTTCGGTGGTATTATGCTGACGTCGGCATAATTACCCCAAAGTAAGCACAATTGATCAATTTATATATATATATATATATATGTTTATAATAGAATTATTTTAAGGGTATTCCATAATCAATTTTTGATGATTAATTAATAAAGAAGTGGAACAGTATGTAAAAAAATAAGAGAAGAGGCACCTTCGTTTATTGACAATCTAACTGTGTGCTAAATTTTAGATTAAAATATTATTGCGTTTTAGAGAAAAGTCTTACTAAAAATATCTTTTCACCTAGTTGAGGTTAGGTTCACATTTTTGGTAAGACTTTTCTCAAAAACGCAATATAATTTTAATCTGAAATTCGGCACACAATTAAATTATCAATAAACGAAGGCGCCTCTTTTCTTATTCTTTTACATACTGTTTTATTTACAAATTTAATACTAATAATCACGATTGCCGATAAGGTAGGGAGGATAAATATTGACTATGGCACCCCGTTTAAAAATGATATAATTAATGTATTTATTTTTAACCCATTGTACACACACACACACACAAACACACACGCACATATATATATGTTGAATCCTGAATTCTTAGACACGGCGGCGGTGGCGGCGAAATATTTATATATTATAGATATATATATATATGTATATAGGTTGTGACATCCCAAATTTGATATACAAAATTTCAAGCGTTTATTTCAGCGAAATAGCATAAAAAAAGCAATGCTACATAAGCTAATACTGTCGATTAGCTAATGTAGACATATCGGATCATCTCTCATAAGAGACTAAGATAGTCAAGCGGTAGAGTATCTGACTGATACGCGCTACGACGGGGTTCGATTCCCGGTTAGGGAAGATTTTTTTATTTTCACTTTTAATGCTTAAATAATTAATTTAAACATTGAAAAGTGGAAAATTGTAAAATTTATAATTTTATTATTTTTTTTTACATATTTGCCATTTTTGGTCAAAATATCAATGCAATACGACCAAAAATGACAAAGTTATTAATAATTAATGGTTTAAACAATTTCCATTAATTAATTAAATCAAGTTAAATATTTTAGTTGTTAGTAAACTAAAATACAACATTCAAAGTTATCATTTATAACAATTTACAATGAAAATTGACATTAAACCAATTTTCAATGAAATTGTAAATTTTACAAGAATATAGCACTAGCGTAACTATATTTATGCATAAATAATGCATCTTGTAAAATATTATATTGTAATTAACATTATTAAATAATATAATACATTATCATGTATTATCAAAGTATACCGACGAATAGCCATCGGGACGTCACAGGCTAAGACACACATACACATCAACGCGTGTACGTGAGATGCCGATGGTGAGGGACTCAGATCCTCGGCGAAATCAAGCCGAGTCTACCGAAACAGGAGTGTTTCCCCCACCACCGCCTAGCCTGAACAAAACCAACGTCTCTCGCTGCCTCGGCAGCATTTCGTCGAGAACGACGGACACCATCAATGCGGCCTCTCCGCGCTTGAATAGTCCCGCGCGACTATATATATATATATATATATGGTTTGAACTTTTAGCTCCGCGAGCGAGCCAATGTTAAGGGTGTTTTCCATACCCTAATATGGAATTCAAATAAATTCTTTCTTTTTTGATTTTAACTTATTCCGTTTTCATTATTTGATTGACAAATATAAGTTTATGTTAAGTTATTTGGATTTGCAGTCACTTATTAATTCTTAAGAATCTTGATTGCATTCTTAAGGTGACGCGTGATGAGAGAATTTGGTTTCTCTCGGACCTACGTCACTGAATGCAATTGGGGATTCTTAGAATTAGATTGCTAGTGCATTTCAAGTCATAAAGTGACGCGGGATAAGAGAATTTGTTTTCTCTTTGAACTACGTCACTGATTTGAAATTGCGCTGCAATCATAAGTGATTGCTAATTATAAACGATCTCGACGATGAAATGCTCATTCATCGATCTGCTGTAGGATGGGAGTTTCTCTCTACCCTACACGGATTGGTGAATTAGAATAGGATTGAAATTCAGAAAAACGAATCTCTTTCCTATTTTTTATTATGTGGTAAAACTGGACCGTCACAAGGTATATACCATACATCATGTTGTTATGCAAGTCTATATGATTTGTTAAAGCTTTATACTCAAATAATGAAAAAGTATTCGAAAATGGGTGGTTGTCGACTACTTACCCTGTTTTTAACTAAATACTATTGCTACAATTATTTGATGATTTTTTTAACATGTCGTATTATGTCTACAATTATGAACAAATATTTACCTACTAAATGCAGGCAGTAAATTATTTTTTATATGTAGTTACTTGTTATAATTATTGCAAGAATATTGATATATCGTATAATGCAAACATTTATGAAAAAATATATGCTTACTTTATTAATTATTAATCTTTAAGATAACGCTTACGCTGACAATATTTACTTATTTAGTAATATGTAAATTGTAAGATGTCGCAAACCTGACAAGAAATTAAATTTTTAATTTGCATTTTTTAACTGCATATATTTGTTATAACTATTTAATGCTTTTTAACATGTTGTGTAATGCAAACAATTACGAACTAATATATTCCTATATTATAAATTTGTAATCTTTAAGATGCTATTTAACATGGACAATAAATTTTATTTTTAAAACTTCTTTTGCGTGCTGTATTTGTTTTTAAACATGTAATATAATGCAAAATGCTAAACGTTATGAACAGTTTCATGTTTCATTGAATAATATGCAAACTTTTAACGTCATAATTAATATCGACAGTGAATTAATGAATAAAAAGAATTATGTTTTTAACCTTTAGAGGGCTGGAAAACCACTATAGTGGCTCGACCCATGATGGGCACTTTGTCAATGACCAATCCATGATATAAGATAGCTTTTTTACCACTTTTGTATGGAGGATATGCAATCCCAAATCCTGGCCCTCTAAAGGTTAAATATTTCGATAAGCTTCTGAGTATACAATATTTGTTATATATACTTTTTCATTATCTTTTAAATCATATTTCTTTTTCTCTATTATTTTCTCTTTCGCATTTGTTATAATCATGGACAGTTCCGAATAATTTATTTTGAAATTGTTTCCATTTCTTACTGTTGATAACGACACATATAGTTGCCCATGGGAGATTACATTGGAAAGAATTCATTCTGTGGTGCCCGCGGTGACCGGTGTTCAGCTTCCGTAGGGTGTGAATTAAGCGCGTATGTGTGTGGAGTGAAAGGATTAATGCTGAATATGAGAACCAATCTTTATTTATTCCCCACGTAATGATAAATGGAGGAGGGGCAGGAGGAGGGTAAAATTAGAAATATTCAAAAATGTTTTATAGGGATTTTCGTTGCAGATGAATAACAATATGACAACTATTATATTATATATATAAGTAGTTATGGTGGTACTATGGACAGACACAACAAACCCCCACCACCTACCCACTGACCTCGAGTAACCCGTCTATGACAGCTACTCGAGGTCAAGGTCAGGTTTGTTGTGTCTGTACATAGTACCACCACTCTTAAAAATCAAGGTTATTAGAGAGAGAGAGAGAGAGAGAGAGAGAGAGAGAGATTGATTGATTGATTGATTCATTTATTGGTATTTTAGGGAAACCCCCGTATACACAGTAGTTACATATTTATAGTCGAAGTAAATAAAAGCCGGAAAATTCCATAATAAGTAAATATAAATAATGTAAAAAAAATGTGATAACAATAATAAATAAAATAAAATAACAAACTATCAATATTACATAACAAAAATAAAATAAAACCGGCAAATACAATATAAAATATAACAAGATTACAAAATAAAATAAAATAAAATAAGATAAAATGAAATAAAATTGAGTAAGAACGGATTAAGTAAAAACAAATAGGTCGTCGTTAAGTAAAATCGCAACGTAACATAAAATAAATAAATAAATATAAAACGCAAGTATAGACGCAGAAAACAATAAATAAATAAATAAGTAAATAACGGCGCACGCAAAGGTAAAAAGAATACAAAGAATAAATAAATAAATAGGACATGAAAGCCGCGGTACAATAATAATCGTGACTAGAACAGACTAAAGATCGGGCACAGGAGGGCACTCTAAACCCTCGTCCATTACTCTCGATTCCCACGCACGTCGATCGAGCTCAGAGAGATGTAGTGCCAGCGAGGATTTAAAGGAAGGGAAGAGGAGCGGGTCGAAGTTGGTAAAAGGAAGACTGTTTATAAGGCGAGAAGCTGTAATTACGTAAGAATTATTAAAGGTTTCGGTCCTAGGAGGGAGGTAAAAGAGGGAAAGGGGTGGGTGACGAGAGGAAGTTCGGGATGTAAAGGAAGCGTCGCGAGGGGTAAAGTGACAAGCAATATAGGATGGGGATTTATGGGAGATAATATTGTAGGCACTACAGCCGATGAAGAGGGATCTCCTGAGCTCGACCGATAACCAACCAAGTTTGAGGCGGTAGGGCGTTACGTGCCCCCTCCAGGGTATGCTTCCCCACACAAATCGAACGCAAGCGTTTAATAAACGTTGAAGTTTAAGGTTTTTAGTGGCGTCTAGATCGTGAAAGACCGCACAGGCGTAGTCGAAGTGCGGGAAGACAAGTGACTCTATAAGATGTTTCCTATTTTGCCGCGAGAGGGCACGTTTAAAGAATCTCAGAGAGTGCAAGACTCCATGAACGCGCTGCGATATCGACGCGACCTGGCGAGACCAATCCAGGGTGGGGGTAATCCAAACGCCCAGTGATTTGACCTCTAAAGCATACTCAAGGGAGCTGTCACCGATCATGATTTTAGGGGCCGAGTCTAAGTCAATGCGCGAGATAAAAGTCTGACTACCCAAAATCAACACTTTAGTTTTGTTCACATTCAAACTCAATCCGTTTGATCTCGCCCAGTCATCTACTGCATTTGCGTCTTCTGAGATTCTTTGGACTCCTAGGGCGAGATCAGCAGGAGGGAATGAGTGATAGATCTGGGTGTCGTCCGCGAAAATCATGTGATTTGAGTGCTTTAAGACCCTCGGCAGGTCATTAATAAAAATAGAGAAAAGAAGTGGGCCAAGGACACTTCCCTGAGGAACCCCCCTAGATGTGTCAAGCCAGGCTGAACTAGTACCTAATTCATCCACCACTGCCTGGGATCGGCCCACGAGGTAGTGGAAAAACCAGGACGTGACCGTGTCGGAACATCCCAAAGATCGCAGTTTACGCAATAAGATATCGTGTGGAACCGAATCAAACGCCTTAGAGAAGTCGAACAGGATGAGGACAGTGATCATACGCTTATCTATCGCTCTCCTGATATCATCGAGTACGCCAATTAGGGCCGTCTGGGTACTGTGCCCCCGCCGAAAGCCCGCTTGTCTCTCCATGAGTAAATTATTATTATTTAAATATTCCATTAATTGCTCATACACAATTTTCTCAAGAATCTTGGAGATTTCGCAGAGCTTAGCGATGGACCTAGTATCAGACGGCGTGATCATCCTGCTCGACTTGGCCAAAGGAAAAAGGAGAGATTTCTTCCAAGGCTCCGGAAAAGATCCAGTTGATAGGTAGGAGTTGAATAACTCAGCAAGGTGGGGTGCAATCTGAGGTGCTAAGTATTTCAGCATAGGAACAGAGACTCCATCAACGCCTATGGCCTTTGATGAAGCCCTGGAGATGGTAGATAGGATCCTGTATGGAGTGATAGGAACAAAGTGGAAGGACGTGGAGGGGTAGAAGGGAGGCAAAATACTAGAGGATGAGATAAGTGACTGAAAATGAGCAAAATCGAGGCGAGTAGGTGAGTGAGAGATGGATGCGTAGTGAATGTTCAACTGATCTAATGAAAACATCGTAAGGGGTGATCGAGATGATTTAGTCGCTATACCCATGTTCCTGAGCTCTCTCCATAGACCCGAAGCGTCAGAAGCCGCGTTGATTTTGTTGTTGTAATACGAAAACTTGCATGAGTCTATGGAGTTCTTGACTAATCTCCGAAGATCTTTATAGATCTGGTAGTCTGAGCTCAGGCCCGTGGATAAGTACCTCTTAAAAGCCAAGTTTCGGGTTTTGATTGACTGTCTAATAGATGGAGTGATCCAGGGTTTGGTGGAGTTTCGGATAGTGATGAGTCTTGCCGGTGCAAGGGAGTCGAAAGTATGGAGAATAGACGAAACGAGGTTGGGAAGGAGGTTGTTGAGGGGAGTAGGAGAGGGGGACGGTGAGAGGGCGGAGGAAAGCTGGGAAGAGAGAGTGTGGCCAGGCGAGTTAGGTGAGGCGAGAGATGTAGACGGGGAAAATGAAGCAGTATATGTGATATGAGGAGATGAAGCACGGTCAAAAGCAGCCGAGAATATCGCAGCAGCCTCCGTCAGATCAGTCCGGGTAATATTGCGCGACCATACCCTCTTTGCAACAGGTGGTGGTTTAGAAAATTCGAGTTCCAAAACAATGAAGTCATGACCTGCTGCAAAGGGCACCGGAGATTTAAAGTAATTAAAGACAGGCGGAGGGTTGCGTACGATAAACAAATCAAGCCATGTATGAGATGAAGTGGTTGAGGTATGAGTATGGTGAGTAGGATCGGATTTAACTAGGAATAGGTTCAATGATTCGAGATATGATTCCAGCATGGTTGACGACCCATCTTTCTTGCACATGTTAACGTTAAAATCCCCAGTAATGACAACCTGATCACAGGTGTGCAAGAAATGAGTTACCGAATCAAAGAAATTCGATGGATAGGTCGCTGAGGGCCTCCTGTAAACCACACAAAAAAGTAATGAGCTAGTTTGGCTGTAGATTTGAAAAATCATATACTCTGTGGAATTGTAAAAGACAGGGTCAGAGTGAGCTACAAGCCTAACCTCAAGATTACTCCTGATGTAGGCCGCCACACCCCCCCCCCCTCCTTTCTAATACGATCCAACCTATGTAGTGTGTAGTTCGGGAGGCCCAACATGTCTGAGGAGTCATACTCTGTGAGGAACGTTTCGGAGAGAGCGATGATGTCGTGATTAGAAGGTAAAACTAGTGATTCTATGGATGAAAAATGGGTTTTTAATCTGTTAATATTAGCATGGAAGATGGAGAATGAAGAGTTAGTTGAAGATGATGCCTGGCCAGACAAACCCTATTTCGGAGAGGGAGGATTCGGTGACGATATCTTACAAATGTCCGCCTCAGAATGGATCGGGAAGAGTTGCCCTCCTTTGGTAATGCGCATAAAGACCATAAAATTCTTTATTAGAGGCCTCGCAAAGCCTAACTCCGTGGAGCGTCGGAGCGCTTTAGAGAATAACTCATATATCTGCTTGGGCCACAACGCACGCAAATAAATTGCCCCAGATCCGCCCGCTCCGAACAGAGAATCCGCCGAGACTCCCTTTAGAAGGCGCGCTCTCTCGAGTAAAATGTCCCTAGTAGAGGGCGATGAAAATCGGACGACGATTCCTTTTTTCTTATTATTATTAAGGTTGTTTGCCGTGTTTGCAGAGGTCGAAGGTCCGTCGCGAACGAGCCAAGGACGAGTCTCGATGACCTGGGACGAAATCCTGGGGAGATTGAGTGCGACGAAAATTCTCTGGAGAGTATCCCCCTCAGTAAGAGTGAGATTTGCCGGAATGCCGCGAATGAGGATCTCGCATGCGTCATTGATATGAGGTGCAGTAGTCCCCAAATTCGAGTCCCGTAAACCATTTATCTGGCCGCGAATCTCCTCATTAGCGGTTTCAAGGGCCTCCAGGCGGCCCGACACACCGTTTAATCGCTCCTCGGTCGACGCCTCAATCATCGCAACCCGCGATCCCAACTCGCGAATCTCGCCGGCCAGCCCCTGTACCGAGGACTCAATGCGCGACACCGAATTCTCGAGTTTTAATTCCAAGCGGCTCGCGAACTCGGCGAATAGAGCCGCCATATCTGCGGCACCGGTCGTCCGCGCGGGTAGGTCGGAGTAGCTGTCGGTGGGCGCGGCGCCGCGAGGTTGCTTGGCAACCTGCGACGATGATGGCGACGGGGGCGAGGCTACGCGCTTCGCGCTGGAAGGAGACGGAGTGGGCGTGGCCGCTAGCTCGGTAGCGCAGGTCTCCGTCGACTGTCGCGGCAACCCAGGCGGTGGCGCCCTCGCATCAGTTGCTGCCGCGACTAGCGCTTTAGTATGAGCCAGCGCGCAACAGCGGCGCTCGGAGGTGCCCGGCGCGACGTCAGAACAGTGCGCGTGCGTTATCTTGTTACATTGCGGACAAACCTCCGTGTAATCCTTTCTCGTGAGCCTCGCGCCACACACGAAGCAGCCGCGCATTGTTGCCATGATGTCCGTTTGGCGTCCGTCGACAAAGGTCGAATAACGTGCGAAAAGCTGTTCTGATGTTGGGAGCACTGCTTTCGCTGGCCTGCACGACGAGTCGTCCCTTGTTCTCGTGGATAACCTCCAAAAATTTGCCGAAAAGAAATTGCAAATATCGGAACAACTGGCTGCAGCAATGAACCACCCAATATCTAGATAGACGCTGCAGGCAGTTTACGTCCCTTTCTTATGCGCTAAAATAGACTTGGAGCAACTGTGTGAGTACAAACTACGGAGTAATACGGAGCAGTAAACAAGACAAGTTGTACTCACCAGAGAGAGAGAGAGAGAGAGAGAGAGAGGGAGAGAGAGAGAGAGAGAGAGAGAGAGAGAGAGAGAGAGAGAGAGAGAGTGAAAGAGAGAGTAATTAAAATATTTTTACTTACCAATACACTTCGTCTGTTCTTTCTTCTTCTCCTCGTGAACGTCGTTAACCACAAGTGATCGCAGGCGCGGCGGATCATAAACTAACTACCGTAAGAAGCTTTTGCGCTTCAATCACCCATTTTCTTCATCTCCCACCACCCATACTCTAAAATTTGCTGACGATTAGATATTGCAAAATTAGTTTTGCACGTTTTATATATATACACACACACACTTATATATATAAATATACACACGCGCACAAATAAATAGTAAAGTAATAAATCTTCGTTTAGGCAATGCACCGGTTGCTCGTCGCAATCCGGGCACAGCCAAAACCCGCAGTCTTCGCACCGGGCCCATCGCCGAACTTTATGCGTGTAAAGCACCCGCGCACACCCGTAACAAAAGTCACGGTTGCGGCGAGGTAATTCCAATACACCTTCATTTTCGCGCGCGAAAATGTCCCGCCGCCGCACTAAATTTTTAATTTTCCGCCGCATTCTACCAAGTTCGGAATCGCGGCGGAGCCTCATGACGGCTAATTTTAACCGCCATGTTTCTTTTTTCGCCCTCAATATACGACGATATCGCGTTTCGCGACACCCCAGAGTCGTCGTCGTCGTCGTCGGTGAGGTTTAATAGTTGTTCATGGTCCACCACCATTTCCCAGACTTCTAAATCCCCCTCAACGAGAGGCACCTCAACACCGTTTACAAACGCACCCGGTACATTCTCTCAGAAACTGTTCATTTTTAAACTGTCGCGCTTGATACTCAACTGATGAGATGTCCGGGGATTTTCAAGATCAGAAGTCACTTTTACCACCTCCATTCGATTAAAACTGCTGATTTTAAATTTTATAAAACTCTTGCTTCCCACACTGACTTTTGTCTAAGTCCACATAAATTTGATATTTTCTTAAAATGTAGCAGAATGTTGACGCAGTTCTCGTCAAAAAGCAGCGTGAAAAAGGAAACTGGAAGTTTCTTTCCCAACGTTTCAAATTTTTGAATGTGTGGAAAAGTTGAGATGCAAGTGCGTTTACTAAATTATCAAATTATACATTTGATATTCTTGATGAAAAGGAAATTCAAGTATCAGCATCCGGTGGTTTAGACGAGGTAAGGAAGCTGATTATCTTACAAAAGTAGAGACAGTACAGGTCTCGGTATAAATATTGCAGTATCAACGACAAATTATTTGGAAGAGTGTGGGATTGCTTTCGAGCGAGAGAAAAATTGCAAATTGAGCGTGAGAAAGATTCTGGTCTACGTCTAATTATCATAGAAGTAATTTCCAAGTGTTTTTACAATAAAATGTATGAGGTGTACAGAGACAAGGATTAGGAATTTAAAAGTTATAAATTTATAAAATAAATATATAGATTCCCAACGAAATTGGAGTACACCTCGTGCGACGGATTGAAAGAGCACGTGTTGAGTGTAAGGATAATGCATTATACACACATACAAGTGTAACTTAAATTACTTACATAGCTTTACCGATATTTAAGAAAGTATCAATCGAAATTACAATTAAAGTATTCTAATTTCATTAAAAAGTCATATTATTAGTGTAATTATAGGTATTGAATCGATTAAAATCGACATCAAAGTTATTTTCTTAATAAAATGTATTGGGAGAATAGAGGTGAAAGAAGTATAACACTCTATTAAAAAGGCGGTGACACTTTGCACCTATAGCTGTCAAGAACCCCACTTCTCAACATTATACACGCCCACCGCTTTCTTTTATTCGTTAGATAAAAAGTATTCACCGCCTAAATCTAAAATTTCACTAGGATTGTAATGGCGGTCTGAACGGTGACTCGGTCCCGTCTTTAAAATCGTCCAATAATTCGCTCTGATGTATACATCAATATTTCATGTTTAAAAAAGAAATCTGTATTCTTTGTTACTTGAGAAAAGAGAAACTCTTTACCACGAGCTGAATTGATGAAGCTAAATTGATATTTGGTGATCGATACTCAATAAAAAATTTTTAAAAATTTTGGTAGTTTCCACGTACACCTTTTTACAGGTTTTTACGTATCCCCTACACCTTTATTATTCCATTTCATTCCATTTCCAATTTTTACCCCCTTTTTACCCCATCTTCTCGCATTTGCCCGGGGTTATGCCCGTGGAGAGAGGGAAAACCTGTGGCCAAACCCGTTGGGATAAATGCCATTTAGGAAAACCTCCTCCGAGAAGGGCGGTGTATTCGAGAACAATTCTGTTTGGGTGGTAAGGTCACATTGCGTAGACTTTAACACCGAAACCGAATGCCTCACACCTCCCGCTCACGTTGTGGAATGTGAAAAAACACCTAACCGATCATTTAATCTAAGCCCGAGAACGGTCACCCATCCAAGTGCCAACCGCGCTCGGTGCTGCTTAACTTTCATGACCGGCCGAGGTGCGTTTCCGCCACTCCGCCACCGTGTCGGTTGATCGATACTCAATATTTTACAAATAATTATTTTATCGTTTTGTTATGTAAACTATTATACAAAACGTTCAAATGTAATAATAAATCGTTACACCACGATTTAATCGAATCGATATTTCGAAGATCGATAATCAATAACTCTCTAAATATTAATCTGATCAATTCGCGGTATTACACGTTTGTAACGTTTGATTAGAGGCAAACAAAAAACCCTTATACCGCGAATTGATCCAATCGATATTTCGTGATCGATAATCGATATCTTTACAAATAATTATAACTTTGCTTTAATTCATATGTCGCTGTATAAAGTGTTTAAATTGTCAGATAAAACCTATATACGGTGATTGAGTAAAACCGATATATCGATAATCGATAATCGATACCTCTTTAAATATTAAATTGATTAATTCGCGGTATTACCCTTTTTAAAAGTGACCAAGACGAACAAAAAAACTTTATATACCGCCGAATTGATCCGATTATGTATACATCAATATTTCATGTTTAAAAAAGAAATCTGTATTCTTTGTTACTTGAGAAAAGAGAAACTCTTAACCAGCAGCTGAAGCTAAATTGATATTTGGTGATCGATACTCAATAAAAAATTTTTAAAAATTTTGGTAGTTTCCACGTACACCTTTTTACAGGTTTTTACGTATCCCCTACACCTTTATTATTCCATTTCATTCCATTTCCAATTTTTACCCCCTTTTTACCCCATCTTCTCGCATTTGCCCGGGGTTATGCCCGTGGAGAGAGGGAAAACCTGTGGCCAAACCCGTTGGGATAAATGCCATTTAGGAAAACCTCCTCCGAGAAGGGCGGTGTATTCGAGAACAATTCTGTTTGGGTGGTAAGGTCACATTGCGTAGACTTTAACACCGAAACCGAATGCCTCACACCTCCCGCTCACGTTGTGGAATGTGAAAAAACACCTAACCGATCATTTAATCTAAGCCCGAGAACGGTCACCCATCCAAGACGATATTTCGAAGATCGAATCATAACTCTCTAAATATTAATCTGATCAATTCGCGGAATTACACGTTTGTAACGTTTGATTAGAGGCAAACAAAAAAACCCTTATACCGCGAATTGATCCAATCGATATTTCGTGATCGATAATCGATATCTTTACAAATAATTATAACTTTGCTTTAATTCATATGTCGCTGTATAAAAGTGTTTAAATTGTAAGATAAAACCTATATACGGTGATTGAGTAAAACCGATATATCGATAATCGATAATCGATAACTCTTTGAATATTAATTTGATTAATTCGCGGTATTACCCTTTTTTAAAGATTTACCAGAGACGAACAAAAAACTCTTATACCGCGAATTGATCCAATTGGTAATTATCGTTTAATCACGTTAATTAAAAATTGAAAGTATTAGGAGAGCAGAAAAAGTGTAGAGCTAAATGTTTATAATAATTTCGCGAATCTCATCTTTACCTCGATGCGATATTACATTTGTATAGTAATGGTAGAGACAAACGAAAAACGTCTATACCGCGAAATGATTGTATCGATACCTCATGATCGATAATCGATATGTCTGCAAATAATTATTCTATCGCTTTCTCTCGTATGTCACCACATAAAGTGCTTCGAACACAGAAAAAAATGACTATGTCGCGAATAGATTGAATCGATATTACGAAGATCGATAATCGATAACTCTCTAAATATTAATCTGATCAATTCGCGGTATTACACTTTTGTAACGTATGATTAGAGACAAGCAAAAAACCCTTATACCGCGAATTGATCCAATCGATATTTCGTGACGATTAGTATTCATCGTTTAATCACGTTAATTAAAAATTAAAAGTATTAGGAGAACAGAAAAAGTGTAGAGCTAAATAGTTATAATAATTTCGCGAATATCATCTTTACCTCGATGCGATATTACATTTGTATAGTAATGGTAGAGACAAACGAAAAACGTCTATACCGCGAAATGCTTGTATCGATACCTCGTGATCGATAATCGATATGTCTGCAAATAATTATTCTATCGCTTTCTCTCGTATGTCACCAAATAAAGTGCTTCGAACACAGAAAAAATGGCTATGTCGCGAATAGATTGAATCGATATTTCGAAGATCGATAATCAATAACTCTCTAAATATTAATCTGATCAATTCGCGGAATTACACGTTTGTAACGTTTGATTAGAGGCAAACAAAAAACCCTTATACCGCGAATTGATCCAATCGATATTTCGTGATCGATAATCGATATCTTTACAAATAATTATAACTTTGCTTTAATTCATATGTCGCTGTATAAAGTGTTTAAATTGTAAGATAAAACCTATATACGGTGATTGAGTAAAACCGATATATCGATAATCGATAATCGATAACTCTTTGAATATTAATTTGATTAATTCGCGGTATTACCCTTTTTTATAGATTGACCAGAGACGAACAAAAAACTCTTATGCCGCGAATTGATCCGATTGGTATGTATCGTTTAATCACGTTAAATAAAAATTAAAAGTATTAGGAGAGCAGAAATATGTGGAGGTAAAGAGTTATATTGATTTCGTGAATATCATCTTTACCTCGGTGCGCTATTACGTGTGTATAGTAATGGTAGAGACAAACAAAAAACGTCTATATCGCGAAATGATTGAATCGATATCTCGTGATCGATAATCGATATGACTACAAATAATTATTCTATCGGTTTTTCTCGTATGTCACCACATAAAGCGCTTCGAACACAGAAAAAATGGCTATATCGCGAATTGATTGAATCGATATTTCGAAGAGCGATAATCGATAACTCTCTAAATATTAATCTGATCAATTCGCGGTATTACACTTTTGTAACGTTTGATCAGAGACGAACAAAATATCCTTATACCGCGAAATGTTATAACAATTATTGAGAAAGTTTGTGACAAGGTGGATTTAATCCACTTGTCATATATAGATGCCAGCATTACCGACACCGCGAAGCGGCGCGGTATCGGTAGCATATGAGAGCAATAAGCAGGCGCTACGACCAGTGCGGGCGTAGCGTAGTGGTTAGCGTGAACGCCTTCGGATCCGAAGGGGCTCGGGTTCAAGACCCGACGCCCGCTTCATTTTTTATTCAGCACTTAAAAAGTCTCATGCCACAAGTTATCGACTAGCAATCGTCAACTTTCGGTCGAATCAATTCGTGTTAGATACTGTAGCGTCACTTGCATCAGAGGAATGACAGTACATTTTCAAATTCGTGCAAAATTGTCGAATTTATGCATTTTTTCCATCACTGCGCATACAACCCCACCACTATTTTACCCTTTTTTGCGGGCTGGTGGCACTATAAAAAGATGACGTTTCCGTCGAGATTTATCAGTGTTTCGGGGTTCTGCTTCCTCTTTTGCGTGTGACAAGATGAAAATGGTGTGTCTATCTCGATATGGAGAAGTCGGTTTGGTGAGAATCGTTCACGTGATATTGAGTGTAGCGATTCAACGCGAACCAGTAGTCAAGCTATTTTGCACTGACAAGTGGCAGAAAAATTTGAAATACTGCACAATCAACGAATTGTTCAGTAGATTAAAGTATATTCTTTCGTATTGTAGTACCCGTACAATAATATATTTATACAATCGTGGAATTTTTGAAAATAAAAAAGAAATAATACGTGTCGTTGGTGCGTGTATTGCACGATGTGGTCAACACAATGTTGGTCAGCTGCAAGATCTTATGCTGCAGTATCGCACTCTTCTCGGTACGTAATAAATTTTACAATAGCATAATTGACTTGTGCGATTTATAAAAAATTCTGAAATTTCAGCTTTTGATGCAATGATGACCGATGACGAGGGTGATGCTCTTCTATTGAGTGTAGACGCGACACCTGCTCGACCGTCAGTGCATTTGCTACCTATGGAGTCTGAGGATTCCAGCGGTACCGACACTGCCGATGAGTCGTCAGATACCGATGATTGTAAGTCTACATGTTGCATACGTTTAACAAAAAAGAAAAAAGACAGCGAAATAACTACCTATGAAGTCAACAGGTCAGATAATCAGTGTGGGGCAGGTGTAACCGGAGCCACTGCTCAATATATCGACATTCGCGAAGAATCAACGCGATTTTACCGACGATTCCAGCTACGAGGACACGAACTACTTGCAACTATAGTCCAACCATCAGCGGGGGCAGATGTATGCAGCTGGTTAGAGAGGGCTGTTTATGAACTTTATGGCCGTGTAAGCGAAAACGTACGTCTCACAGATTCTATAGGTGTGTCTGTCAATTCAGAATGGTTTCGTCAGGGTCCTGTCTGGATTTCGTTTAGATTGATGCGCGATTTTCGGCCCAATGACTTGTTTGATTTGCTTGCTAGTGTAGCGCAAACTAACGACGGTTTCGAAATTGACGATACGTTGAAAATAAGTGTCAATGTTGTCTCTGTACCGGAAGGTCGTGGACGAGTTAAGCTTACAACAGAGCACGTGTACAAGAGATCAATTTTAAATATTATAAATACTGACGATTTGTGTTTACCGCGCTCTTTGGTTACTGCGCACGTGCACGCTATACGCGGTAAAATCCGTTCCGGTATTTTACATAAAAAATGGTTAAAAATACGCAATAGTGCCGGTAAATATCAGAAAGAGCAAGCCGAGAAATTAGTTAGAGCTGCGCGAGTTATTGTACCTGTACGGGGTGTGGTATCGAAGAGCTGAAACTATTTCAAGAGTATTATGCACTGTTTGACGTGGCAATTGTTGTCTACGCATTTCGAGGCTTTGCTCGGGGTGATAAGCCGCTATACGACGGTACGCAGTACGTTTATAACGTCGGTAATATTGTACGGTATACTCTTCGTATAATGTATTATGAAAGTAGTGGGCATTATCAGCCAATTTTAAATGTAATCGGTGTGTCGGGTAGTAGAGATTACTGCATACCTTGTAATCAAAAATTAACATGTAGACAAAATCACAAGTGTCCGCATAAATGTCGAGGATGCTTGCAGGCTTCGCTTTGTAATGTTAATGAATTAAATAAAATGTACTCGGTAGAATTGAAAAATCTTTCGGTTTGTGAAAGTGTGAGAGTTTGCAAAATATGGAGTCTGAGGATTCCAGCGGTACCGACACTGCCGATGAGTCGTCAGATACCGATGATTGTAAGTCTACATTTGCATACGTTTAACAAAAAAGAAAAAAGACAGCGAAATAACTACCTGTAAGTCAACAGGTCAGATAATCAGTGTGGGGCAGGTGTAAGCGGAGCCACTGCTCAATATATCGACATTCGCGAAGAATCAACGCGATTTTACCGACGATTCCAGCTACGAGGACACGAACTACTTGCAACTATAGTCCAACCACCAGCGGGGGCAGATGTATGCAGCTGGTTAGAGAGGGCTGTTTATGAACTTTATGGCCGTGTAAGCGAAAACGTACGTCTCACGGATTATAGGTGTGTCTGTCAATTCGGAATGGTTTCGTCAGGGTCCTGTCTGGATTTCGTTTAGATTGATGCGCGATTTTCGGCCCAATGACTTGTTTGATTTGCTTGCTAGTGTAGCGCAAACTAACGACGGTTTCGAAATTGACGATACGTTGAAAATAAGTGTCAATGTTGTCTCTGTACCGGAAGGTCGTGGACGAGTTAAGCTTACAACAGAGCACGTGTACAAGAGATCAATTTTAAATATTATAAATACTGACGATTTGTGTTTACCGCGCTCTTTGGTTACTGCGCACGTGCACGCTATACGCGGTAAAATCCGTTCCGGTATTTTACATAAAAAATGGTTAAAAATACGCAATAGTGCCGGTAAATATCAGAAAGAGCAAGCCGAGAAATTAGTTAGAGCTGCGCGAGTTATTGTACCTGTAACGGGGTGTGGTATCGAAGAGCTGAAAACTATTTCAAGAGTATTATGCACTGTTTGACGTGGCAATTGTTGTCTACGCATTTCGAGGCTTTGCTCGGGGTGATAAGCCGCTATACGACGGTACGCAGTACGTTTATAACGTCGGTAATATTGTACGGTATACTCTTCGTATAATGTATTATGAAAGTAGTGGGCATTATCAGCCAATTTTAAATGTAATCGGTGTGTCGGGTAGTAGAGATTACTGCATACCTTGTAATCAAAAATTAACATGTAGACAAAATCACAAGTGTCCGCATAAATGTCGAGGATGCTTGCAGGCTTCGCTTTGTAATGTTAATGAAATTAAAATAAAATGTACTCGGTGTAGTAGAGAATTTTTCGGTCCGTCTTGTTTATCGAAACATTTAGAGGTAGATTCTTTTGGTAAAAATCTTTCGGTTTGTGAAAGTGTGAGAGTTTGCAAAATATGTTGTAAGACTGTCAGGACTAGCGATCGAGATCCACATGAATGTAATATGATATTTTGTAAGATTTGCAATAAAAAAGCGGATGTTGATCATATGTGTTTTATGCAAACTATGAAAGATAATTCAAACAGATCAAAAGCAAAATTGACACTTTATGTATTTTATGATTTTGAAACTCAGCAGTCGGAGAGTGTAGTGGGTGATGATACGGTAAAATTACACGTGCCAAATTTATGTGTTGCTCAACAAGTTTGTACGGTGTGTCTCGACAACGATGATATTACGAATTCTTGTAATGTATGCGGCATACGTGAATATGTATTTAACATTGATCCGGTAAAACAGCTACTCGACCTCGTACTCACACCAAGACAAAAATTTCAAGAAGTCATCTGTATTGCGCACAATGCGCAAGGTTTCGACGCACAATTTATTTTACGACATCTAGCGGAAAGAAAAGATATACGGGAAAAGCCTTCGATAATCCTGAACGGGGGGAAGATAGTGGTTATGCGAGTGCTACACGTAAAATTTCTGGATAGTCTCAATTATTTACATATGCCGTTATGCGCATTACCGAAGGCCTATGGACTTGGAAATATTGAGAAGGGTACGTTCCCTCACTTATTTAATACTCCAGAAAATCAAGGTTATGTGGGTGTGATGCCACCATTGTGGACGTACTCGCCAAAATCGATGAGTGCGAAACAGCGAAAAGACTTTCTCCAATGGTACAACGAGACGTGTGAGCAAAATTATATCTTTAATTTTGAAGATGAAATAATTAAGTATTGCAAGCAGGATGTTAAGATATTGAGATTAGCATGCCTCGCCTTTAGAAAGACATTTATGACATGTGGCGAAACGGATCCCTTTCTAGAATGTTGCACTATTGCATCATCATGCATGAGGGTGTATAGAAAAAAGTATTTAGAACAAGACACGATCGGAATTATTCCGCAAGATGGCTACAGGTGTTCCAATAGACAATCGATGAAAGCGATGCAGTGGATGTGCTGGATGGAGCAAGAATTACAGTGTCAAATTCAGTTTGCAGGGCTAGCGCGAGCAAAGAGACTACCCGAGGGACCCCTAGTGGATGGTTATTGCGAATTAAGTGAGGTGGACAAAGTAGTTTTGCAATTTCACGGGTGCTATTGGCATGGCTGTCTCAGATGTTTCACGCTAAACAGAGATATTCGTCTCGTGAATGGCGAAACCATGGACGAGAGATACGAGAGAACAGTGAGAATTTAAGAGAAAATTAGCAGCTCCGGTTATCAACTCATCGAAATGTGGGAATGTCAATTTGATCGTGAATGCAGTCAAAATCGTATGATGGCTGACTACACCAGCGAGCGGATGAAAAATTTCCATTCGCCGCTTGACCCGAGAGACGCGTTTTTCGGCGGCCGAACCGGTAATATCGTCAAATTGTACGACGTTCAAGAAGACGAAAAAATTAAGTATGTGGATGTTTGTTCGTTGTATCCGTATATATGTAAGTATGGACGCTATCCTGTGGGTCATCCGACGCTGTACATTGGTGAAGATGAGTGTCGTGAATTGGTGGGTGTGAGTAACGATATAAGTGACGTTGATGGACTAATAATGTGCGAGGTCTTACCCCCGAGAAATTTATTTCACCCTGTTTTACCGGTCAAGATGCACAACAAGCTATTTGCCTTGTGTCGGTCTTGCGTGGAGTCGAAAAATCAAGCGAATTGTAATCACGATGACGTAAGGGAGCGCGTCTTTACGGGTACTTGGGTGGCCGACGAGTTGAAGAAAGCTGTCGAGTTTGGTTACGTGATTCGAAAAGTGTTTGAAATATGGGCGTACAAAATGACGCAGTACGACAAGGGGACAAAGCAAGGTGGTCTATTCCACGGCTACATAGACAAGTTCTTTATCGAAAAGACTCATGCATCGGGTTATCCGGTGGAATGCGGAGACGACGAAGATGACATGAAACATCATGTGGAAGAATTTGAGCAACAGGAGGGGATCAGACTGGATAGGAATTGCATCAATCTCAATCCTGGTCTCAGATCGGTGGCGAAACTGTGCTTAAACTCGTTGTGGGGTAAGTTTGGGCAGCGAGAAAATATGGGTAAGACCGAGTTGGTGAACGAACCACGACGACTCTACGAGCTTCTCATCAGTCCCGATGTCGAGGTTAGCTCTGTTTTACCGGTTAATGATGACATTATGTATGTGTGTTGGCGTAATATTGACGGGATTGTTGAATCGTCACCACAGTGCAATGTTGTGATTGCGGCTTATACCACGGCACTGGCACGATTAAAACTTTTCTCCGAATTGGTGGCACTGGGCGAACGCGTTTTGTACTACGACACGGACTCTATCATATACGTGAGCAAAGACACCAGCGATGATTACGAGCCGGCGATTGGGCCGTTTTTGGGTAGTCTTACCGACGAATTGGCGTGCCACGGGGTGGGCACGTACATAACATCATTTGTATCCGGCGGTCCGAAATTTTACGCGTACAAGTACCGAAAACCAGACGGAAGCGAATCTTGCGTGTGTAAAATAAAAGGTATAAAATTAAATTTTGCTGCGAGTCGAAAAATCGATTTCGATTCGGTGCATAAGTTAGTTCGAGGAGAAATACCACCAATATTTGTCGGCTTTAACGCTATACGGCGCATTCTGTATCACGATGTTGTAACACGGCCTGAGTGTAAAAAATGCGAACCAGTGTACGAAAAGAGGCGATTTGTATCACTTAATAAAAGTTACCCATATGGGTATAAAATCAGTTGAATTAAAAATATTTTATTTACTTATTTATTATGATCGTATGACCTAATGAACCCTCTACATATAATGCTACAGAAACAACGTGGTAAAATGTGGTAAGTAATAGTGGTAGTAGTAGTAGTAGTAGCAGCATTGGAAGAGATAACTAGCTCGCTCAATACCGCCGCCTCCGCCGCCGCCACGCAATAGCGAGTCTCGTGAGCGGTCGCGGGTCTAGCATCGCGGTCGTACAGCTGACAACGCGGTCGCGCAGCTAGCAGCACGATCGATCCGCATACTCACGGTGCAAGCCGACTTGAATCCGCGCGCGCGCACGCGACGCGGGGCCCCCCTCCGCCGCGCCGCCGCATTTGATTGAGCCTTTTTTTTTAGTGTTAGCGTTACGGGGAAGGGGGGGGGGAGGACCGAGTAAATACAGGCGTTTAAATGTGTGGATGTGGTTGTGGATTTTGTCAGATGCGATGATGGATGTTCGCTGGAAACATCCGTGGACGTCGATGGTTTGCGGTCCCACCTCGTGTTTGTCAAGAGATTTTGTCCACTACATTGACAGCATGAGTGACACAAACTTTGACCGTATACTTTGGTATTATGGTGAGTGGCAACCCACCTACACAGACTTGGGGGAAAATATCGAGTTTCACGAGGGTCTACCGAGGAGGGAAGACTACGCGGCGGATGGACGACCCAAACTGCTGATTCTCGATGACTTGATGCGCGAATCGTCGTGTGCCGCCGTTTGTAACCTGTTCACCAGGGGTAGTCATCACAACAATTTGAGCGTGATCTTTATCACGCAAAATCTCTTTCATCGTGGTCAGCGCGAAATTTCCCTAAACTCGAATTACATTGTAATTTTTAAGAATCCGCGTGACCGTGCGTAAATCCAACACTTGGCTCGACAAATTTGCCCGGAAGACCCGAAGTTTTTGCAGGAGGCGTATCAGGACGCGGTGGCCGAACCATTTCACTACCTCCTCGTTGATTTGCGGCAAGATACGCCCGAAAATTGTCGATTTCGTGCCTGCCTGTTTCCCGATGACGACTATCAATACGTGTATGTACCACGCAGGCATATAAAAATCGCCACCTCGAGCAATAGGCTTCCAGTTGTGCGTGTGTGATGGGTCGAGTGAGACGTCAGC
The DNA here is from genome assembly GCA_026168455.1 of Theocolax elegans. NCBI lineage: Eukaryota > Metazoa > Arthropoda > Insecta > Hymenoptera > Cerocephalidae > Theocolax > Theocolax elegans. The sequence continues at coordinate 18,035,386 of CM047430.1, forward strand.
CTTTCGGGCAAAGATATTTCGATGTTTTGAGGACGTTGTGTCATTTGAATGGTGCTCAACGTGCCGCTTTACTACGGCTAGCAGATTCAAACTAGTGAGGTATATGTGCGAGTGCGCCACTCAAAATTTACGAGGTAATATACCCCTCACCAAGTCGTTCATACGAAAAATTGCGTAAACACGCCACGTTATTGCGCGCTCTTGCGGTCTCTCGTAAATCTTTGACGTTGAGGAAAAAAAATTTTAATTACAGCTACCGCCATTGTACCGTATTTGTGAAACCTGTTTTAATCGGCATGGAGTGAAAAAAAATGATTTTAAACCGGTACAGTGTGTCGGAAGGGCGAATCCTACGACCCGACGATATAATAGGAATTAAGAATACTAAAATGTTGGGACTATGCCTAAAATTCGCAAAAAGCAAGAACAACGTGGTAAAATTGGTAAGTAATAGTGTAGTAGTAGGTAGTACCAGCATTAAGAGATAACTAGATGCTCAATACCGCTCCTCCGCCGCGCCACGGATTAGCAGTCTCGTGAGCTCGCGGGTCTACATCGCGGTCGTACACAGCTGACAAACGCGGTCCCGGGGCCCCTCCGCCGCGCCGCCGCATTTGATTGAGCCTTTTTTTTTTAGTGTTAGCGTTACGGGGAAGGGGGGGGGAGGACCGAGTACATACAGGCGTTTAAATGTGTGGATGTGGTTGTGGATTTTGTCAGATGCGATGATGGATGTTCGCTGGAACATCCGTGGACGTCGATGGTTTGCGTCCCACCTCGTGTTTGTCAAGAGATTTTGTCCACTACATTGACAGCATGAGTGACACAAACTTTGACCGTATACTTTGGTATTATGGTGAGTGGCAACCCACCTACCAGACTTGGGGAAAATATCGAGTTTCACGAGGGTCTACCGAGGAGGGGAAGACTACGCGGCGGATGGACGACCCAAACTGCTGATTCTCGATGACTTGATGCGCGAATCGTCGTGTGCCGCCGTTTGTAACCTGTTCACCAGGGGTAGTCATCACAACAATTTGAGCGTGATCTTTATCACGCAAAATCTCTTTCATCGTGGTCAGCGCGAAATTTCCCTAAACTCGAATTACATTGTAATTTTTAAGAATCCGCGTGACCGTGCGTAAATCCAACACTTGGCTCGACAAATTTGCCCGGAAGACCCGAAGTTTTTGCAGGAGGCGTATCAGGACGCGGTGGCCGAACCATTTCACTACCTCCTCGTTGATTTGCGGCAAGATACGCCCGAAAATTGTCGATTTCGTGCCTGCCTGTTTCCCGATGACGACTATCAATACGTGTATGTACCACGCAGGCATATAAAAATCGCCACCTCGAGCAATAGGCTTCCAGTTGTGCGTGTGTGATGGGTCGAGTGAGACGTCAGCCTTTCGGGCAAAGATATTTCGATGTTTTGAGGACGTTGTGTCATTTGAATGGTGCTCAACGTGCCGCTTTACTACGGCTAGCAGATTCAAAACTAGTGAGGTATATGTGCGAGTGCGCACTCAAAATTTTACGAGGTAATATACCCCTCACCAAGTCGTTCATACGAAAATTGCGTAAACACGCCACGTTATTGCGCGCTCTTGCGGTCTCTCGTAAATCTTTGACGTTGAGGAAAAAAATTTTAATTACAGCTACCGCCATTGTACCGTTATTTGTGAAACCTGTTTTATCGGCATGGAGCATGCAAGAAAAATGATTTTAATTCCGGCAGAGTGTGTCGGAAGTGCGACGCCGACGACGACGACGATGATGATGACGGACAAGAGGAAGAAGACGAAAAAGTGTGTGGGGCACAATATGCCAAAAAAATTTCGCGAAAAAGCAAAGAATCTCATCGGTCGATTGAAGCAGTCGAATAATATATCGTGGGACCAGTACGGTAGAATCACGCTAGATGGTACGCTACTACATCGCACTAATAACCTGACAGATCTCGTTAACGAGGCTATGAGGAGTAGAAAAAGATCACCACCACACGGCTACCATCAGTTTGCTCGTATACTGCGAAAAGCAGACATACCACGAGAATTTATTGGTAATAATCGTCTTTGGCAAGCTGCTGCCCAAGATCCATCGTCGTTGTCGTCGGATCAGTCTTCCTCGTACGATTCCGCCACAGCTTTCGAGGATAAGAGAGAGGGACGGGAGGAGGAGGAGGAGAATAAAGAATAAAGAATTGAAGAATAAAGATTTGCGAAAAAGGGGGAGGTCCGAAGACGAGGGTGTTAACACATCTTTAGTTTTACGCAAAAAACCGCGGGAAACTGAACCGCTAAAATGGAGTCGTCTGACGAGAATAAGCAGCAAGAAAGAATAAGTGGCGACTATAGTGCACTCGAGAATGTGATCAATGGAATGCCCTTTGAGCTACATCTACCGGCATATCAATTCTTGGGGCCCGGTACGCACGTTGAGGAACGTCTGATGCGTGGTGAGAGGGGTATCAATCCACTTGATGCAGCTTGCTTCGAACACGATCTCGCATACTCGGATGAAAATGTTGACCGTTGGCGTTTCGAGACCAATCGACGGTTAGCCGAGCGCGCTTTTTCGAGAATGTTGTCTAAAAGTGCGGATGGCGAGGAGAACACTGCAGCTATTGTTACCGTATTTTGCATGGTCAGCAAGATTGTTGTCGACAAGATTTTCAGACGTCTCGAAAAGTGTATAAGACGTCGTAAGCGACGGTATAGAAGATCAGTAGTAGATAAGGGCGAAGCAGATGAGGAGAACGCTTGAAAATTTGTATTACGGTTTACCGGGACCGACTGCCTACGCTGGTGGCGGTAAACTCTTGCATGAAACGCGTAAAAAATACCGTCCACAGGAGGTGGATGAGTGGCTTGAAAGTCAAGATGCATATACTTTGCACAAATTGGTGCGGCATCGATTTCCACGTCGAAATTACGCAGTTTTCAGTCCCTACGAGGTGTGGGAGGCCGATTTGGCTGATTTCAGATCGTTAAAAACTTATAATAACGAGTACACGTACCTGCTCGTCGTTATAGATGTGCTGTCAAAGTACGCGTGGGTTGAGCCGATCTTTGACTAGAGTACAAAGTCTGTTGCCGTGGCGCTTGAACGGATTCTCAGTGCTAATCGGGGTAAGCGTCCTCTGTACTTTCAAACAGACAGGGGTAAAGAGTTTGTCGGACGCGAGGTTAGTCGGAAAAAGAATGGTATTACATATAGGACCGTGCGCGATCCTGACGTCAAAGCAGCGGTAGCTGAGCGATTTATTAGAACATTGAAGGGATGTATTTGGCGCTATTTTACCCACCTACATACTAGACGATATATTGATGTGTTGCAAGATGTGGTCAAGTCGTACAACGATTCGTGGCACAGTGGTATAAGAATGCCACCTTCCACGGTAAATTATCATAATGCGGCAAAAGCTCGGGAAAATTTGGCGCGACGCTACACGCTAAAACGTGTACGACAGCCTAAATACCGTGTTGGTGACCTGGTACGGGTCAGTCGAGCAAAGACTGCCTTTAACAAAGCAACAAATTAAATTATATTTAAAAATTTATATAAAAAAAATATTCAGAGTAATACACAGTAACAGAGTTTGGACAATTTTTTGTAAATTTTGCAATATTTATCAGAAATAGTACGTGCGATACACTAATTTTGCAATGACTGCAGTATGTAATCGTCATCAAATTTTAGGGTATGGGTGGTGGTGGGAGATAGGTGATTGAAGCGTAAAAGCTTCCTACGGTGGTCAGTTTATCATCCGCCGCGATTGCGATTAGTTGTGAGTTTCCTGGTTGACGACGTTCACGAGGAGAAGAAAGAAAAAGGGTAAATTAAAATATTTTAATTAAGCTCCCTCTCTCTCTCTCACTCTCTCACTCTCGTCGAGTAGAGGGAAAAGTATAGGGTAGTAACCTAGATTTTTAAGAGAGATGGTACTATGGATAGAAACAACAAACCTGACCTTGACTTCGAGTAGTCTCCCTCTCTCTCTCTCACTCTCTCACTCTCGGCGAGTATAGGGAAAAGTATAGGGTAGTAACCTTGATTTTTAAGAGAGATGGTACTATGGATAGAAACAACAAACCTGACCTTGACTTCGAGTAGTCTGTCATAGATGGGGTTACTCGAGGTCAGTGGGTAGCTGGTGGTGGGGGTTTGTTGTGTCTGTCCATAGTACCTCAGGTAAATCAAAATATTTTAATTAATTAAGCTCTCTCTCTCTCTCTCTCTCTCTCTCTCTCTCTCTCTCTCTCTCTAATAACCTTGATTTTTTAAGAGTGGTGGTACTATGGACAGACACAACAAACCCCCACCACCTACCCACTGACCTCGAGTAACCCCGTCTTTGACAGACTAACTCGAAGTCAAGGTCAGGTTTGTTGTGTCTGTACATAGTACCACCTCTCTTAAAAAATCAAGGTTATTAGAGAGAGAGAGAGAGAGAGAGAGAGAGAGAGAGCTTAATTATATATATATATCTCTATAATATATTAATATTTCGCCGCCGCCGCCGCAGCCAACGCCGCCGCCGTGTCTAAGAATTCAGAATTCAACATATATATATATATATATATATATATATACTAGGGGGGCTTCGACCCCCTGCGCGCTTCGCGCGCCAGCCTCCTATTTTTAATTTCGACAAAGGTTTTTCGTAATTAATTTATTTAAAATAATGTTTTAAATTGTATTATTTTTTCACTACCATGGACACCTTAAAAATTAAACAGATTCACACAACACCTTGGAGATATTGCTATAGTTATTATAATTTATAAATAAAGTTTACCAAAATTTAGTGTAATGAAATCAGAATAAAAATAATAAAAAAAAATAAAGACATATTAAATGTTAACTGTAAATTTTAAACTATATGAATTCTTATAAAGCTTAAATTTATATTTTAATAATTATAAATGATAATGAAAAATTAACTTACCAAAAATAGTAAAGTACATATACTTACTAAATTGTAGTATTTTAGTTAACAACTTATTAAAATTTTGGATTATTTTAAACCGTTATAAATAGAAATTCACCTTCTAAAATTAATTTATTTAATGACGAACGATCATCGCCAAAAGTTCTATGTCATTAATATTTTGTACTTTAATAGTAATAAAACTTTCTTCTTAATTAAATTAATTTTTCTATTAGCTTTAAAGAATTATTTATAAAATTATAGTGCTATATAAATAAAAACCTGTTTCTTCCATTTCTCCCGTGATTCGTAATTTGCACTCTCTTTCAAAATTTGCGTTTTAATCCATAATTATATCCAATTTATTTTTACTATGCAGAGCCCAAATATTTATTTTGATTATTATAAACAAATTCATTTCTTAAATATCCTTCTATTTCTAATAAATACATACTTGTTTATTTAAAATATTGTGTTATATAAATATAAATTATCTACACACTTATATATCCATACAACTTTGAAATATTAATTTAAAATATATTTAAATTAAATGCTCCTAAATTAATAGTTTTTGAAAATCTATTTAAATGTAATTCGTATTTTATATTGCCACTGTTAAAATTTGAATTTTCTTTTGCCTATACTGTTTATAATAGAATTATCTTAAAAATACAATAATTAATGTAATTAATTTTTAACCCATTATATATATCATATGGATATTTGGAAAAATGTATGTTATACTTGATTAATATTTATTTAGTCTTCAAACAATTTTGCATCTGTATTTAAAGCATTACATTGAATTTTAGATACTTTATTATTATTGAGTATACATTTAAAAATTTTATGAGTTTTGTCAAGAATGAGTAAACTAATACACATTCTTTCAAGTTCAAAACTTTTTTTTTCGCACAGAAAAAATACATATATTATGTATTCTTGAAAAAACAATTTTAAAATATATATATGGGTGGTTCTCTGTGACATCGAAGATGAAAAAAATAAATATTGCTATAACTGTGGGAATATGTTTTAGAGGTATACAGTAGTTCTCCTGAATATTTTCAGATTTTTTCTGGGCCATTATTTTAAGTTACAGAGAGTCAAAGTTGACATTTTAGCCCTTTTTTGCATTATATGCCCATTTTCATGAATTTTTAGCTCCCAGGGGATGCATTTTTCACTAAAAATATAAGAGTGACTTTTTTTGTAAAATTTTCCGAACTTTTCATTAAAAATACTTTTAAAGACATAAATGTATGCTGTCACACTCTTGTAAGCCATTTAAACCTTAAATAGTGAAAATCAGCAATTCTGCTCCGGACTCTGGTAACCTAATACTGTCTAAGAGATGTCTTTTTATAGTCAGAAACTGCCTAAAAATTTCCAGAGTGGGTCTAAATCATTAAGATCACTTATGGTCAAAATATCCGGGAAAAGTGCCCGAAATATTAATAGAAATGTATATTTGTTGCCTTATAACGATGAATCTATTAGCATGATCATTGCAAAAAAATTTGTGCACTTACCTTGGAGCGGTAGAAAAGTATCTCCACTTGTTTCAGTATCCATCTAATCCTCTGTAAGCTGCTAAAAATACAAATATTATTATACAAATGTAAAAAATTATTTTTTAAACATTTATAATGCTGGATTTTTAGTTTTACATCCCTTACAAGAATTATAATACTAATCTGAAGGATTACTATTAAAGTATCAACATTATTATTACAATAACTGAATATACGTATTTAATACAAAAGATATATAAATAAATCGGATATATAATTATAATGAATAATATGATAACGTGACAGTGACAAGTTTGTGAAATCTAAACAATGTATTGCTGAATAATAATAATAATAATGTTGATACTTTTATAGTAATCCTTCAGATTAGTATTATAATTCTTGTAAGGGATGTAAAACTAAAAATCCAGCATTATAAATGTTTAAAAAATAATTTTTTATAATTTTATAATAATATTTGTATTTTTAGCAGCTTACAGGGGATTAGATGGATACTGAAACAAGTGGGGATACTTTTCTACCGCTCCAAGGTAAGTGAACAAATTTTTTTGCAATGATCATGCTAATAGATTCATCGTTATAAGGCAACAAATATACATTTCTATTAATATTTCGGGCACTTTTCCCGGATATTTTGACCATAAGTGATCTTAATGATTTAGACCCACTCTGGAAATTTTTAGGCAGTTTCTGACTATAAAAAGACATCTTTTAGACAGTATTAGGTTACCAGAGTCCGGAGCAGAATTGCTGATTTTCACTATTTAAGGTTTAAATGGCTTACACGAGTGTGACAGCATACATTTATGTCTTTAAAAGTATTTTTAGTGAAAAGTTCGGAAAATTTTACAAAAAAAGTCATACTTATGTTTTTAGTGAAAAATGCATCCCCTGGGAGCTAAAAATTCATGAAAATGGGCATATAATGCAAAAAAGTGCTAAAATGTCAACTTTGACTCTCTGTAACTTAAAACAATGGCCCAGAAAAAATCTGAAAAAATTTAGGAGAACTACTGGATACCTCTAAAACATATTCCCACAGTTATAGCAATATTTATTTTTTTCATCTTCGATGTCACAGAGAACCACCCATATATATATTATACAAATATTCCGCCGTAGGCACACACACCCACATACATACATATATATGGGGTATTCCATGTGAAGTGGTCCAAAAAAAAAATAAAAAATTTTTTTACTAGTCGAATCTATAAGACATATGTTAAAAAAGATGTAGCCAAATTTTTAGACCGCAATCTTAATTAGGTTTAATGTTGTTGACAATTGAAAAATTGCATTTTTCTGAAATTTTAGATTTTTTACCATATTTATTACTTTATAACTCAAAATCTATACATTTTTTGTTATATACATTAAATATAAAAAAGTTTATAAATTTTAAGTAGATTTTATTAATAAATTTTATTTTCCCAAGTGACATAATTAAGTGTTCGTTACCAGTAAAATAAAACTTTAAATACAAAAAAAATGTAATGCGCCACAATTTTTTTTCCAAAATGAAAAATCTATGGAATCGTTGGTTAATTATCTTTCCATCGGTCTGTAACAGGACTGTGGCAGACAATTCTGGTCCAAGATATGGCCATTTTCGTAAATTTTTTCCAAAAATAACAAAATTAATTATATGACCCGTACACCATTACTCGCAAACTAAGCAATATGCCTCTGCACTCACTCCAATATAATAAACCACATTTTTCATTATATGTCTGTGATGCAATATATATTTTTTAACTTTAGACGCATGGGAAATAATATTAAACAGTAACAATAGTGAGCTAGTTACAAGACAGATCATTAGAGTCCACATATTGCCATAGACGAGTTCTTCAAACTTACTACACATATACTTAAAATTATATAAGACTAATAACATCAAAAATGCAAAAAGAGATGCTAAAGAAATGAAATATTCATATATTAAGTGTATTAGAAAAAAATACTGAAGAGTACGTGGCCATAAAAAGCTAATAATAAATTTCTTTTATCGTCTCCAATAAGATTATTTTTATCATATACTGGGCAATGAGATATTTAACCATTAAAGTAAATTTAATACATCTATATTGTAACAGTATTTTTGTGTACTATAAGAGGAACCGTCAAAAAGTATTAGCTTTTAGTTTGCTGCAAATCCTTTACCAATAACAACTAATTGAAATATTAGCACTAAAAAGTTTAAACTATTGGAAAATCTTAATACCTTTGCTATTTACCTTAGATTGTATGTCTGTTTCTTACACATTTTTGCACAATCAGAATTTCACATAACAATAAATAAATAATTCTTGCAAACAGTTAGATTTTTTCTTTAAATTCCTCCTTGTACATGTTGTTATCTGTAATAAAAGAAATTTCACACAAAGTATTAATTTTATATAATTAGATAAGAACTTTAAGTCCTTAAATTAGAAGTAAATAAATAAATGTATACATATCTAATTTATATGCTTCCACTTTTTCTCCTTCAAAATAAGAAACTACAGTTATTCTTGATTAAAATGATTACAATAACCTTAACTCTTGATAGTGTTTTTATTTGTCACGTTAACCTGTAAAAAGAAGCAGCAGCAGACGACATGCAGCTATTCCTGGTCTTTCTTCTTTTATTTTACATCAAAATAGAGTATGCACTTGAATCGATGATTTGTAAACTCGCGATCTCGAAACTCGAATTTGCTCATAAAAAAAGTACGTTGTTGTTCATTTCATGTGTCGTCTGCTGCTGCTTCTTTTTACAGGTTAAATGTGACAAATAGAAACACTATCAAGAGTTAAGGTTATTTTAATCATTTTAATCAAGAATAACTGTAGTTTCTTATTTTAAAGGAGAAAAAGTGGAAGCATATAAATTAGATATGTATACACTTATTTATTTACTTCTAATTTAAGGACTTAAAGTTCCTATCTAATTATATAAAATTGATACTTTGTGTGAAATTTCTTTTATTACAGATAACAACATGTACAAGGAGGAATTTAAAGAAAAAATCTAACTGTTTGCAAGAATTATTTATTTATTGTTATGTGAAATGCTGATTGTGCAAAAATGTGTAAGAAACAGATATACAATCTAAGGTAAATAGCAAAGGTATTAAGATTTTCCAATAGTTTAAACTTTTTAGTGCTAATATTTCAATTAGTTGTTATTGGTAAAGGATTTGCAGCAAACTAAAAGCTAATACTTTTTGACGGTTCCTCTTATAGTACACAAAAATACTGTTACAATATAGATGTATTAAATTTACTTTAATGGTTAAATATCTCATTGCCCAGTATATGATAAAAATAATCTTATTGGAGACGATAAAAGAAATTTATTATTAGCTTTTTATGGCCACGTACTCTTCAGTATTTTTTTCTAATACACTTAATATATGAATATTTCATTTCTTTAGCATCTCTTTTTGCATTTTTGATGTTATTAGTCTTATATAATTTTAAGTATATGTGTAGTAAGTTTGAAGAACTCGTCTATGGCAATATGTGGACTCTAATGATCTGTCTTGTAACTAGCTCACTATTGTTACTGTTTAATATTATTTCCCATGCGTCTAAGGTTAAAAAATATATATTGCATCACAGACATATAATGAAAAATGTGGTTTATTATATTGGAGTGAGTGCAGAGGCATATTGCTTAGTTTGCGAGTAATGGTGTACGGGTCATATAATTAATTTTGTTATTTTTGGAAAAAATTTACGAAAATGGCCATATCTTGGACCAGAATTGTCTGCCACAGTCCTGTTACAGACCGATGGAAAGATAATTAACCAACGATTCCATAGATTTTTCATTTTGGAAAAAAAATTGTGGCGCATTACATTTTTTTTGTATTTAAAGTTTTATTTTACTGGTAACGAACACTTAATTATGTCACTTGGGAAAATAAAATTTATTAATAAAATCTACTTAAAATTTATAAACTTTTTTATATTTAATGTATATAACAAAAAATGTATAGATTTTGAGTTATAAAGTAATAAATATGGTAAAAAATCTAAAATTTCAGAAAAATGCAATTTTTCAATTGTCAACAACATTAAACCTAATTAAGATAGCGGTCTAAAAATTTGGCTACATCTTTTTTAACATATTTCTTATAGATTCGACTAGTAAAAAAATTTTTTATTTTTTTTTTGGACCACTTCACATGGAATACCCCATATATATACATATATATGGGCTATTTCACGTCAAGTGGTACGATGAAAATTTTAAATCACTCCAAAATTTGAGAATAGGCTGGAAACATTTTCCAGAACATACAAAAAAAATTTAAGTGTTAAAAATAATTTGCTTAAGAGTTATTCGACCATGAAAAGTGGAAATTTTTCAATTTTATAGAAAAACTTCTATATTTTGTAACGGGGTCTGCCTCTAATTAAGACCGAAATTAGAAGCATGGCCATAGGGGCCACGGTATGGGGTTTCTACCTCTCCCGATGCGGTCAATGCGGCCCGCGCGTACCGATGTACTTACCTCGGCCGCACTGTTCAATACCGGTACCTCCGTTAAATCGGGCGGCTTTTCTTTGCCGTCCAGGTATGATGACACGGGGAGCACCGCGCTCTCCGTCTTTGTTTCTCGGTCTTACCTTTACCTTAGCCTCCGAGTACGTGAACTCGAGAGGCTCCTTACTCGGCGTGAGTTTTGCCTCTACAAAGTGGTTTTGGGATATTTCGGATTCAATCGACAACACGACATATACATGCAAAAGTAAATAACTTCAAGTTGAATTAATTACGTTTGATTTATTAACTAAAATTAAGGTTACAACTAAAGAAGATTACAAAGGAATATAATGAGGTGCGCGGTTGTGTCGTATATACGTTACGCGAAGTTCCAAATAATAATATCTCGTAATAGCGTCTCGTATGAAGTCGCGTCGATCCCTCGGCGGGATCGTCCTAAGCTAAACCACGAGGAAAGCTTATAACGAGGTTCACTTCTAAGTATTAGAGTGAGAGAGACGGGAGTCGCCGGCCGAGTCGTCCCTTCTCTCTCGCTCTCGATTTTGAACGCGTTGCCCGCTGGCAACGATGATCCGCTCGCTATCTCGCGGTACTAAAGTAAGGGATTTTATCCCGACTTACGCTTGATGTGGCGTCCTTACAATGTCCCGGACGCCAACTACGCCTTAGGCCTCCTAGCCGTCTATCGGGCAGGTAGCCTTCTCGTCGAGGCAAAGGACCAAGGAAAAACACAGAAGAGGAGACGGCGGAGCACGTCGCGCACCGTCTCCTTCGTGGCACGATTCGTGGGCTCGCTGCGTTCCTCTCGTCTACGGCGATAATACGCGTATCCCGGGAAACGTACCGATCCGCGATCGCTCGTCTGCGTCGAGGTAGAGTTTCCTCGCACGTACCGTTTGTTCGCTCGTAGCACGGCCCAGCTAAACCGTAGTGTAGACCGTCCTTCGCAGTACTCTGTCGTACTCGTACTCGTCCTCTTACTCTACCGAGCTCGTCCTGTCTCGTACCCGTACTGTACCGTACTCTTACTCTATCGTACCCGTCCTCTTACTCTCCCGTACTCGTACTAAATTTTCCGTGGGCCATCCAGAGGTCCTCTCTCCCTCCCTTGCGCACCGATCGTTGTTCGTTCGCCGCGCCGTTTCCGAGAAAAACAATTATATCGAATGCTCGCGTTTACTAAACGATATTAATTTAATTCAAAACGCCTTTTAATAATTAATACCGTTACACCCCTCCGCCAGACGCTGGATAACCTCTTGTTTTACAGCTCTGTATGCAAACGCGACATTCTACGTATAGGAAGTGGATAGGGTGGAATAAATGAACTTAATCGGGTGAATACCTTTGATTATTGAGTATTATATTATAAAAATAAAGGGTATACACATTATAAGAACATTATTTTGTAAGTAAACTTGTAATACAATCTTATTGCGACTCCTTGCGTGGAGTCACATACAGCTTGTAATGGAAACGCTTCTCCGGACATTGGTGCGAATCCTTTACTCCTGGATAGCCGCACACATAGCAGCGGTGCTCCTTCGGATGGGTGGTGCGATACGTTCGCTTCGCTGCTGCCCTTTCCATCTTTAATTCGAGGAATAGCTCCTGCTTCTTGGCTTCCTCGACTTTTCGTCTAGCTTTGCGAGCTTCTGCTGCTCTTTCCTCGCGCTCGGCTCGTTCCAGAGCTTCTTGGCGTTCGCGCCGCGCGCGCTTGAGCTCTTCTTGCGCTTTACGAGCGAGACGTTCTTCTTCTCGACGAACTCGCTCGTTCCGACGTCTTTCGGCTACGATTGCCGCGATTTCCTGGCGGCGCTCCGCTATATCGCGGTCCCATTCGACGGTGAGAGCTTCACCGTCGACTCCTCCTTCGCGCCGTAGCGTATCGTAGCGAGTGTATGCGGACTCTTCTCGCCCTTCGAGGTACAGCCGCTCTTCCCATACCGCTTGTAATTCCTTCTCTAAGAGGAACCATTCTCTCTTCAAATCGTACTTTGTGGTTTCCTCTTCTTCTGGGAGCGGAGGGACTTCAGGGTCCGCCTTTTCGCCTTGATTGTCGAGATCGGGTTCTAATTTCCCGGTCTCGCCTGTCTCCTCCGACTTTGGCGGGTGTCCCAAGTCGCCCGACTGGGTAGCCGGCGCTTCCGGGACTTGATCCTCGTCCTGAGCACGTACGACTGCTTTGATGCAATGGGGGCGTCGTAGGACAGGTATTTCCCCCATTACCTCGTACGTTGCCTTTGGTGTTATCGGCGGTTTTACCATGCTCGCCATACGAGATATGGGACTCGGTCCCATCGCCTCTAGCAAATCCGCAGCATCCAGCAATACGTCCGTCGCTGGAGTGCCGTCTTCGGTCTTTAGCTGCGCCATGAGGGACATTAGGCGCGCGACGTTCGCCAGTCGCGCGGGATCTATAGGAGGGGCCTCCTTGGAGCTGGCCCCCGGAACTAAACTTCCTTCCATGCTTGGGAAGTTCGTCCTGTAAAACAAAAGGAAAAGAAAGGTTAGGAAAATGGGCGCGCCTGAGAGTTTCTCGTCGTTCGCGTTTTTCTCGGTGAGAAGGTCGTCGGGTCAATCGGATTAATTTTCTTCTTCGAACCTTTTGGTCGACCGGGACCTCGATTTACGCGCGCGTCCTCAGCTGTACTTTCTGGCGTTCTATTGAATACGCGCGACGTTATAATTCCGTTTTTCCGCGGTCTTCCTCGCTTCTTCACGCATCGCGGTTTATCGACGCTCGTTTCTCTCGTTTTCGAGGCGCGCTCGCCTGTTTCGCTCGCCGTGGGGGTATCCGATCCCCTTCTATTCTTAGATTGGGCACGCTCGCCCGTTTCGCTCGGCGTTGGCGGGTCGCTTATCGCCTCTTCTGCGCTTTCCCCCGGAGTCAACGTCCCTTTCTTGATCCTCTTCCTCTCGGTGTCGTTTTAGATGGACTATGTGTATCGGTTTTTCCGTTTTTCCATCTTCATGCATTAATTCGTAGGTATTGTTACCTAGTTTTGCTACAACCAAGTACGGGCCTACGAATTTAGGAGCTAGTTTCGAAGCTAGTCCTTGGGCTGCGGAGGAAAGTACTCGATTCCTTCGCCATACCGTTTCTCCAAGTTGCAAAGTTACTTCGCGCTTATCCGCGTCGAAATATTTGGCCTGCCTGCTTCGGGACTCTTCCGAATTTATATTCGCTCTTTCATGCAAGTCCGATAATCGAAGCATTTTCTCTTTCCATGCTTCGATAGTTTCTTTCTGCAAGAAAGTCTCTACGGCTCGCTCTTGTTCTCGACGAGCCATTTTTGGCGAACGAGGTTGTCTACCGTAATTTAGCAGTGCCGGGCTCCAGCCCGTGGAACTTTGCTCGGCCGAATTGAGGGCGAAGATTACTTCTGGTAACTTCTCTCCCCATGTTCGGTGATTTTCTTCGATAAACGATGTAATCATTGTTTTAACTGTCCTGTTCGTCCTTTCGACAGGGTTGGCTCGAGGGTGGTATGGAGGTGTCGTTTCGTGGTGTACTCCAATTTCCTCGAGGTATTTGTCGATGGTACGGTTTTTGAACTCCGTACCATTATCCGAGACAAACGTCTCCGGCGTGCCGAATCTTAAGATCATTCTCTCTTTCAGATGTCTAAGAATCGTCACTGCATTCGCTGCACGAATGGGTACGCATTCTACCCATTGCGTAAACAGATCTTGGAATATAAGGATATACTCGTGTCCTTGTTTATTCTTTGGGAGGGGTCCCATCACGTCCTCTGCTACGATCTGCGATGGGCGTTCGACCATTCGTCGTCCCATTAGACCAGCCGGTGCACGTTGTTCAACTTTGCATTGTTGGCAAATTAAACATTTTCGGACGTGCGCTGCTACGTCTTTGTAATACTGCGGCCAGTAATACTGCTGCCTGACTCGCGCGAAAGTCTTTTCGCGACCGAGGTGTCCAGCGGTTGGATCGTCGTGACATTCATTCAAGACGATCCCCCTCCTCTCCTTTGGTACGACTAGCTTCCATGCGTCGTCGTCTCCAATATTATCTTCGATTTTAGGGTCTGGGCGGTACATATACAATTGCCCCCCTATAACCTTTCGAGTTGGGTGGTTCCGCGGGTTTTCTTGTACTTCTTTTACTAACTGCAAGTACCAAGAATCATTTGTTGTCGAGGCCCATGTGACTGTTCCGATAGTCACGTCGTCGTCCTCGAACATTCTCGAGAGTGCATCGGGCACGTGATGCAGCGCTCCTTTTCTGAAACTTTTTTATGGCCCAAATTACGGCGAGGCATTCTCTCTCTGTCACGCTGTAATTTCTTTCTGCCTGTGTCATCGTACGGCTAGCGAACTCGAGTACGTGTTCGTTGCCATCGATTTCTTGAGTGAGTACCGCTCCTAAGCCGGTATCACTAGCATCTGTTTGAATCACGAATCTTGCGTTGAAGTTCGGCCTCTGTAATATAGGGGCCGATGCTATTAGTGCTTTCGCATGCTCGAAAGCTGCTTGCTCTGCTTCGAGCCAGTCGTATTTGCGTCCTTTCTTTGTTAACGCGGTTAAAGGCTCAACGATTGTAGCAAAGCTTCTTAGGAATTTTCGGTACCACGACGTCATGCCTAGGAAACGTCGTAGCTGCTTTAGGTTACGTGGAGCTGGGTATTTTATGATAGGTTCGATCTTTTCTGGATCGGGCCTAAATCCATTACGATTTACCAAGACGCCGAGGTATTTAACCTCGTCGCGTCCGAATACGCTCTTTTCGCGGTTTATGGTTAGTCCCGCGTCTTTTATTCGCTGTAACACTTGTTCGAGGCAACGTAGATGCTCTTCGAACGTTTCCGTGACGATTATTATATCGGCAAGGTATGCGAATGCGAATGGTTCGAGTTTCGGGCCAATTATGTCGTCTATGAGGCGTTGGAACGTAGCGCCTGCATAGCTGAGACCGAAGGGCATTCTTTTGAATTGGTAAAGCCCTCGTCCAGGTACTGTAAAAGCTGTGATTGGTCTTGATTTTGCTTATGTCGAGTGTACTGATATAACGAGATTTCTGCAGTTTTCTCAGTATATCATCCATCCTTGGTAATGGGTATGCATTTGGTTTTGATACCGCATTGACTTTGCGATAATCTACGCAAAATCTATATTTACCATTAGACTTCTTAACCATAACGACTGGACTGGACCAGCCGCTTGTTGATGGTTCTATTACGTCGTTTTTAAGCATTTCTTCAATTTGCGTATATATCTCTTCTTCGATTTTTCTTGAAATCGGGAAATATCGTTGTTTTATTGGCTTAGTTGTCCCAACGTCGATGTCGTGTTCGATCCAGTTTGTGCAGCCTAGTTGTTCTTTGGTTGAGCCGAAAACTCGTGCGAGTAGGTGATCAAGCTGCTCGCGTTGTTCTTGCTCAATATCTGCAAGACCGATGGATGCAAGTGCGAGAGTCTCTTCTTGTCCGACTCCCGCTACCTCTAATTTAACGGTATTTCCTGATTCTTTTACTAATAATTCGTTTTTATTAGGATCTAATATTGCGCCAAAAGCTCGCAAAAAATTCGATCCTACATAGCAATCGTCGTCGAGGTCGGGTAAAATCGCTACTCTTATGTCTCTGCGTATGCCGCCGACCTCGAATGGTAAGTATACGTATCCCGCTACCGAAAGTTTGAAACCTCCCGCGACGCGCGCGTTTTTCGTTTCGGTGGGGATTACCATTCTACCGCACGAACTTGCTATTTGTAATCCTATCGAATTCATTATGGTGCATGAACAACCTGAATCGTACAATGCGCGAATTCGATAATCATTTATATTTACTTGCAGCCACCATCGCTTTTCGTCGTCTTCTTTTTGCGATTGCTGCAAGTTTTCATCGTTTTCAATGTTTCTTTTATCGACGCTCTTCTCCTGAGCGTCGTTCACAGCGCTTATATTCTGTTTAATTGTGCTGTTGTCCGAGGCCTGAGGGTTGTTTGGGTTTAGCGCCGCGGCCTCGCTTACGCGCTCCCCTTTTCGTTTCCCGCTGGCTTGGTGCAGTCTTTTGCTAAATGACCTTGGACGTTGCAGTTGAAACATTTCCGTGTTTCCTGTGCTCGATTTGGGTTGCTTGACTGTTTTCTCTCACTTTCGGGTGTTTTACGGTCGCTTTTCACTTGTTTACTAATAAATAAATTTTTCCGAGGGGGGCTTCTTTTTCCCTCCTCTCCTTTTCGGATCGTATTCTTTATTGCTGGTTCTTGCAGCTTCTTGAATGCGTTTTCGATGCATTTTGAAATCGACTCCATTAGATTGGGAGTCGTTGTTGCTCCGATTTCTTGCTGCACTGTGGCGACTTGCGGTTTATTTCTCCGAAAGTTTGCTGCTGGCTTATATGCCAGTTCTGGTAGCAGTGTCGACTCCGGCGGTGGCGGTGGTCTGAATGCTCTCTCTGCTTCGATTACCGCCTCGGGTTCGACTGCTAGGCTGTGTAGCGACTCGATGCTATTAAATTCGTCACGGCGAATTAATTTTTGTAGTTCGGGTAGCATATTTCTATGCAGTAAATCTAGCTGTTGTGTCAACATCGGTTCTGGTTCTTGTTTTTGCAATAAACACACCAGACATGCGATATAATTTTGCACGGGCTCATCTCGCCCTTGTGTGCGCGCGTTTGCTTCGGCAATTAATTTTTGTTGTCGAAGTCTGTTTGACCCGTACCATCGTCTTGCTGCTTCGCAAAATTCATCCCAAGAGTTCCATTGGTTGCGCCGCATTCTCAACCATACAGCTGCAACGCCTGTAAATAACTCGGTTAATGCAGAGAGTAACTCCGTTTCTGTTAACCGAGATGATTTACTGCATTCCTCTACTCGTGTGATGAAATGATCGATGCTTTGGTTTTTATCGCCATTAAATCGTACGTTCCATCTGCGTACAATTTGTCCGACATCGCGAGTATTATTTGAACTCAGCGACTGGTTTTGTATAAAAGTGTGTGAGCGCGCTTGCTCGACATCTGGGCAGCTCTCCCCTCTCCCAGTTTTTGAGCTTTCACGTGCGCTCAAGTCTTGATGCGAGCCGTTGTCCTGCGTCGGGTTGGGACTGCTTGCATTCGGGTATTGGCACGTAAACGTGTCTTGGAAGTTCACGTGTGTCCGTTATTTGTTATTTCGCGGCAGTCTTGTGCTCGAATGTACATCTACATTCTGCGTCCGCGTGTCCTGCCATTCTTTTGTTAAGTCCATGAGTTGTAGTTGGAGGGCCTTTACTCGGTTTGATAGGTCCCCCATAAACTTGACCATTTCCGTCGGCATGTCGTACTGTATGCCGTCGTGTGTCTCGAGCGTTATCCACCTGTTTGGGTCTGTTTGCTCGTTTGTTGGTCTGTTTCTATCTTCGACCGGTTCACTAACGCCGGTCGGTGTCATGTTTACTTGAACTAGCGGGTCTCGTGCGAGTATTTCTAAAGAATGCCTTGCCGTGGCTTCGTTGTCCTCGTCGCTTTCGACCGATGTGTCCGCGTCTTTTTGTTTATATTCGTCTATAAACGTTTGTCTCAACGCGAGTCTGTTTTGGCGGGTTATTTCGTCGTCCGCCTCTTCACCGGGTTTGAAGTCGGTAGCTGTATAGTTACCGAGTAACCACTTTTCGATTCTACTCAGCTGTTCGAGTTTCGTTCCGGACTCGATCAGCTGCATGTAATTAAGTGCTTCGTGGACATTTTCTGAGCTTAAGCTCCAGCACCAGTCTTCGAGTGCACGGATGGTTTCGTCAGCCATCTTAAATTACGCCGCTTACCAATTTTATAAACGTTTATTCACAGACAATCGTGCGCTTGAATTATAAGCGTCTAATTGTCGTGTTTACAATATAAAATATTAGTGTACCTAACCTGCACACTATTGTCTGTGTTACTCTATTCGCAGAGTACGTATAAGTGCGAGTACGGGCTTCCTATTTTACGCGAATTGCCGCTTTGCGATTCGCTTAAACGCCTATACCCTTAGAAAATTTTAAATTTTTGAAGGAGTATATTAGTTTAATGTGAAGGAAAATTTTCCTTCGCAACGAAAATTAAACAACTTTAATTTTGAACCAAAAAAAAATTAAATCGAATTTACCTCTCTTAATAATTGTTTCTCCTTCAAAAAAAAATTATATTTTTCTCACGAAGTCGGTGGCTATTTTTCTAAATTATTATATGAATGATTTTATGAGTACGAAAAGGGAAAGAAATTCAAAATTAATAAACTCTTATATTAATTTTTCAATAATTGTATTTTAATAATTTTCTCGATAAATTTTTCCTGTTATTTCCTATTACATGACTTAATCATTCTTGCATTAACTAAATATTTATTTATTTTAATCATTAATCCTTGAATAAATTTATTTACTAGAATATTCGATTTAATTAAAATCGAAATCAAAAATTCTAATTTTTCACTATTTATTTAATGCAAGAATTTTGTGTAACAAATTCGTTGAAAAAGAAAAGAAAATTTAATAAAATCATTTATCGAGCGAATCAAAATGTCCGCTCGCTTTAATAATTAGTTCGATAAGAATAACAGGATTCTTATGTACCAACTTCGCCTTCCGTGTGAGCAGAAATAAAATAAAATAGAATTTTAAATTTTATTTGCGCTCTCTCTCGCACTTATGTAGTCGAATTTTCGGTGCTTGAAAGTCGCACCGAATTACATTTGTTTTCGACTAGCGCTCGTTCGTAAACAATGCCGCTCTTGTTTACTTGTATCGGCGCGGGCTTTCCTCGTCGCGTGGTCTCTATTTACGAACGATCGAGAAGTTTCACGTCTGAAATTCTCTTCGTTTGTCTTTTTCTAGACTCGCGAACGCGCCTAAACTAAGTAACAATTGGAATATTTGCTTGTATTCTCGGGCGTCGCGCAACGAGACGTCCGATTATCAAAGAACCACTTTCTTTAATCAAAATGCACCTTAGTTATGCGTAACTAGCAAGGTGCAGTTTTTATTTAAATTAAAAGAACACGTTGGGCGCCATGTAACGGGGTCTGCCTCTAATTAAGACCGAAATTAGAAGCATGGCCATAGGGGCCACGGTATGGGGTCTCTACCTCTCCCGATGCGGTCAATGCGGCCCGCGCGTACCGATGTACTTACCTCGGCCGCACTGTGCAATACCGGTACCTCCGTTAAATCGGGCGGCTTTTCTTTGCCGTCCAGGTATGATGACACGGTGAGCACCGCGCTCTCCGTCTTTGTTTCTCGGTCTTACCTTTACCTTAGCCTCCGAGTACGTGAACTCGAGAGGCTGCTTACTCGGCGTGAGTTTTGCCTCTACAAAGTGGTTTTGGGATATTTCGGATTCAATCGACAACACGACATATACATGCAAAAGTAAATAACTTCAAGTTGAATTAATTACGTTTGATTTATTAACTAAAATTAAGGTTACAACTAAAGAAGATTACAAAGGAATATAATGAGGTGCGCGGTTGTGTCGTATATACGTTACGCGAAGTTCCAAATAATAATATCTCGTAATAGCGTCTCGTATGAAGTCGCGTCGATCCCTCGGCGGGATCGTCCTAAGCTAAACCACGAGGAAAGCTTATAACAAGGTTCACTTCTAAGTATTAGAGTGAGAGAGACGGGAGTCGCCGGCCGAGTCGTCCCTTCTCTCTCGCTCTCGATTTTGAACGCGTTGCCCGCTGGCAACGATGATCCGCTCGCTATCTCGCGGTATTAAAGTAAGGGATTTTATCCCGACTTACGCTTGATGTGGCGTCCTTACAATGTCCCGGACGCCAACTACGCCTTAGGCCTCCTAGCCGTCTATCGGGCAGGTAGCCTTCTCGTCGAGGCAAAGGACCAAGGAAAAACACAGAAGAGGAGACGGCGGAGCACGTCGCGCACCGTCTCCTTCGTGGCACGATTCCCACACGAACCACTACGTCGAGCCCCGCTTCCGTGGGCTCGCTGCGTTCCTCTCGTCTACGGCGATAATACGCGTATCCCGGGAAACGTACCGATCCTCGATCGCTCGTCTGCGTCGAGGTAGAGTTTCCTCGCACGTACCGTTTGTTCGCTCGTAGCACGGCCCAGCTAAACCGTAGCGTAGACCGTCCTTCGCAGTACTCTGTCGTACTCGTACTCGTCCTCTTACTCTACCGAGCTCGTCCTGTCTCGTACCCGTACTGTACCGTACTCTTACTCTATCGTACCCGTCCTCTTACTCTCCCGTACTCGTACTAAATTTTCCGTGGGCCATCCAGAGGTCCTCTCTCCCTCCCTTGCGCACCGATCGTTGTTCGTTCGCCGCGCCGTTTCCGAGAAAAGCAATTATATCGAATGTTCGCGTTTACTAAACGATATTAATTTAATTCAAAACGCCTTTTAATAATTAATACCGTTACAATTTAAAGCCATTTATCTCAAAATATGTTGATTTTTTTGAAAAAACATTACAAACAACTTTTGTTTGAATTAATCTTTAGAACTTATCTACCCTGGTTACATTTCTTAATTTTGAAATCTCGAAGAGATAGAACACCCGGACATATTGAATATCAAAAAAGGCTACCACACCATAATCGATTTTAATCTAACACCTCTCAAAAGTTCACATTTTTCGCGAGCTTTCGAATGGCTTGGGTTAGCTTATTGGCCAAGACCGCTGTTGTAAGTTATGCCTCATAAACCTCATAAAATCGCTAATTTTCACGTATTTTAGGCCATAACTTACACCAAAGGTGTAATATATATAATATATATATATGTGGTAATGAACAATTAACTTACCAAAAATAGTAAAGTGCATATACTTAATTGTAGTATTTAGTAAAAACCTATTAAAATTTTAGACTACTTTAAACGGATCTAAATAGAACTTTTCGTCCTAAAATTAATTTATTTAAGTCATCGCCAAGAGTTCTATATGTCATTAATATTTTGTACTTTTAGAGTAATAAAACTTTCTTCTTAATTAAATTAATTTTTGTATTAGTTTTAAAGAATTATTTATAACATTTTAGCGGTATATAAATAAAAACCTGTTTCTTCCATTTCTCCCGTAATTCGTAATTTGCACCCTCTTTCAAAATTTGCCTTTTAATCCATAATTTGTAACAGTTTGGTTGCCGCACGGATGTTTATTTTAATATCGCGGCTGCTCAGCGGTACGGTTAAACTTACCGTATTTAAATAAACATATTTTTCCCGCGATGCGGCGACGGTTACCTGTCCGTTCTACCAAATCTGTTAAATGTAAGTCTGAAACCGAGTTACTGTTTCAGATAACAACCAGGTAAAATTCAAATCTGAAATTGACTGCGAAACAGGGATATCGCGTCGAGCACTTGTCAACCAGAAATATACGAGCTCTTAGGATTACGGAAGGAATCGTACGTGGTTAAATTCAATTAATTGAACACTGGATAGAATTCTAATAATGATATGAATTTATTGAAATAAAGAAACAAAGATAAATAATAAACAAAATATTTAATTGTCGCCGAGGTCTACGCTTTTATTACAAGTCGGTAAACGGCCGACTTGTAGAGAGAGAGGGGAAGAAAATATCACGAACTAAAATAATATATCCAGTCAACGGGACTGGTATAAAGCAACACGATTAAGTGCGAATAAAAACACGATCGCGTGAAGTGGTACCACTTACTTTGTACGCTGCTGTAGTCGTTGGTAAACAACGACCAGCCGATCGGTTGCTTTCTCTCTCTCTCACTCTCGCTACGGTGTCGGACGGATTGTCCGCTCGCCCGTGCACCGGGGTTGTGTGGCTGCAAGCAGATGCACGGTGTAGCACCACTCACTGCAAATGCAGGATCGGCCTGCAGTCGAAACGCACACACAAAACGCACGGTAAATCACAGCACGGCGAAGCTGAACACGGGACGCGGGGGGATCACACCTGTCGCGTAAGAAGGTGGTTATCACTCTCTCCAGTGCGCGCGAATCTCCCCCTTACCTCTCTAATGAGGTGCGTGCGCGAATCTTTCGCGCGCGAAGTTGATCCCGCCCGTGTAGCCACGACGAACCGAGCCGAGCCGAATCTCGCCGGCTCGAACCGATGCGAACATTATGATACTGTTCGCTCGTGTTGCTCGAATTCGTCAAACGGTGAGGTAAACAGTACCTTACCGTTACAAATTATATCCAATTTATTTTTTCCCTTATGTTACAAGAGCCCATATATTTATTTTAATTATTATAAACAAAGGCACACCTTAAATAACCTTTTGTTTCTAATAAATACATACGTGTTATTTAAAATATATGTTTTATAAATGAAATATGCGTAATCGTACTTACTTAATATATCCATAACAATTTTTAAATTTGATTTGAATAATATTTAAATTAATACTACTAAAATAATATTTTCTATTTTAATATCGCGGCTGCTCAGCGGTACGGTTAAACTTACCGTATTTAAATAAACATATTTTTCCCGCGATGCGGCGACGGTTACCTGTCCGTTCTACCAAATCTGTTAAATGTAAGTCTGAAACCGAGTTACTGTTTCAGATAACAACCAGGTAAAATTCAAATCTGAAATTGACTGCGAAACAGGGATATCGCGTCGAGCACTTGTCAACCAGAAATATACGAGCTCTTAGGATTACGGAAGGAATCGTACGTGGTTAAATTCAATTAATTGAACACTGGATAGAATTCTAATAATGATATGAATTTATTGAAATAAAGAAACAAAGATAAATAATAAACAAAATATTTAATTGTCGCCGAGGTCTACGCTTTTATTACAAGTCGGTAAACGGCCGACTTGTAGAGAGAGAGGGGAAGAAAATATCACGAACTAAAATAATATATCCAGTCAACGGGACTGGTATAAAGCAACACGATTAAGTGCGAATAAAAACACGATCGCGTGAAGTGGTACCACTTACTTTGTACGCTGCTGTAGTCGTTGGTAAACAACGACCAGCCGATCGGTTGCTTTCTCTCTCTCTCACTCTCGCTACGGTGTCGGACGGATTGTCCGCTCGCCCGTGCACCGGGGTTGTGTGGCTGCAAGCAGATGCACGGTGTAGCACCACTCACTGCAAATGCAGGATCGGCCTGCAGTCGAAACGCACACACAAAACGCACGGTAAATCACAGCACGGCGAAGCTGAACACGGGACGCGGGGGGATCACACCTGTCGCGTAAGAAGGTGGTTATCACTCTCTCCAGTGCGCGCGAATCTCCCCCTTACCTCTCTAATGAGGTGCGTGCGCGAATCTTTCGCGCGCGAAGTTGATCCCGCCCGTGTAGCCACGACGAACCGAGCCGAGCCGAATCTCGCCGGCTCGAACCGATGCGAACATTATGATACTGTTCGCTCGTGTTGCTCGAATTCGTCAAACGGTGAGGTAAACAGTACCTTACCGTTACAAATTATATCCAATTTATTTTTCCCTTATGTTACAGAGCCCATATATTTATTTTAATTATTATAAACAAAGGCACACCTTAAATAACCTTTTGTTTCTAATAAATACATACTTGTTTATTTAAAATATTGTTTTATATGAATATGCGTAATCTACTTACTTATATATCCATACAATTTTTAAATTTGATTTGAATAATATTTAAATTAAATACTACTAAAATAATAATTTTCGAAAACTTTTGAAATGTAATTCGTATTTTATATTGCCATTGTTAAAATTTGAATTTTCTTTTGCCATTACTGTTTATAATAGAATTATCTTAAAAATGCAATAATTAATGTATTTAATTTTTAATTTATTGTATATTTCACATATAGATATTTGGAAAAGTGTATGTTATACTTGATTAATATTTATTTTATCTTCGAAAAATTGTGCATATTTTTAAAAACATTACATTAAATTTTAGGTCCGTTTCTATTTTATGAGTTTTATCAGGAATAAGTAAACTAATACACATTCTTTCAAGTTATATTCACAACTTTTTTTTGCGCACGGAAAAAATACATATATTATCTATTCTTGAAAAAACAAATAACACGTACACACACACACGCACACACATACACACACACACACACTTCTGGGTTAGAATTTCTAATTTCAATGTAAATGTTATATAAAATACATGCCAATATTCAACTTAAAAAAAGTGTAAGTGCACTACAATTGATTTTTTATCCAAAAGTTTGAAAGAAAGCTTGGAGCAATACCTTTCAAATAGTCTGTACCATTTTAATGGCCTTCAGTTCTGAAAAAAGTTATGATAATTTAAAGAAAGAGAAAAAATTCACAAAAAACGACATGATAATTCCCATTTAAATTTAAAAAAAAAATTCGTGTTTTTTAAATTATCATAACTTTTTACAGAACTGAAGGCCATAAAAATGCTACAGTCTATTTGAAAGGTATTTCTCCAAGCTTCCTTTTAGGCTTTTGTATAAAAAAATCAATTGTGGCGGCCTTGCACTTTTTTCAAGTTGAATATTGACATGTAGTTTATATAACATTCACTTTGAAATTATAAATTCTAACCCAGAAGAATAAATTCCAGACACAATTAGCAACGAATGTTACATATAATGTTCTATAGTAAAAATTGATAGATTTTGAGTTAAATAGTGGTAAACCCAGCTGGTATTGAAAAAAACTTGGAAAAATCCACTTTTTGAGGTTAGAATAACCAAAATAAGATTCCAGTACCTAAAAATTTTTTTCTTTATTTTGAAAAACATTTGGAATGTGTACCCAAAATTTTATTCATTGTAAAATTTTGATCGGACCACTTCACGTGGAATACTCCATATATATATATAAATATATATGTATTTATGTATGTACTATGGACTCACTACATATATATATGTATGCCCATATAAGGGGAGTGAAAAATTTTTATACACAGCGGCATATATTAGAACCCTGAAATCTTATACCGAACGGCGGCAAACTATTTATATCGCCTTAAAAATTAAACAGTTTCACACAACACCTTGGAGGTATTGCTATAGTGCTTTGATTTTATACCAAAAATTTAATTTTTTTTTTAATACGATTATAATTTATAAATAAAAGTTTTTACCAAACTTTAGTGTAATGAAATCAGAATAAAAATAATAAAAATAATAGAGACATATTAAATGTTAACTGTAAATTTTAAACTATATGAATTCTTATAAAGCTTAAATTTTATTTTAATAATTATAAATGTTAATAAAAAATTAAATTACCAAAAATAGTAAAGTGCATGTACTTAATTGTAGTATTTAGTAAAAACTTATTAAAATTTTGGAGTATTTTAAGCGGATCTAAATAAAACTTTACCTCCTAAAATAAATTTATTCAATGACGAAGGATCATCGCTAAAAGTTCTATGTCATTAATATTTTGTACTTTAAGAGTAATAAAACTTTCTTCTTAAATAAATAAATTTTTGTATTAATTTTGTCACTGTTAAATTTTGAATTTTCTTTTTCCATTACTATTTATAATAGAATTATCTTAAAAATGCAATAATTAATGTATTTAATTTTTAACCCATTGTATATATCACATATGGATATTTGGAAAAGTGTATGTTCACTCACACACACACATACACACACACACACACACACACACACTTATATATGACATATATATATAAAACATATATATATATATATGTTGAATTCTAAATTCTTAGACACGGCGGCGGCGGCGGCGGCGGCGAAATATTTATATATTATAGAGAGATATATATATGTCATATATATATGTTATATATATATATATATGTATAAGTGTGTGTGTGTTTGGGCGAGCGAGCGTGCGTGCGTGTGTGTGTGTGTGTGTGTGTGTGTGATTGTGTGTGTGTGTGTGTGTGTGAGTGTGTGAGTGTATGCGTGTGCGTGTGTGAGTGTGTGTGTGTATGTGTTATGCCCTCAAATACATGAAGATTAGTAATTTAATCATGTTTATGAGGGATAACTTACAACAGCGGTCTTCGCCAATAAGCTAACCACCGCCATTCGAAAGCTCTCGAAAAATGTGATCATTTAACGGGGTTAGATCGAAATCGATTGTGGCGTGGTCGCCTTTTTGATATTCAATAATTCTGGGCGTTCTATCTCTTCGAGATTTTAGAATTAAGAATTGTAACCCAGGTAGATAAGTTTTAAAGATTATTTTGAACAAAAGTTGTTTATTATGTTTTTTCAAAAAAATCAATAGAATTTGAGATAAATGGCTTTAAATATAGTAATTTTTCTAGAAAATTGAAAAATTTCCATTTATCATGGTAAAATAACTCTTAGGCAAATTATTTTTCAAATTTAAAATTTTTTTTTTCTATTTTCTGGAAGATATTTCCAGCCTGTTCTCAAATTTGGAGCGATTTAAAATTTTCATCGTACCACTTGACGTGAAATAGCCCATATATATATTTTAAATTTGTTTTTTCAAGAATAGATAATATATGTATTTTTTCCGTGCACAAAAAAAGTTGTGAATATAACTTGAAAGACTTTGTATTAGTTTACTTATTCTTGATAAAACTCATAAAATAAAAACCGACCTAAAATTTAATGTAATGTTTTTAAAAAAAATGCACAATTTTTCGAAGATAAAATAAATATTAATCAAGTATAACATACACTTTTCCAAATATCTTATGTGAAATATACAATAAGTTAAAAATTAAACAAATTAATTATTGCATTTTTAAGATAATTCTATTATAAACAGTAATGGCAAAAGAAAATTCAAATTTTAACCATGGCGATATAAAATACGAATAATAATTGAAAAATTGTTTAAAAATTATTAATTTAGTAGCATTTAATTTAAATATTATTTAAATCAAAATTTAAAAATTGTATGGATATATATGTGAGTAGATTACGTATATTTATATAAAACAATATTTTAAATAAACAAGTATGTATTTATTAGAAACAAAAGGTTATTTAAGGAATGCCTTTGTTTATAATAATTAAAATGAATATATGGGGTCTGTAACTAAAGGGAAAAATAAATTGGATATAATTATGGATTAAAACGCAAATTTTGAAAGAGGGTACAAATTACGAATTACGGGAGAAATGGAAAAAACAGGTTTTTATTTATATGCCGCTAAAATGTTATAAACAATTCTTTAAAACTAATACAAAAATTAATTTAATTAAGAAGAAAGTTTTATTACTCTAAAAGTACGAAATATTAATGACATATAGAACTCTTGGCCATGACCCTTCGTCATTAAATAAATTAATTTTAGGAGGTAAAGTTCTATTTAGATCCGTTTAAAATAATCTAAAATTTTAATAGGTTTTTACTAAATACTACAATTAAGTATATGCACTTTACTATTTTTGGTAAGTTAATTGTTCATTAACATATATATATATATATATATATATATATATATATATTATATATGTTACACCGCTGGTGTAAGTTATGTCCTAAAATACGTGAAAATTAGTGATTTTATGAGGTTTATGAAGCATAATTTACACCAGCGGTCTTGGCCAATAATCTAACCCAACCCATTTGAAAGCTCGCGAAAAATGTGAACTTTTGAGAGGTGTTAGATTAAAGTCGATTGTGGCGTGGTCGACTTTTTTTTGATATTCATTATGTCCGGGTGTTCTATCTCTTCGAGATTTTAAAATTAAGAATAGTAACCAGGGTAGATAAGTTTTAAAGATTAATTTAAACAAAAGTTGTTTGTAATGTTTTTTCAAAAAAATTAACAGATTTTGAGATAAATGGCTTTAAAAATAGAAATTTTTCTAAAAAATTGAATAATTTCCACTTTTCATGGTCGAATAACTCTTAGGCAAATTATTTTTAAAACATAAAATTTTTTTTGTATGTTCTGGAAGATGTTTCCAGCCTGTTCTCATATTTTGGAGCGATTTAAAATTTTCATCGTACCACTTGACGTGAAATAGCCCATATATATGTATATATATGTATGTATGTATGAGGGTGTGCGTGTGTGTGTGCGTGTGTGTGTGCGTGCGCGCGTGCGCGCGTGTGTGTGCGGCGGATATTTATATTATATATATATTTTAAAATTGTTTTTTCAAGAATACATAATATATGTATTTTTTCCGTGCGAAAAAAAAAGTTTTGAACTTGAAAGAATGTGTATTAGTTTACTCATTCTTGACAAAACTCATAAAATTTTTAAATGTGTACTCAATAATAATAAAGTATCTAAAATTCAATGTAATGCTTTAAATACAGATGCAAAATTGTTTGAAGACTAAATAAATATTAATCAAGTATAACATACATTTTTCCAAATATCCATATGATATATATAATGGGTTAAAAATTAATTACATTAATTATTTTTAAGATAATTCTATTATAAACAGTAATGGCAAAAGAAAATTCAAATTTTAACAGTGGTAATATAAAATACGAATTACATTTAAAAAGATTTTCAAAAATTATTAATTTAGGAGCATTAAATTTAAATATTTTTTAATTTAATATTTCAAAATTGAATGGATATACAAGTGTGTGGATAATGTATATTTTTATAACACAATATTTTAAATAAACAAGTATGTATTTATTAGAAACAGAATGATATTTAAGAAATGAATTTGTTTATAATAATCAAAATAAATATTTGGGTTCTGCATAGGAAAAATAAATTGGATATAATTATGGATTAAAACGCAAAAACCTTTTTCGAAATTAAACATTGGGGGTTGGCGCGCGAAGCGCGCAGGGGGGCGAAGCCCCCCTAGTATATATATGGGAGATTCCATGTGAAGTGATCCATTTAAAAAATAGAATTTTGTTTTAATGTATGGAATCAGTAAAAAACTACTTGAATAGAGTGTAGCTAAATTTTTAGACCTAAATTTCAACTAGTACCAGAGCTGTAGCCAATCAAAAAATCGAATTTTTTGAAAAAAATGACTTTTTGGCCATGTTTATCACTTAATAACTCAAAATCTAACAATTTTTTCTTATATACATTAAATTTGAAAAAGTTTATAAATTTCAAGAAGAATCTGTTGAAACATTTCATTTACATTAGTTTAACACATTGAATGTAGTTATAATTAATAAAAACCTTTGTAGTAAAAAAAAGGGTTGTACGATCAAAAATATTTTATCCATCCAAGAATCTAATTCATCGATGATTAATTACCTTCAAAATGATGCAAAGTATGAGTGCGGCAGAGCATTTCTGACAAAGTTATGGTGTTTTTAGGCAAATTTCTTAAAAAAAGAGAGCGAATGCATTTTATGAAAAAAACAGAGTAACCGTATACTTGCATTCAAACAACATGGCACTATTATTCTTCAATAATTCTAAAATATACTATTTAATGTTAGTTACTGATAGTTTTCAATCTTTAAGCTGCTTACAAACACAAAGCAGTAGGTATAAGCAGTTATACCTGTTATATAATTGGATTTATTGGAATTTTAATAAGTTTCAGGTATTTATTCAATTATATAACAGGTACAACTGCTTATACATACTATTTTGTATTTGTTAGCAGCTTAGAGATTGAAAAGTATCAGTAACTAACATTAAATAGTATATTTTAGTGTTATTGAAGAATAATAGTGCCATGTTGTTTGAATGCAAGTATACGGTTACTCTGTTTTTTTCATAAAATGCATTCGCTCTCTTTTTTTAAGAAATTTGCCTAAAAACACCATAACTTTGTCAGAAATGCTCTGCCGCACTCAAACTTTGCATCATTTTGAAGGTAATTAATCATCGATGAATTAGATTCTTGGATGGATAAAATATTTTTGATCGTACAACCCTTTTTTTTACTACAAAGGTTTTTATTAATTATAACTATATTCAATGTGTTAAACTAATGTAAATGAAATGTTTCAACAGATTCTTCTTGAAATTTATAAACTTTTTCAAATTTAATGTATATAAGAAAAAATGGTTAGATTTTGAGTTATTAAGTGATAAAAATGGCCATAAAGTCATTTTTTTCAAAAAATTCGATTTTTTGATTGGCTACAGCTCTGGTACTAATTGAAATTTAGGTCTAAAAATTTAGCTACACTCTATTCAAGTAGTTTTTTACTGATTCCATACATTAAAACAAAATTCGATTTTTTAAATGGATCACTTCACATGGAATCTCCCATATATAATATACATTGTTATTCAATTAAATTTTAAAATTATATAGTTAAAAAAATATAAAAAATAAATATAAAATTCGTAGAATTTCCACCGAGGCAGCGTTCGCGACCTAGGAATTATTGCTGGTTTTTAGTAATGATTAATGTCGGAATTGCGCAAGCATTACTGCTTGCTTACAATATTTAGCAGATTTAAAGTCCCGCTTAGCCCTGAATTTCCGCTGGATATGCTGTATAACATCATGCAGCCTGCCATTAGAAAGCTAGTGCCATAAGAAGGATACAAGTGTAGACAGGTTGATTCAGCTTGTCCGAAATGCAGAAGCACTCTTAGAGGACGAATGTAGTTTCCCAGCGCCCCTATCGCCAGAGCGGAGTATTTTACCCTCAATAGCCTATAAAGAGTATGAGGAAAGTAATAAGAAAGGCGCAAAACTGGTTAGTGAGCGCACTCCGATAAATGTAACGAGTGTCGTCCAACCATCTCGGGATGTTGTTACTTGGCTAGAGAAACTTGAAGTACAAATCAAGAAACTCAGTCAAGCTTTTGTCAAATTGTCTCCAAATGCAGATCGAAAGGCCCGTTGGTCAGGCCAGCGAGATGTGCGCAAAGAGCAGAAAAATGTTTTTAAAAATCCATCGGGAGTTCCAATTAATGAAGTTGAGGATAATAGTAGCAAGTTGCCTTTCATCCATAACAAAATCCGCGCGGAACCGTAACCGTAATAATAAAGCGGGACCGCAGGAATGTGTTTATTGCTTCGAGAGCAGATGGCCTGGGTATATAAAGTCAAATTGCCCAGAACGTTCGAAAAACGAGAAGAAGGCGAGTAGACCAGGCAACTATCGTCCCAATTATTAGCGAGAGGATCTTTGATAACAAAGTATTACAAACTGTACCAGCGGCAAAATATTGCCCGTAGGAGTTACTGAGCAATCTCAGCACACTTGTACTAGCGAGCACCGACAGTGGCCCACCGCCGAAAATAAGTCTTTTTCACGTTGTGGTTGCAAATCGGAGTCGGTGGTTATCGTGTACGCGCATTTTACGACTGGTATTGGCTAGTGGAAAGAAACTTATTTCATATCCAGGACCAGGAGCGCGATTCTTTAACGGTCAATTTGACCAATTACAGGGATAGTTCAGCTACCGTTTGATATCGCTGGAGAACGCCGTTATCTTGACGTTCTCATTATGAGCGAGTTAGACACCGACTGCTTATTCGGTCTTGATTTTATTTGCGCGTTCAATACCGTACTGTTACCGTGAGATAATCTATTATTGATAGAAAACGCGGCGGAAATAGTATCGCTAGAAGTTTCGGCAATTGGGTTGGCAAAGTATGCTCTCTTATTGCTATTGGCCTTGCCGATATGATGAAGCGCAACAGCGACAATTGCAAGAGTTATTAGACAAGTACATACTTGTAGCTGATACTACGCTAAGGTGTACAAATCTAGCGGAGCACGATATGATGGAGCGGTGTGAAGATCTGAAAGAAATGCATGTCTACAAGGGAACGTACATGACCCCTCCGGGGAAACGGAATCTCCATCCTAACTTTTGGTATGTTTTTTACATATATGAAGAAGCCAATGGCCATAAAGTCATTTTTTTCAAAAAATTCGATTTTTTGATTGGCTACAGCTCTGGTACTAATTGAAATTTAGGTCTAAAAATTTAGCTACACTCTATTCAAGTAGTTTTTTACTGATTCCATACATTAAAACAAAATTCGATTTTTTAAATGGATCACTTCACATGGAATCTCCCATATATAATATACATTGTTATTCAATTAAATTTTAAAATTATATAGTTAAAAAAATATAAAAATAAATATAAAATTCGTAGAATTTCCACCGAGGCAGCGTTCGCGACCTAGGAATTATTGCTGGTTTTTAGTAATGATTAATGTCGGAATTGCGCAAGCATTACTGCTTGCTTACAATATTTAGCAGATTTAAAGTCCCGCTTAGCCCTGAATTTCCGCTGGATATGCTGTATAACATCATGCAGCCTGCCATTAGAAAGCTAGTGCCATAAGAAGGATACAAGTGTAGACAGGTTGATTCAGCTTGTCCGAAATGCAGAAGCACTCTTAGAGGACGAATGTAGTTTCCCAGCGCCCCTATCGCCAGAGCGGAGTATTTTACCCTCAATAGCCTATAAAGAGTATGAGGAAAGTAATAAGAAAGGCGCAAAACTGGTTAGTGAGCGCACTCCGATAAATGTAACGAGTGTCGTCCAACCATCTCGGGATGTTGTTACTTGGCTAGAGAAACTTGAAGTACAAATCAAGAAACTCAGTCAAGCTTTTGTCAAATTGTCTCCAAATGCAGATCGAAAGGCCCGTTGGTCAGGCCAGCGAGATGTGCGCAAAGAGCAGAAAAATGTTTTTAAAAATCCATCGGGAGTTCCAATTAATGAAGTTGAGGATAATAGTAGCAAGTTGCCTTTCATCCATAACAAAATCCGCGCGGAACCGTAACCGTAATAATAAAGCGGGACCGCAGGAATGTGTTTATTGCTTCGAGAGCAGATGGCCTGGGTATATAAAGTCAAATTGCCCAGAACGTTCGAAAAACGAGAAGAAGGCGAGTAGACCAGGCAACTATCGTCCCAATTATTAGCGAGAGGATCTTTGATAACAAAGTATTACAAACTGTACCAGCGGCAAAATATTGCCCGTAGGAGTTACTGAGCAATCTCAGCACACTTGTACTAGCGAGCACCGACAGTGGCCCACCGCCGAAAATAAGTCTTTTTCACGTTGTGGTTGCAAATCGGAGTCGGTGGTTATCGTGTACGCGCATTTTACGACTGGTATTGGCTAGTGGAAAGAAACTTATTTCATATCCAGGACCAGGAGCGCGATTCTTTAACGGTCAATTTGACCAATTACAGGGATAGTTCAGCTACCGTTTGATATCGCTGGAGAACGCCGTTATCTTGACGTTCTCATTATGAGCGAGTTAGACACCGACTGCTTATTCGGTCTTGATTTTATTTGCGCGTTCAATACCGTACTGTTACCGTGAGATAATCTATTATTGATAGAAAACGCGGCGGAAATAGTATCGCTAGAAGTTTCGGCAATTGGTGTTGGCAAAGTATGCTCTCTTATTGCTATTGGCCTTGCCGATATAGATGAAGCGCAACAGCGACAATTGCAAGAGTTATTAGACAAGTACATACTTGTAGCTGATACTACGCTAAGGTGTACAAATCTAGCGGAGCACGATATTGATGTGAGCGGTGTGAAGATCATGAAAGAAATGCATGTCTAACAAGGGAAGTACATGACCTCCGGGAAACGGATCTCATCCTAACTTTGGTATGTTTTTTACAATATAAAAATATGAAGAAAGCCAAGTTATCTCTTGCCAATGGCCACTTTTACGGAAGTTATTCGACATTCAATAATAATAGCAGTAAAAATTACTTCCAATTCGGTCGCTTATAACTCGGAAACAAATAAAGATAAATAATCAAATCAAAAACCAGAAAAAAGTTGAGTTCAAATAAATATGGTTTGAAAAAAAAGAAACTCAAATTGCTTAATTTGAAGCAAAGTTATGAAGAAAATAAAAAATTGAAGAAATTTTAACCAAAATTTAATATGAAAAATTTATTGTTTCTTTTGGCCTAATAATCTTCAATTTCTTATTTTCTTCATAACTTTGCTTCAAATTAAGCAATTTGAGCTTCTTTTTTTTCAAACCATATTTACTTGAACTCAACTTTCTTCTGGTTTTTGGTTCGATTGTTTATCTTTATTTGTTTCCGAGGTATAAGCGATCGAATTGGAAGTAATTTTTACTGCTATTATTATTGGATGTCGAATAACTTCCGTAAAAGTGATCATTTGCAAGAGATAACTTGGCTTTCTTCATATTTTTATATTATAAAAGACATACCAAAGTTAGGATGAGATCCGTTTCCCGGAGGTCATGTACTTCCCTTGTAAGTGCAAAAGATGCTTGATGTAGTAATAATTCGACGCTCAACAAGTGAATGATCTAGTCCAGTGGCTTTGGTTCGTAAATCTAACGTTACCTACAGATTTTGCGTCAATTACTGCAAATTAATGCCGTATCGCGATCAAGTGCTTAGCCGCTACCGTATATGGATCCGATTCTCCGCAAGTTACAGCGAATTCAATGCTGAATTTAAGCAGTGCATATAATCCGATCCCAATAAAGAAAAGATCAGAGCACTTAACAGCTTTTACTGTGCCTGGCTTAGGCTTTTCGAGTTTACCCGCATGCCTTATACGGTAACGGGAGGACCGACAACGTTTCAAGAGTTGATCGATGAAGTAATTGATCCAGAACTCGAACCGTACACTTTTTCGTACCTTCATGATATCATAATAGCTATGGAAATAATTGAAGGACATCTCAAGTGGCTTGAGTAAGTCTAGACGCGTATCGACGATGCTAGTCTCATCGTGTCCGGACACTTCCTCGAAAAACACCTCTTCGAAAGAGACTTCATCGAAAGACGTTTCATCGAATGAGACATTTAAGCGAAAGTACACTTCATTGAAAAGTCATTTCATCGAACGAAACATTTCATCGTAAATCTAATTTAGCGGCATTTCCGGCTAACCTGATTCATTCTGAAGTAGTCGACGTCCGATTTCGACATCGACGGAGTATCATCAAAGAGCAATCTTATCAGTGAATCAATAATGGGGCTTGAATATGGATTAAGTATACGGGATTATTGGGTTATTGGGTTATTGCGGAATGGTGTTGAAAATATTCACAGATAGTTAAAATGATTGAAGAAAAGAGAAGAAAATATATTTTCGATGGAATGTCCCGTTCGATGAAATGACTTTTCGATGAATGAACTTTCGATTAAATCTCCCATTCGATGAAATGTCTTTCGATGAAGTGTCCTGCGATGAAGTGTCTTTAGATAAGGTATTTTTCGATGAAGTGTCTGTAGACCAGTCTCACGATTAATCCCGAGTAAAGCAAATTTTGTTTCAGTAAGGTTAAGTACCTTAAAGTGCTGGTCAACCGCGATGGATTTCTCCCAGATCCTGGCAGGATTACGCCGAAAGTTAACTATCCAGCGCCAAAAACTATTAAGACGCTGCGTTCCTTCCTTGGTATGGCTTCGTGGTATTGAAAATCACTGGAAGATTTCGCCAGGATAGTAGAGCTATTTACGCGCTTAATTAAGAAAAACGTTAAGTTTCTAAGACAATTGAAGGCGGAGAACGAGTATTGAGTTTCATCAGTCGATCATTATCCAAAATGGAGCGAAACTACTCAGTAACGGAGCGAGAGTGCTTAGCAGTATCATGGGCCGTAGAGAAGTTCCGTTCCTATGTTGAAGGGTATTGGTTCAAGATCATCACGTGATGAAGATGCGCAATCCTTCTGGGAGACTAGCAAGGTGATCCCTAAAACTGCAAGGATATAATTATATGATTTAATACCGCAAAGTTTCTCTTAATCTGGTGCCTGATGCACTTTCTCGCATGTATGCAGATAAGGTGGATTGCGATATTGCGGCGTTTGAGGTACCATATGGAACTTAAGACGAGTGGTATCTATAAATAATGGCAAAAGTACGCAATAGCTCAAAGATTTATGGAAACTGCAAGACCACCACTGACGATTTTTTCGAAGACGAAGATGCTTGGAAATTGGCGATGCCGCAAGAGAAACGTCATCAAGTTCTTTGCGAAAATCATAACGAGCCTACCGCAGGACATTTAGGACGTGCTAAATCGTACCAGAGGATTGCGAGATATTATTCTGGCCATCTCTTTAGAAGGATGTTTTCGAATTTGTATGTAAATGTCCTGTTTACCAACAGTGTAAGGTGCAACAGATGCGATGGATTCACGGTTATGAATATCAATTGATCTTCATGGATTTATTCACCCGTAGGATCAAATGCATTCCAGTAGGTAAAGCGAATACGCATACCATTCAAAAAGCATTGAATGAGCATATATTCTTGCGCTTCGAAGTTTTCGAAATTTTCCATTCCAACAATCGGACTGAGTTTAAAAACGCAGCAATGAAGAAGTTCTTAAAAGATCGTGATGGTACGCATTCTACGATTCCGCCATATCATGCGCAGACTAATGAATCACATGATTAAGACAATGATCACATCTTTTATTGAAGCGAATTATAAAACACGCACATATACCAAGTTTATGTTTGCATATAATGCCGACACTCAGAATCATAACACATTGAGGAAACAAGAAGACAGTGCAGCGATGCATTTCGAAACTGCCACAGATGTCAACGATTGGTATGAGCGTATATTCGCCTTGCCAAAAGTACACTTGGCGTACACTTAGCGTCACGCGCGCAAGACAGACAAGCCGAATACTAAATCGCTAAACGCCGAGACGTGCAGTATGCTATTGGATAGAAGATTACCTTTGTAAACCGCATCCAGTCCAATGCCGCATAAGACATTGCTGCTAAATTTGCACCGAAGTGTAACGAACCATATACTATCACGGCGAAGCTCACGAGCTGAAAAATTTCCTGTACGAGACCTACAACCTTTCTATGATCATTGACTATCTGAAGATGATCAAGAAAGTACACATCATGACGATGTACTGAAAGACACGAGGGATGCGAGAATGTACGTAATGCAAGCGACAAGTCCGACGGTAACAATGGTGTAAACGCAGAAGCGCCACGTAAACAAGGTAGGTTGCGTAAAACTCGAGTAATTGTGCATCGTGTAACGAAAACACTCACTGCGAAACCTAGCAAACACCCGCTCAAGGGAAATCCGTACTCGCCAACAGCGGAAAAGAAACGCGTAAGGCCTTAAGGCTCGAAAAACCGTCCAGTTATACCGGGTGAAACGGCTGAAACGCGCACGCAATCCCGAAAACATCAGATTATTTCCTTTTTATTATTGCGTATATTTTATAATAAAAGAGAGTAATAATTCTTACTTGCATGTGTATTTCATTTTATTTTTCTTTTGGCCTAGAGAGAGAGAGAGAGATTATTTGGTCTGAGATGGCATGCATTCGGTTAACCAGCATCTATAAGGGGGGAGTATAACGAGTACGTCTTTATATTTATCTCTCTCTCTTCAGCCACACAGTATGAATACGATGTCCACATACCATAATACCCACAAGATAATTTTTCTGATATATAAAAATATATTTCTATATATGATTTCAGCGCCTTCGCCTTCCCTGCTCCCATATCTACTCATGTATGCACGAAAGCTGGGTATACCATCCTTAATATATCTATATCTACAAAATAATACATATAAAATAATAACATAAATTTTAATTTGTTTTATACTATCATACAAATACAAAGAATGAAAAAAAATATGTTTATACAGACGTACATACAAAGGGGGCGGACTTTTAGAGGTTAAGATCGTAGAAAATTAATTATTATCTACTTCTAATAAATTTTTATGGTAAAAAATTGTTTAAATTGATGCCGCATGAATATATGAAATATATAACATAATATGGGAACATTTATGAAAAAGAATTCTTTCAGATTAATGTTTAATATAGTTATTAACATTTGTTTTGATCAAATAATCTAATTATTACGTATTAAGAAAATTATGTTTTGTTCATTTCTCTACATATTTATATGTTTTCAGATGATACTAAGCTTCCTTGTATTAAAACAGAATAATTTAAATATCGAGAGCAATCATATAAAGGAACTTCTGAAACAAAAGCTTCCTAGCTACATGATACCTCAAATAATTATATTGGACTCCCTCCCATTACTTATAAATGGAAAAGTGGATCGACAAGAATTGTTAAGCACGTATAAAATTTCATCAAGCAAGAGTAAGAATATATTTCTATCACAATGTAACATTTATTCAAACTTGAATGGTCATTAAAAATTCGATAAATTAAATATTACATTGTGACAAGGTACTTTCTACTTGTCAACATTATAAGCGAGCCAGCCCTGACCTAATCTAGCCTAACTATCTACCCAATCCTAAATATATCTTTTCTCTAAGCTGAAACCTACTTAAGCGAGTCCCAGCCATCTTAATAACAAAGCAATATTCCGACTAAGAACACAAGCATCAATTTTCAATGTAATGACAGTTGCACGATACACCATTAGCAACATTGTAGCTTTTCTAAGGAGGTGCATCAAATTTAAGAGAGTCATCACTTAACATTGCACTGTCTCTAACAACCAGTGGAGAGCAGCCAAGCAGCAAACTTCTAGCAGCGTTACTAACAAGGGGAGTACATGACCTCCGGGAAACGGATCTCATCCTAACTTTGGTATGTCTTTTATAATATAAAAATATGAAGAAAGCCAAGTTATCTCTTGCCAATGGCCACTTTTACAGACTATTAGGCCAAAAGAAACAATAAATTTTCATATTAAATTTGGCCTAATAATCTTCAATATTTTCTTATTTTGCTTCAAATTAAGCATTTGCAATCATATAAAGGAACTTCTGAAACAAAAGCTTCCTAGCTACATGATACCTCAAATAATTATATTGGACTCCCTCCCATTACTTATAAATGGAAAAGTGGATCGACAAGAATTGTTAAGCACGTATAAAATTTCATCAAGCAAGAGTAAGAATATATTTCTATCACAATGTAACATTTATTCAAACTTGAATGGTCATTAAAAATTCGATAAATTAAATATTACATTGTGACAAGGTACTTTCTACTTGTCAACATTATAAGCGAGCCAGCCCTGACCTAATCTAGCCTAACTATCTACCCAATCCTAAATATATCTTTTCTCTAAGCTGAAACCTACTTAAGCGAGTCCCAGCCATCTTAATAACAAAGCAATATTCCGACTAAGAACACAAGCATCAATTTTCAATGTAATGACAGTTGCACGATACACCATTAGCAACATTGTAGCTTTTCTAAGGAGGTGCATCAAATTTAAGAGAGTCATCACTTAACATTGCACTGTCTCTAACAACCAGTGGAGAGCAGCCAAGCAGCAAACTTCTAGCAGCGTTACTAACAAGGGGAGTACATGACCTCCGGGAAACGGATCTCATCCTAACTTTGGTATGTCTTTTATAATATAAAAATATGAAGAAAGCCAAGTTATCTCTTGCCAATGGCCACTTTTACAGACTATTAGGCCAAAAGAAACAATAAATTTTTCATATTAAATTTTGGCCTAATAATCTTCAATTTCTTATTTTCTTCATAACTTTGCTTCAAATTAAGCAATTTGAGCTTCTTTTTTTTCAAACCATATCTACTTGAACTCAACTTTCTTCTGGTTTTTGGTTCGATTGTTTATCTTTATTTGTTTCCGAGTTATAAGCGACCAAATTGTAAGTATTTTTTACTGCTATTATTATTGGATGTCGAATAACTTCTGTAAAAGTGGCCATTGGCAAGAGATAACTTGGCTTTCTTCATATTTTTATATTATAAAAGACATACCAAAGTTAGGATGAGATCCGTTTCCCGGAGGTCATGTACTCCCCTTGTAAGTCTAAGATGCCAATCTATCAGCACCGTAAAGCATTGTGGAAGTCAACGTAGCTATAAAATATAAAGCAACTTGAAAAGTTTATTTGTTGGTCGTTGAATGTAATTGCAGGCCGTTCCTCGGACAATATATTGTAAATACAGGATCAGCCTGCAGAACTTTAGTAACTCATACAAGAATATGGAGACACACAGATGGTAAAAAAATCTTTAATAGAACCGGCGCTAGACGTCGTAACCTGTTTGTCAACGACGGGTAAATTATATTTTTCAAATGTATGCGCGTTTCTTCATGCGCTCGAAAGCAAGTTCGTCTGTGTAGTCAAAACAATTCGTACTTTTTCCTCCACATCGTGCAATGCACCGGCAACCTGCATAAGCCGATTTTAAATTGTCGGCAGCAAAGTTTCGAGCCCTTTCAATACAACTACTTTCTCCACACCGGGATTAGTTGTTTTATGTTCGGCAAGCATATTAACAGATACTTCATTCGTTAACACATTATTTTATCGAGATATAGAATTGCCTAATGGTTTTGTTAAAGAGGAGCTGTTTATGGCATTCGATACACTTGTTGTACTCTCTCCCTTCCTTTATTTTCTTTTGCAATTTGAGATCACTGAAATTTTATTCATTCACAAAATTGAAAGATTTATGTTTCAATTTCTTGAGAGCCAAGTAGCTTATTTGATATAAATAAATATAAAAAACCATTTTTACGTCAAGTGCAGCATCTCGTTGGCAAAATTCGCCAACCTCTTTAGGCAAAACAAAACAATTTTTATTAAAAAATGACAATATCAAAAAATTAATAATACAAAACTGCAATTAAATTACGACAAGGGTATACCTTAGTATACCAAGGGTTTACCTTATTAATCTGAGAATAATCTCATCGTATTAAATATATGCAATCGTGTTCTTCTATTTATATACAAATCAGTGTCAAACAAATACATAATGTAAACACGGGTAACTAATCATAATTAAACCATTATTATCAATTTCTTAAAAAAGGGAAATAAGCTTTATTCAAAGTTCAAAATTCATCCTATTTCTTATTTACACTATTTTTATTACTTCTCATATGGGTCATTTTTGAAATAATTCTTTCTTAGGCACGATTGTTACACGAAATAGCCTTATATTTTCATCACTGCAAAACACGTGATGCTTCAAAAAAGTATACATTGTAAGGATCCAGATATAATAGAGATGCTACAGAGGACTCTCGCCCTAGAAGTAAAAAATACGAACGAGTGAAAGGAAGATTGGCAGTGGGACACCTGCGGACAAGGAACTGACAAGGAAGAATGAGTTACTCTGGTATCCGAAACTAACGCTTAGTTCGAAATACCAAAGAATCTCGCTTAAATGTTACCGGAGCAAATAAACGGGTCAAGGAGCTAGAAGCTCATCTGCACACCGTCAACGTCAAATTAAATCTGCCGAACGGTGCACTATTTTCCAGCACTAACAACATCCGGAAGCCGGCCCATCATGTCCAGTTTCAGGATACCTACACGTGTTATACCCTGGACGAGACGGACATCAGACCACAACAAGTGTAGGTAGAGCCTCATGGGTCTTAAGCACCTCATGCAGATGCTGGAGGAGTTTGGGAGAGGAATGACACTCGGAGACCGAGATAGTCTCCACGTTCAAGCTTTCCCTACCCTAATCTGAAGGACTTTTACGCATCCGACCAATCAACTTCGAGATCGACCGGAACACCGCGCGATGTTGGCGCGGAGATTCGTAAGTGGGGAATCCGTTTCTCTGGCGGCAAAAGCCAGAGTATCGATGCCTTCCTTGCGAGAGTCGAGGATTGTAGGATTCTCGCCAATCTCAGCGAGAACGAAAAAGTCTAAGAAGCGGTCGACTGCCAAGCGCAAGGTAGTAAGCGTGGCTAAGGAAGTGAGTGAGCCAAGTTGGGAGCCAAGCTCACAAAAGTCCTGAAGGACACCCTTAGGACCATGCGAACGAGTAGCCACACAGCTGGATAAAGATACGCCACCTAGGAAGAAAACCCTTAGGTTTAGGAGAAGGAGGAAGGAGACACGTAAAAATCCCGATCGACGGTCATCGAGTGGTTCATCCTCGAAGCTTGGGGAATGGTCGTACTCAAGGAAGAAGATCGAGAAGAAAGAAAATTTCCCCAAACCGATCGAGTGTCACACTTGTGGTAAATTGGAGTACAGGACGTGCCCTGACTGCGCAAAAAACGCGCGGGGAAGCTGTTAGAGGAGACAGCCGCATACCCCAAAGTACAGGGATTCCCAAGGAGGATAAATTTATGATATGACAGTTAAACAGAAAAGAAAAGGACTGATTTCCGACAAATCCCAGGAAGTCAGAATGGATTCGGAGATCTGTGATGTCTTAAAGTTAGTGACATCTTATACTAGCCAACTAAGTTACCTTCCTGAGGACGAGAAACGCTGGTGGTATCAGGTTGATCTAGGCGAATTCCGGAACCGAGCGTTGATCGATCCAGGTGCAACGACAACCGTAATGGGTCCGAGCGGTTTGCAGTTAGCTACCACCCTAGGCAGATCGCTTCTCGTGTCACGAGCTGGCAATGCCAAGTTTGTTGATTGTAGTACTCATCCATTGCGTGGTCATGCAATGCTACCATTTACCATCGGTAAAGAAACTCGAGAAATACGCGTTGCGATCATGCCGAACTTGGATGCTGAATACTACATCGGAGTAAATTTTATCTGAGCATTCCAAGCCGTCCTAGGCCCAGATGCCGACTGTTTATTTCTAAAGGAAACGCATTAGGTCCTACAGCTGGAAGTGGCAAGTATGGAAAGTGGCAATGCTTCGTTATCATCAGCAGGTGATGCTGTCGTAACAGAAGAAGAGCGTACATACTTGCGCGAACTTCTAGACCCAGTGTTGTCTACATCCTTGCCAAAGATCGGCCGTTCTTACGATGTCAAACATGTAACGACGTCGGATCAGCCAGGCAAATCAAACAGAGCTACTA
This sequence comes from Theocolax elegans, assembly GCA_026168455.1. Classification (NCBI taxonomy): domain Eukaryota; kingdom Metazoa; phylum Arthropoda; class Insecta; order Hymenoptera; family Cerocephalidae; genus Theocolax; species Theocolax elegans. The sequence goes on from CM047430.1 coordinate 18,078,919, forward strand.
TCCCGTCTCTGATAAGATTAGAGAGGAGATGCAACATCAAGTTTACGAGATGCTCGATACTGGCGTTATTGAACACTCGAAAAGCGGTTGGTCCAGCCCCGTGGTGATGACAAAAAAGAGAGAGAATGCTAGGCGTTTTTGGATCGATTTTAGGAAAGTCAACGCTTTGACTGTACTTGATTCATATCCTTTGCCATATATGCAGGATATCCTACGCAAACTCAAGAAAGCGCAATATATCTCCACGATCGAGATGAACTGTGCGTACACCAGATGGCTCTGCAGGTGGAGATGCGCCCGATAAATTCTTTTACGGTACCTGGAATGGGTTTGTTCCAGTTTACTCGTATGCCGTATGGATTGGCAAATGCTAGCGTGTCTTTCCAGTGCATGATCGATCAGTTGATTGGACCAGAACTCAAACCAGTTGTCTATGCTTATCTCGAGGATATCATTATTGTCACTGTGACTTTTGAAGAAGATAAGCAACTGTTGATCGAGGTGTTAACTCGCTTGGCAAAAGCCGGTTTATCTGTTAACCGGGAGAAATGTGTTTTCTGCCTACCCGAAGTAAGATATTTGGGTGTGCGAGTTAACCGAGACGGGATACGACCCTACCGAGCTAAAACGGAGTCGATTAAAGAATATCCGGTTCCCAGGAATTTAAAGCAGCTGAGGTGGTTTCTCGGTATGGCATCTTGATATAGACGCTTCATGCATGACTATGCTACTATAGCTGAGCCGCTGACGCGTCTGACCAAGGCAGACCAGAATTATCTTTGGCTGAAATGGTGAGTATGTGGTCCAGACAGACGTTAGTAACACTGGTATCGGTGCAGTGTTACTACAGATCGTCGGCGGAAAAGAGAGAGTCCTGGAGTTTGCCAGTTGGACCCTTTCATCCACCGAATGCAATTACAGCATCACAGAATGGGAATGCCTGACCGTAGTATGGGCAATCAAGAAGTTTAGACCATACATCGAAGGTTATCAGTTTAAAATTATCAGCGACCATAGTAATCTTCATTGGTTATGCAATATACGCAATCCAACGAGCCAGCTCGCCAGATGGGCGTTAGAACTCCAGTCTTATAATTTTACAATTGAGCACTGGAAAGGGGCTCTCAGCTACGTCCTGATGCACTTTCTCGTATGTATGAGGAAGACGAGCCGGCCATCTCCTCCGTCTCTTGGAGCCAGACTACTAAGGATCCCTGGTACCTTTGTGGGCCAAAGACGTAAGTTAGCGGCCGAGAGAATTTCCTGATTGGTAGATCCAAAGTAGAAACCTGTATTCATATCGGGTGAATACCGAATTGGATGACGCCATGGAAGATCAAGACGCTTGGAAATTGGTCGTACCTGAAAGATTATTTTGTTAATTGATGTACCACCGTTTGCCTGCCGCTTAAACGTAATCTCTAACACGGAAGGTTTTGAAAAATAATAAGCTCATCCAATTGTAGCATGCAACACTACGGTATTCTGCAGGTCTACATCTAGATGATTTACATATGAAAAGTTTGTTCCTGTTTTAAACTAACAAATTGAGTTCTGACAAAAAAACGTTACATAGGCTTTTGTCGAGTTTTTGCCTATAGATCGATTGTTTGTCCTTATCCCTATGTTGTAAATAATATAATTTATAAATTACCCTTATAAGTACTTGGTGGAAAGCTAGAAGAAGGACCTGGATGTTATAATAAGGCCACTCTATCTTTATCCTGGGAGCGCTATATTTCTTCGTAACACCTTCTGCTACTTCAACGTTCCTCTCATAAATGCTGGATTTAGGTATACGGAAAGGTTTACCTCCAGGGAATGTATATAGTGCTGGATTCAAGAAAGATAGTGTGTGTGTCACTATTCAATTGCTATCTGTTAGCTGTTGCTTCTATACATGCCTATTAAAGCTTAGTCGCTTAGCAAGCTATCATGTGTATATTGAACTGGACAATATATGCATGTACATGACATACCTATTAAACGTAGTGTAAACGCAACGTCACATATATTCGTTTATTTGAATTTTTACTGTTTTTTTACTAATTTATGATGCCATACAGTTTTTAATACGCTTAATAATTCATACTTTTATCTTTATAATTTGTGCGTGAAATTTATTAACTGATAATAATATGGCTCTATCTACTAAATGAAATACAATATTATTTTTTTTCTTTTTATTATTCTTATTATACTTTATTCATGTTATTCGTTTTACAGTATTAATACTACTCGTTTCTATATTATTTTATTTTGCTAAAAGCATTAAATATGGTAATATTTTTTACATACTGAGAATTGCGAATACATCAATTGACAATTCGGCGACGATTATTTAAAAGTCACGCATGGGTAGAGAGCACATACATATCGTATGCTAACATGGCAAAAGCACACATTATGCAGTTTTAAGATAGTACGAAGTTAGTATTTAAGCTTAAAAATGATTAATATGAAATATATTTGTAAGTTTGTAGAAGGTAATATGATTGACCAGGCCAAATTCATTATAAAAATGTGGTAAAAATGTCAGAAGATAGTGGCACGGCCTCCATCACAGGTGTCTGCTCGTAGACGACTGCTATTAAAGAAAAAATTCTTATCAGATTAGTGGTGAAATATCGACAAACGGCGATATTCTGCATTTCACATGCATTTGTAAAGCTGGTCTAGGCGAAAAATAGCCACTCTTTTATTTATTTACCAGTAAATTTATAACTTGTTTCTAAACTAGAATAAATTTTTATTTAAATTATTATAATAGAAATAATATTTTGTAGAGAAAAGGTGATGACTTGGAAATTTTTCCTTGTACAGACAAAAAATGTGGATGGAAACAAGATCATAGCAAAACCTTGAAAAAGTATAATGTAGCTCCATTAATGCAACATTCTTGTTTTGCGAAGTCTGCTGTAAAACCAAAGAAAATAATCAATGCATCGTCAATCAAACACTGCCTAAATCCTGAACAATCTGAGATGGTTGCTGCAAAGGAAGCTGAGAAAGAATTTAAAGTAACTGAAACACTACAGTTTAATAAAAGTTCTTCGGAATCACATGAGACAGTCGTACATGAAAAGAAAAGTAAACCTGCACCAGAGACAGAAGTATCGGAATCACAACTGAATGAAATTGCATGTTTCATTTGCAATTAACTGCCAATATCTGCCTTAGCTAAACATAAGCAAGTTATTGCGATTTCTCAATCGTTTTAAAAGAAAAAAGCAGTCAGCCACGCTGAAAAAAAAGTCATCAAGATAGTGACCATATGCAATCTAAACAAAAGTTAAAGTGTAAGTTCTACAAAATTGATGTCTGGAAACCATTGATGATCTTCCTCACCATATCCAAATAATATCTGAAAATATAAAAGATCGTTATGCACATTAGATACATGAAAAGCAGTACAATATACAAAGTCAAAGAGAACTGAGTTTGAAAGGAAGAAAAAATTAAAAAGTTCATTTGCACCCAAGGATATTAAGGCTTACTATGCATAAGGCTATGCTAGACATTAAATCCATGTCTAGCATAGTCACCTGATGGAATTTTTATTAAATAAAATAAGCCAATAGCTCTATTTGAAATCAAATGTCCTATGGCAGGAAAATCTGCTAGAATACACAAAACTGTGAATAGTAGCTGAAAAAGTTTTTTGTAGACGAAGGAGAGAATATTGCATTGAAAGAAAAACATGCGTACTATGAACCAATTCAGTTGGTAATGTCTGTATTAATTGTCCCAGTCACGTATTTTGTGATTTATTCACCTATTATGAAAACTTATTTATATTAAGGGTAGGAAGGAATGATCTATTTATAACTACAATGCTGAAAGCATTAAAGAAAAGTATACTTCGCTTATAGATTTCATAAAATATGCCTTTATAAAGACAAATATAATAAGACTGTTGGTAGGGAATTAGAAGTTAAGTCTACAACTGTTAAAGTAAACGAAGCAGATTACGAATCTCATACGATTCAGTGTTTATATTGATCACAAGCTATGTTACAACTTAGACAACTACTGTAACTTTAATGTAAATAAAAATATGTTACAAATAATCTATTTCGAGGAAACCCTGTATGAGTTATGAACAAAATAAGAAATTGAAGAATTTTAGGCTAAAAGAACCAATAAATTTTTCATATTAAATTTTGGTTAAAATTTCTTCAGTTTCTTATTTTCTTCATAAATTTGCTGTAAATTGAGCAATTTATTATATATTTCTACATTACAAAAGATATACCAAAGCTAGTATAAAATTCGTTTCTTGGAGATCATGTATTCGCCTCGTTAGTTGCTTATCACAGTGCATGCTTTTCATTATGCTTGTTCTAAACAATATGTGTTTCTTTGGACTTGAAGGTTTTACAACATATACTTTACTGACATTATCTATTACTTCACTTTTTTGCACTTTCCAAACAACTTGCTCTCCTGGCTCTTCAATGCTTGAATTTATTACAGCATTATTTCCATGATTTTGATTCTCTTGCCCGTTGCTCTTATGTAGTTCCTCGCCTACACTAATTGTTTATTCTACTACTTTCTTGACACTTGCTTTTGCTGATTTATCCATTGAGGTGGTTACATTTTCAATTATATTGCTTGGTTTCATTCTTCTGAAACAAATCAAATTTTGCGGAGTTGCCAAATATATTCTGTCTGCTTACGAAACGTCGGTTTGGCCTCGGGAGGCGCTGAAAACTAATGTTCGGATTTTTCAATGCATTGCTCTCACAACGTCACTGCACAATAATCCCTGTTGGAACTTTTTGGACGTTGTGTAAATTCTCCTACTTTCATGGTAATTTGTTTTTAGTTAAAACATGCAAATAACTCGCAAATTAAATTAAATAACTTGCCTCATGAACCAGGGTGCTTGATTAACGTGTGTCCCCTTGCCTCTCACTATATTCATCCTTATAAAATCGTTTTTTCTTATCTTTAAATTTCTCGAGTTAGATCATCTTTTTTGTTGGTCATATGGCTCATTACGTTGAAGAGACCAACAGTAGTCTGTTAACATGGATAGAGACTATTTTCCCTGATACCGTCGTTCCATTTCTTTTGCATCCTAATGAAAATTCAATTGGTTCTTAGAAACTAAAAATTAGTTTTAGTACTTAAAGCATCCCCTAAATATTCTAAAGAAGTTAAAAAGAGGGTAAAAAAATGATCTAAAAGTAGTCTACTTTTTGACTTTCTCCATATTTTGACGTAGTTTAATAGAAACAAATTTCTTAGAATAAGGACACTATGTACAGAAAGTTTTAGTACCCAAACTGATTTCTGAATAGCTTTAAGAGGATGTAAAGGTGTGAAAATCGTTAACAGCGCTCTAAAAGTATGCTTACTTCTGACTTTCAGAATATTTCAGTACAGTTTCATCGAAAAGAATTTATTTCTGTAAGAAAGAAAGTACACAAAGTTATGTTGTCTTTTCACATAATTTTTTTTACCTAACTGTGTTCACCAGTATAAAAAGATAATGTACATCAAATCAGTTGGGGGCTTATGAATTTGGGGTATGTAAGTATCTAAATTGAGCCCCAGAATAGCTTTATTATGTAAGGTTTTCGCAAAGTCCTAACTAATTGGTGCAAAAAAAATATTCAGTTGAATTAAGATTTATGTTAAATTGTAAATAATTTTTTTAAAAGAAGTTATGCCATTACAATGTAGAATTAATAGTGTTTTTTCAATCAAATAACGTTTATTGACACAAAGTAAATTAAAACTAATTTTAAATCACAAAGTGACTTCAAATTCATATCTGCGACGTGTGAGTAGTAATCGATATGTGAAGCTATAATCCTACATTTTAGGCTACAACAACCCTGGAACTATTTTGATACTAAATTTTTTGCATCTGCACAAATCAGTCGTTCTCACGGCTATTTCTCTAGTGGAAATTTTTTCAGTGAGCACGTCTTCATCAGTCCTCGTCATTCATTTTTACTACTCTGCTTGTATTGTATTTTCTTCTTATGTAAAAAAAAATCATTTGGTTTTTTCGTTTAGTCGTACTTTAACATCTATTTAATTTCACTATGGGATCTCGTAAATGTTTGAATGACCCTAATAAATTTTGTTACATTTGTGGTCGTTTCACGTTTGACAAGCAAAAGGTGGATATTAATGAAAATATTAAGAGTCATTACAAGAGCTACTTTAATATACCAATTACTCATCAAGATAAAGCTTAAGTTCTACATGTTGCTTTTAGATCATGCGTTGCGGCATTATAATGTTGGAATAATACTACGACTGTGGTGCCACCAATACCTTTTAAAACACCTACGATTTGGCATGAACCTTCCATTCATGATGACTGTTATTTCTGCTTAACTAAAATTTTTGGTTTCAACAGTAAACATGCTAATAAAATACAATATCCAAGTATTACGAGTGTAACAAAAAAAATTCCTTATGATTCTCATGATAAACCTCCAACTACTCCTCTATTAATGCAAAAATTAAAGATGATACAGTTGAAGATGGTGAGTGTTATTCAAATGATGATAAAACTGACTCTGAGCCAATTATTTTTGATCAAGCTGTACTAAATGACTTAGTTAGAGATTTAGGCTTGCATAAAGATAAATTAGAGCTCCTAGGTTCATGAATAAAAGAAAGAAATCTTCTTGCCGCTGGAACTACTTTTTCATGGTTTAGACATCGGGAAAAATCATTAATAGAATTCTTTTATAAAGGAGATGATTACGTTTATTGCAGTAATATTGATGGATTCATGCAAAATAGGATTAACGTACGATCCTAAAAATTGTAGGATATTTATTGACTCATCCAACAGGAGTTTAAAAGCATTTTTGCTGCATAACACAAATAAATATCCTTCTATACCTATAGGTCATTCTGTATACTTAAAAGAACCATATGAAAATGTAAAAGCTATTCTTCATGCAATTAATTACAAACATCGCAACTGGAAAGTCTATGGAGATTTGAAGATTATACTTATGCTTCTTGGACTACAGTCAGGTTATAGAAAATATCCGTTTCTTATATGTTTGTGGGATAGCCTTTCCGTAATTTTCTTAAAGCTGGAGATCTTAGCGTTCTTCAAAATCCCTTAATTGATAGCAAAAAGATTCTACTACCTCCAGTGTATATAAAACTAGGACTTATGAAGCAATGCGTAAAGGGTCTTGACAAAGATACCACTTGTTTTAAGTACCTTATAGATAAATTTCCTAGTTTGACTTATGTGAAAATAAAAGAAGGTATATATAAGACCACAAATACGCCAATTAATAAAGACAACTGACTTTGAAAATGTGATGACTTCCGTTGAAAAAAATACTTGGACCAGCTTCAAACAAGGTGTGAAGGGATTTGTAGGCAAAAAAAAGAAAGTGATTATAAGAAACTAGTCAAAGATATGATTGAAAACTTCAAGAAGTTAGGTTGTAACATGAACATTAAATTACACTATTTGCATTCTTACTTAGATTGGTTCCCAGAAAATTTAGGTGATGAAAGCGAGGAACAAGGAGAGCGTTTTCATCAGGATGCAAAAGAAATGGAACGATGGTATCAGGGAAAATAGTCTCCATCCATGTTGGCAGACTACTGTGGTCTCCTCAACGTGGTGAGCCACATGTCCAACATAAAAGACGGTCAAACACGAGAAATGTAGAAGATAAGAAAAAAGATTTCATAAGAATGAATATTGTGAGAGGAAAGGGGACTCACATTAAAAAAACACCCCGGTTCGTGAGAGGCGAGGGGACTCACGTTAATCAAGCACCACGATTTGTGAGAAGCGAGGAGACTTACTTTAATCAAGCACCCCAAAAGAAACAATCCTTACTACGTTCACGGCGTTGTTTCTCGGTAGCGCCAAAAGTAAGGTTATTACATTTTGTAAGAGGCAATGGGACTTATGTTAATTAAGTGATTAGGATTGTTGGATTTCTGATTGTGGATTTGGAGTTTGGAATACGTGGATTTGGCATGCTTGGGTTTAGAGACTGCTGATTTGGAGTAAGAATAATTTTAGACCGTTCTTAGCGATTTTCACCCCTTATCACCCCGTTCAAAGTGGTGGTGCTAAAACTTAGAGGTCGTAAAACTTGATTTAGTTTTAATGAACCTATTGTCGCAAAAAAACGTGATACAAATGTTAAAAGTAAAAATTGAACATATTTGTTGAATTTGTACGTCAAAGACTACAGAATCATGTAAATTTTGAGAATAACGAAATTGACGAAACTCGAAAAATTTTAAAATAAAATATCTCAATGTAGAAATAAGCTATTTGAGACAACTCAACGGCATTTGAAAGAACAAGACTTACACGTTACGTTACCATTGGTTGTTTTTTGAGAAAAAAGAATATGATGATGCTACATAACCTCAAATATAGTTAAAAATCGCGATTTTTGCACTTTTAGGTTAGGATATCTTAAAATTCTGACGTGATAGAGCACTTCAGACGGATTTGCATTCTACATGAAAAATTACTTCGGAAATGACTATACTTTCTTTGAACAATTCAAACATCTCTTTTTGCAGAACTGTGTTATCATTAGAATAAGTTGAATATATGTTTCAATTGAGAGAGAGTGTTGAAGTATAGTATACTTCAATATATATGTTTGTACGTTTTGTGTCTGCGTGAGTGGCGCTGTAGTAGCATGTTGCCACCTCTTCCTTTGTGTCGCGCCTGTTCGTCTTTGTCCGTTGACTAGATCGGTCCTCCCGTACGACTGATATTCTTAATAAATATATTTAGTGTAAACTCGGCATTTATTATTTCTCCAACCACTCTCCATCAATTATCAATTATTTCAAAATTATCATCCATATTCTAATTTTAATATATTCTAATTTTACCATACTCTAATTTTCGATATTATTTAGTCAAATTTCTTGTAAATGTTCTTGATGATATATATTAGACTGATACTGCTGATTTTGCTTTGAGCTTACTTATCTTCGGGTTAATTCTAAGCGATTTCTATGTTACCGATGTATCTTGTGTATCTTGGTATATTTGGACTCAAAGTGTAATCTGTGTTATCCATATGCTTCTTGATTATATTTTTTAATACCTGGCAGCGCTCACTATCGTTTGCCACATGGTGAATATCGTATTACGATTTACCCAATTTATATTATTTGTGTTGGTACATTGAATTGTGTAATGAGGTCCATAGCATTTCAAACAGATCTTTTCATTAGTACATTTGTAGCCATTACGAGCAAAACTTTCGCATTTGAGACAAGGTCTTAGATTAATCAAATCTTACACTTTGCAGTTCTGATAATGTAAAAACACTCTGTTATTGCTTATCAATTTTCTTCATAGATTTCTCCCGTAACCTCTATTATTACAGTTTCTTGATTGCTTTTCTTATTTAAATAGCCATGTTCTACGTTACATCCAGATTTAAACTCTTTAAAATTTCTTCCATGTATGTCGTTTTTAATATCTTTGATATCCATATGTCAACGTTCCCAATTCCAACTGTAACGGAGTGAATCTTCGCCGGGGTCTTGCTCAGATTCCAGGATTCGGTCGGAAGGAAATTGAAATAATTATACCGTAATTTAATTGCAAACGACTAACTATATATATATTTATAAAGCTAAGTTGTGTACAATAGTAAAATAAATGCAATCGCCATTTCCCTTGTCGACTGGGATGCGAACTTAGTCAATCTAGAATCAAGTAAACAAGCAATTCTTAGTACTACGCGACTTACAAACTTTACAATGCTATCTTATAACCAGTTCCCTATACGGACACAACTAATGGTTATCGTGTGTGTTCACACAGAAATACGGTTCGGAATAATCTACGTGTGCTTATCTACGTGAGCTTAACGGCTGGTCCTGGGATTTGTTACCTGTAGGAAATATTTATGAAGTTAAAATATCAAATCATATTTGTAAATATGAAATAAGATAATTGTTAATAATGAATGAATATTGTAGGATAGGTTAGAGGTAAGGTACACATGTGATTATTGAGAGGTTAGGAAAAGGTAAACAATAAGCAACAAGGTAGCCTGAGCCATCCTCATCACCGAAATTGTTTAAATGAATAAAGGAGAGGACGGGAACTAATTCAAATAAATTGGTTGTTTTTATGTGTTGACGAGGTGGAAAGAAATGACAATATTTACCGTAAGCATCGACCAAGCAGAAGACAGGAGAGGTTACACGGCCGATGATGGATGATGATGGAATCCGCGAAGATGCCGGCCTGCACGAACAACGCCTTCCGATGATGGGAAACTCTACCTCCCGTAGACGTCGTCGCCATGGGATCATACTAGGTCCGAGTCAGCATACACAATACAAAGTCTCTCGAATACACGAAAGTAGGAGAGACAGAGAGAGAGAGAGATACCAGACTCGTGCGCGAGGCAGTACTGCTGTATGCGTACACATAGGCGGCGACGGAGAGGGGGGAGCCAACTCGCATGCACAGTGAGGTCCGCCGACAGAGCGCGCCGGCGCAACAAGGCGCGGGACTTTCTGGCATGCGGTATTCGTGAGTAAGAGAGAGAAGGAAAGAATACGAATGACATAAGTGGAGGCGCCAGCCCAGTTAACACCTCGGAAGGAGTATGGAAGTTAAGTAGCCGATCCAAACGATTTATAAAGCCGAATAAAGGTGGCGTCAGAATCAGAAATACCCATTGACCTGTCAACAATGGGGAGAAGATGCCATGTACAAATTAAAGGAAGTTGACAACGGTCGGGCGTGAAGGAAATTTTGGAAAAAGGAAGAAGGAAGCGGGTGAAGGAAAAAGGAGATGACGAGCTGATCCGTGATACGAGACACCGGTATATTTGAGAGTTTTGAGAGATTTTGGAGAGTTTTGTGGAGATTTCCTTGTTATTTTGGAAAGAAAAAGATATTGTTGGAAGGAAAAGAGATTGGCTCAGAAAGTTTGTTGTCTAATAAAGGATTTAAGAGGAAATTAAGGAAATATTATTGTTGGAAGAATTCGGAGATAACGACTCGCGTGCGGTAAGTGGACTGCCCGCCAGCCATATTATTTTTGTAATTACGACGCGTGTGTATAGTGTAAATTGGATTATATTTCGGTAACGCATAAATATAGGAATAGTATAGTAAAAAATAATTATACTTTGGTGAAGGAAAGTCATTTTATATTTATATTTTGTTTATTGATGGTACGCGAATTGATTAAAATACTTGATAGTTCGTCAGACTCTTCCTATAATAATAAGTTTTGTAATATTTGATGTTTCGGATGAAACTTGCGTTATTTATATAATACGGCTTTGTAATATATATATTTGTTAAGATGAATAGAAGAAATAATTAAACAATTGGTGGTAACGGGTATACCGATTTATGGTGATCCGGCTTATCTCCCTTTTTCCCACCAATCCACATTTAGTAAAAAGGAATAGAAATTAGTCTCGCAATTTTCCCGTTAACGATACAAGCATCCACGGCACAGGTAAGGAGTTCGTGCACGTGCTGAGTCGGCCATTTTGAGAACAAGAGACGAATACGATTTTCCCTTACTTTATATTAATTTAAATTGTATAATATTGTGAGAGATATCTGTTGTACGTAGCATACGGGATTTTTCTATAATTACGTAGAAATTGCTACGTCACAACCTTGAACTTTCTTCCTCTATATTTTCATTTATCTCGATATCTCCATCATCTTCAGCCCAGACTTCACTCGACACCGTTTCGTATCTGACAGCAAATTCAGCCAAGCTTAAATCTTCGAGTTCATCTGGTCTCTCGATGAAACGATCAAAGATGTTATTGAATGTTGAAGCTTCGTCACCTTCAATCGTAAAATTCGAAATCTTTGATCAGACTTGCAGTTATTGACAAAAACTGTCTTGTGTGACATTTTCAGTGGTAGATGACACAGTCTATAAGCGCATCCGGGGGCACTGACTAACCGCAAAAAAAGGATGGCTATCGACACGGAAAACAACTGATTCTAAGCATTTCCACCTCGTTTTTTTACCTTTTGTACCGCTTCTTTAACGAGATCGCCAGTTTCATTTGGCTCACACTTACTGGCATATTTTGCTACAGAATATGCAACGGTAATAACAGAACCGCATGGCTATATATCCATGTTTCCTTCCCAGAGAGTCAGGAGATCAGGATTTTAATTATTTACAAGCACTTCATCAGAAGTTGCTAAAACGCTCGTTGTTTGCAAGAGTTTCATCAGGACCTAAACACACTGATCACTGACTGGTCTGGGAAATCCGAATGGACAAATACAGTTGTCACGGTCTTTGTAACAAGTAGAAGGGTGTTTGTGAATTTGCACAGATTCAACTACATGTCGACATACTTCATCGTCGGCATTCAATGAACAAGACACAACTTTGTCAATCAAATCCATACCTTGTCCTGTCGCGAAATCTGGAATGTTTTCACACCAGATCAATAAGTGCAAATGAGGACTTCCTCTGTTTTCGAACTCTATCCTGTATCAAAAATATATTATTCGTCCACCTAAGCAGTTGAGGATTATTTTTCAAGCATCGGATTAGTGCAATGACTCGTACCATAAATTGCCTTGCGAAGATCACGGGATAATGTTGAACTAAAGAGAAGATCAGATGTTTAGCTGCTCTTCGATCACGACCAGCAGCGATGATGAACGCTTCCAGCATATCATAGCACATGTGGGAGCTCCTAAACTCCTGACCATTGCAATTAATTCTGAACAAACACGTCTCCAATACGATGAGGATTTTCTTATGTTTCACATAATAAGATGCATATTATCTATCAAATCCTGAGGTGTGTTATCTCCTTGTCGTATTCTACATGATACTAGCCTTAACACGAAAGTATTTGACAATGGAGAACGCGAAGAAGAGGTAGTCTGTCTGTTGGAATTGTCTATCACTACTCATTACGCGTGCTTGGAAGTAATCTAAAGGAGTTATAGGAATATAACGCGGTTCGCCAAAACCATTTCTGCCATCAAGGAAAAAAAAATACCAAGCCAATTCATCCATACGTCGTTCTGTTTTAATGTTGAGAGACGGTGCTGTTTTTCTGCAGACATCGACTAATTGTGCAGGTCCATCTTTTGAATTGTTATTATCGACAGTAACAACGCTTTCCACATCAGGTATGTCATCATCCATTGAGTAAAGCATATTTGTAGTGAAGACAACTTGAATTTCCGTTCCGGCTTCTCTATTTTCAACAGTAGAATCTGCCTCTGCATCAGCTTCAGTTATTATGGTGTGACTACCTACTATACGTATCATGTATAGTAGAAATAAATAGATGATAGCGTAACGGTTAACGTATAGGCTTGTCACGCTGAACAACCGAGTTCGAATCTTGGCAAGGGTAAAATTTTTTTTATTTAATAAAATTAAATCATTTAGTTGCAAAATCAATAAAATTAATAAAAATTATAAATAATTTAATTTAATTTTTATTTTTTGTACAATCTGAGATTTTGAACAAATTATGAGAATGTTTAGACTATTTTTATAAAAGTTGTGAAAATTGTAAATATTTATAATATTAGACTTATTGTTAATTTAAAATATAATTTCTAGGAACTACCGATAGATGGATAGTTGATAAAATGCGAAACTAGTAATTAAGAATAGTATATAAGGTTATATAAGGATGGAAGAAGAGAAGACAAGAGACTCTTCCCAAATCTTATCAAGCCTCGTAATGAAACCAGCATTGCGCGTGGTTCACTTCCTTGACTTGATAAGGTTTTATATTTTGTAAATGTTGTAAAACATTTTTATAATAAAGTCTCGTGGTGAAACCAGCATTGCGCGTGGTCCACCTCCTTGACATAATATACTAAATATTAAAATAAAATCTACTTTCTAAAAACTTTATTTTCTTTTCTTCATTGTAATGGGATAAGAGTCGAAACCCCACACTACCTACGCAAACACATACACAAATATTACGAACTGCTGCTAAGATAGCAAGGCGCGTATCTTAGTATTTTGTTTCGTATACAAACCTACACAAAAAATATTAATAATTAAAAGACTAACATATTAAGGTGCCCTAAAGAGAGCAAGGCGCGTCTCTTTAGGTTTTCCGACACTTATAATTTTCAGGTATGTGATACAAAAGTGTGTACGTCACAATGGGTAGATTCCATTTACCGCTAGCTGTGCTTCAGATGAATTTCAACTACTACGTGATTGATCTTCTACACTTTCTGGCGTTAGCTCTAACGGCGTCGGAGTATGTATATTTAACGTCAGTTCATGACCAGTTTTCGCAGACAAGTTTCAACGTAAAATTTCGTGTAAATTACCAATATTTCGAAAACGCATGCAGCAAGCGACACCGCTCTTTACAGCCTTTGGATCCTCTCGAATGAGAATCAAACAACCATACATGAGTCACATTAGCTTGGTTATGACGGAATAAAGCAACTGATGTCAGGTTGGCTCTAAGTATTCCATAGATATGTTCTGACAAGAAAGCGGTTAGAGAAAATTCTTTAGAAACATGGATATCAACATTGCGATCGTTATATATCCCACGAGATTGAAGTTCTGTCACCCGCAAATATTGGGTATTCGTTCCTAATGGATTAGGAGCAATGCGGTTCGCCATACATTCTTGATAGAACCTATTTTCCAAAACGAGTATATAGTCGATATCACTTACGTACCAGTTATTTGGACCAAGTAGGCAGAATGCAGAGCAAGCAATCGGTGCTATTGCTGTGTACTGATTTCCACGAGCACTGATATTAAACCTCTCGTTGGCTTGATGGAATGCTCCACGCAAAATTGATATGTCCTCCGACAAAACGACGTATCTATTAACTGAATCAGGTGCTTGTCTCTGAACATCTCCATTTGGATTCCTAATTATAGGATCATCAACTACTTGTACATTGAAAAATGGAACAACATCATGATACAGAGGATTATTCTTCATAAGCCTATGCAAGCCTACTTTTAGTTTGCAAATATCTACTTTCAGTTGTCTTATGTGAGGCCTGCGATGGCTCAGTCGGTAGGGCGTCGGGCTCATAATCTGGAGGTCCCAGGTTCGATTCCCGGCTCCGGTCGATTGATTCAAGCACCACTGGCGAATGTATTTTCAACAAGTGCTTTCTTCACCAAGACATCGTATGACCTCCGTCGCTGATTAGCGCCGATTTGGGAGCATAAAAAGAGCGACGTTAAAATAATAATAATAAAAAAAAAGTTGTCTTATGTGCTGTAGATTTCCTAGACTCTCTGCAACTATGACAATTCCAGCTTGGCTTAATTGTGACGGAAACTGTCCAGCCAATTCAGCAACGTCTTGCGCAAATAGAATAACTTGCCTTTTGCACTATTCTTGACTGAATCGATTCTATAGTTTAATGGTTTTGAGATGAGGCACAATTCTGCTCAGGAGTCGTTGTTCAGTGTCCGATAAATTGGTTAATTCCTTAGGTACACATGATATTTCCATTTTATTTCAAAATGTTTGAGTGAAATTTTTCGTTTTTTAAGATTAGCTGTACAGCGAGAGCCAAACATTTCCCAATTCTACTACACATCACAGAATCTATTGATCGCTTTCTTAGAATCCGTCATATCAAATAAACTCCTTTTCTTGCTGGCTGTGTCACGGATTCTTTGTAACCGAAGTTCTCGTTCTTCTGTAGTTTCAGTCGCAACGCGACTGTTAATTAAGGAGAGACTATGTTTTCGTTTGTCGACAGTTTCGTTTGACAGGCGATTACGAATTAATGAGAAACGACGCACAGTGGGGTAAAATCATAAAATTTGTGTCAAAATCGTAGAACTTTGAATAGGGTAGGGATAGGATTATGAATCTTACGGCATTTAAAAGTTCATGTAATTGTTAATATAGGAAAAATAATGCTAATCCAAAAAAATGATTATTTGACCTTGATTTTCAAGGTCAAAATTCCAATTTTTCAGAAAAGAATCACTTTTTTCTTATTTCTTGGCTACGAAACAATTTTTTTGAACATATTAAATACAGTTTCATATAGATTTTGTTACGAGAATTCCGAAAATGACCTATTAAATTGAATTAGAATTTTTTTAACCATTGCAATTGGTAATCAAAATTGTCTTGTAAAATTTTTCTCAAGATTTTGGAATCAGCTATTCATTACCATCAGGATCGGCAAAAATATTGACCAGGACTCCATTAATGTGCTAAAATTTGACCTTCGTTATATCCCTCAAGGTCACTTGATCGTCAAATTTATTTTTTTAACGCGATTTTTGACCTCGGATTATTAAAGAGCGCCAATTTTTATTTCCAAATATGACTGTGCGACGTTGTCGTTCTTCTGCAGTCTCTTTCGAGAGCCGATGTTGAATTAACGAAAGACGGTGTTCTTGATCTTCCGTAGTCTCGTTTGAAAGACGATTTCGAATTGACGAAAGACGACGTTCTCGCTATTCGGCAGTTTCATTCGTACGGTGATTGTAGATTATTGAAAGACGATGCTTTTGTTCTTCGACAGTCTCATTTGTACGGCGATTGTAGATTAGTGAGAGACGATTATCGCGTCTTTCTGTTTTATTTGCAAGACGATCACGAATCAATGACAGGCGATGCTCTCGTTTTCAGAAGTCTCGTTTAAAAGGCGATTTTTATAAAAAAAAAAGCACGGCGTGATCGTTCTTCTGTTGTTCCATTTGATAGTCGCTGGCGTACCAGACTAAGTCGATATTCTTTTGAGATTTAGAACTTATATATTCTCGCTTACGGGCAAGTCTCTCCACACATTTGCTAGGAGACTCTTCGCGACGAATTTCCGCCACTTTTTTCCTTACACGAAAAAAGCGTTCATATTTAGCCTCTTGCGTCTCGTGCAAACGGTTCTTTCTCTTAGACGCGGCACCATTGCTTGGTCGACCCATATTTTAACCGTCTTCGAAAAGGAGGCGGTTCTCAATTCGACATGTAACTTTTTTTTTGCTTGTTTTCGTGTCAATTAAATGATAGCCGTTACAACTAAAAAGTCTAAAACAAAAAATTTATGCACTAGTTATGCGAGTGGCCGCTAGAGGGCCAGTTTCGACTACCTGTGTATTAATGTATAGGGCAATAAGTTTCTCGCAGTTGAAATTGCAACAATATCACCTTAAGTATAAGTGGTGATTTGGTCGATAGCCGATTTAAAGAAGAATGTTGCATCTATAATTCTTTACGAAGCGTTTATGTCTGTTGATAAAATACCAATTTGGTGAGATACTGCGTTTACGTCTAAGCTGTAAGGATAGGGGATATGGGCAGGATTTAGTATAAGGACTGTGATGAATTTCGTATTCAAAGGGCTGCGTGGTATTTTATGATGATGAAACTGTATTTGAATAAGTCGAGGTTAAATATATCGTTAGTACTTTTTTCTCGAAGGTGCTCGGAAGAAAGCTAATTTTGGATGATAGAAAAATTTAAAGATTTTTTTTATTTAAAGTGATTTCAAATACTAATGTGTAAGCAAGAATAAAAGTCCGTAACTCGTTTTCTGTTTGATTCTATTTGATCCTATCGCCTCTTCCTCAGTGCCGTATGCTTTTAGTTACTTTCAGTTTGAAAGAGATTAGACCCAGTTCAATGGAAGATCTAACTTGTACTCTTGAGCAAGATACTATATGTCAATTTGGAATTTGGTGCCGACTTCGAAAAGGTTTTGATTGATTATTTCATACTTTTTAGTTACTTCTTTTTCGAAATCGGTTATTATAATAATTTTAAATATCGGGGTTTATGACGCCCATGACAGAGAGGGAAGATACTACTTTAGTACGATAAAAAGAGACAGAAAAGATTATGGAGCCCCGGCTCCATAAACCTGCCATATTAACAATGAGTGAGAAAGGGATAGGGTTATTGGGATTTAACACATGAGACTCCATAACCCCCTGTTTAGAAATGTATATAAATATATAATATATATAAATAAATATATACGAAGTATACTAACAAGGAGAGCGTCAGGCCTGCGGGAAACGGATCTTTACCAAACTCTAGGACATGATTTCTACTATAAAAATATGAAGAAAGCTGAAGTTCCGTATGCCAATGCCATGTTTTACGGACTTTATAAGCAAAAAACGAAAAATTTCGCAAGAAATAGTCTTGACTTTGGTCGCTTATAACTCAGAAACAAAAAGAGATATGCATTCAAACTTAAGTCCAGAAGAAAGCTGAGATCAAATAGATTGGATTTAAATAAAAAGAAGTTCAAATAGTTTAATTTGGTTGAAAGTTATGAAAGAAATAGAAATTTAACGATTTTTTGACGAATATTTTGAATTAAAAAATCTGTTGATTTTCAAGCTAAATTATCTTCTTATTCTTCTTTCTTCCATAACTTTCAACCAAATTAAACTATTTAAACTTCTTTTTTTTAAATCCAATCTATTTGATCTCAGCTTTCTTCTGGACTTAAGTTTGAATGCATATCTCTTTTTGTTTCTGAGTTATAAGCGACCAAAGTCAAGACTATTTCTTGCGAAATTTTTCGTTTTTTGCTTATAAAGTCCGTAAAACATGGCATTGGCATACGGAACTTCAGCTTTCTTCATATTTTTATAGTAGAAATCATGTCCTAAAGTTTGGTAAAGATCCGTTTCCCGCAGGCCTGACGCTCTCCTTGTAAGAAAAATTACAAAATTCAATCTTGAAATATGTTGTAACGGGGTACGGATTGAATATGAGGAATAAAAAAATCAACGAAGGTATCGCGGCGTACAAGACGTACACGATAAGGTACCATTGATTGTTTCTTTGAGAAAAAAGAATATGATGATGCTACATAATTTCAAATATAGGCGAAAATTGTGATTTTTGCAATTTCCGGTTAGGATATCTTAAAATCCTGACGTGATAGAACAATTCAGACCCCAGATTCGGATTTTACATGAAAAATTACATCGGAAATGACCCTTCAATTTCTTAGAACTAAACCATGTTGACCTGTGTAATCAATTAAACGATTCGTGACTGCTTTTGTTTTAGCAACATTTTTTCCTGTAAACAATTCTGTTGTCTTAAACCTCTGTCATTCTCAAATATATGGGGTATTCCACGTGAAGTGGTCCGATCAAAATTTTAAAATGCACCAAATTTTGGGTACACATTGCAAATGTTTTTCAGAATGCAGAAAAAAATTTTTAGGTACTGGAATCTATTTGCTAAAAAGTTATTCTAACCTCAAAAAGTGAATTTTTTCTAGTTTTTTTCAACACCAGCTGGGTTTACCGCTATTCAACTCAAAATCTATCAATTTTTACTATAAAACATTATATATAACATTCGTTGCTAACTATGTCTAGAATTTATCCTTCTGGGTTAGAATTTCTAATCTCAAAGTTAATGTTACATAAACTACATGTCAATTATTCAACTTAAAAATAGTGTAAGTGCGCCACAATTCATTTTTTTATCCAAAAGTCTAAAAAAAGCTTGAAGCAATACCTTTCAAATGGTCTATAGCATTTTTGGGGCCTTTAATTCTGTAAAAAGTTATGATCAAACTTTTTTTTAGACTTTTGGATAAAAAAATCAATTGTGGCGCACTTACACTATTTTTAATTTGAATGTTGACATGTAGTTTATTTGTCATTAACCTTGAGATTGGAAATTCTAACCCAGAAGGATAAATTCTAGACATAGTTAGCAACGAATGTTATATATAATGTTTTATAGTAAAAGTTGATAGATTTTGAGTTAAATAGCGGTAAACCCAGCTGGTGTTGAAAAAAACTAGAAAAAATTCACTTTTTGAGGTTAGAATAACTATTGAGCAAATAGATTCCAGTACCTATAAATTTTTTTCTGTATTCTGAAAAACATTTGCAATGTGTACCCAAAATTTAGTACATTTTAAAATTGTGATCAGACCACTTCACGTGGAATACCCCATATGTTTAAACTTGCTCACCCGTACTATATCATCTGCTATGAACTTTGGCTTTTTTATACATACTATGATCAAATTTTTCTTGAAGGTTATCTTCATTTATATGAGAAACATCTTTAGTTTTTATAGCAATTGTGGATCTTTGAATTATTGTAACTCTTAACTATATCCTGTAAGATATCAAGTACGATTGAAGCGTTCTATATGCAGGCTTTTAATTGCTGTATATTGAGGGAAGATTAATTTTATAACGTTTTATGAGATCTTAAAACTGTTAATTATAAAATTATTTTCCTCGATGTCTGAAGGTTCTTCGGTACACGACCACCTTTTAGAAACGATTTCATAGCCACTATTACTTTTTTTGTATGCTTTCGCTTTACAGGAAAAGCCAATTCAAATTTCGGAAATACATCGACGACTGTTAGCAAGTGTTAGCAAGAATAGAAATTGTAACTATCTGTTCTCGGAAAACAGATTACGTTATGGTTTTTCGATAATACATTATTCTCGAGTTTTCAAATGACCTGTAAAGGGGGTCCATCTCTTTCTTTTTTTCCTTGATCCTCTCTCAGCAAGTTCCAACAGTAGTCACCTAACATATTCATATCCCAACGGCCTTGATAACTTCTCTCCATCTGCTTTATATCCTGATGCTACCTCTCCTCTTTCTCCTCGCTGAATTCTCCACAATTCCCTAGACATTCATCTAACTGAGAGTCGAAATAATGAAGTTCGTAATTCATATTACACCCCAACTTACCGTAGTTTGTAACAAGTTTTGCAATTATCGTTTTGTAATCATCTCTCTTATTAGTACCTAGAAAATTTTCGATAACTTGTTGAAAACTTTGTCAAGCAGATTCCCCGCACGTTTGAAATCCTGGTCCGATCACAGATGAGTCTGGCGTTCTGGAGGTGATAAACCTCCAGGTCTAAGTATGAGGGCTTCCCGACTTTGACGAGGATAATGTCAACTCGTCGTTGGACACACTATGGCATCATTTTCGCACCGACACGTCCCCCTGCAGGGCATCGTGCAACATAAAATGCCATGGTAGCAGGAATTTTCAGATTTTCATCTTCTCTGATGAGAAGTATACCTATTCCAATCTGTAAAAGCTTCCAATGGAGGTACTTTACAGCCTCATATAATATGAGACCACTGCAATAGAACCTTAGAACTTCTTATTGTCCGGAATCTGGTTTAGAGATGAGGCAACCTCAGAGCCACGGGGATAACTTATTCATGCGATTCAGCGCACTATAAAACTTGAAGACTAGGGATGTCTCCGGAATTGAAGAATTAATAAATTCTTGAAGATCCTTTTTCATTTTTTCATTTTGAGGTTATGTTCCTAGTGTTATTTATGATGAGTATATCTCATTTAGATGAACTCAATTTAAGCCCCTGAGTTTGACAACGTCTGAGTACCTGGATCTCCGAGATCATAAGAGTAAATGCGGATTACGTAATTACGTAGGGTTTATCCATAGCTAGGAGAAATCTTGAGGGTGATAGACTAAATTTGATCTCGGATTTGGATTCAGCACACCCAAAAACCTATAAGTATATGGATCTTGTCTCAAACTCGGATAACATTTTTGTGTCCCTATGTAATTAATAATTCCATTAAACCATTAGTCCTCTGACATTTTACCTCATTCAGAATAACTTTATCTTATGTGAAATTGGTAATTGAATTATCAATCATATATTTCGCATCTTAAACTTTGTTTGCACTATTAGATAAAATGAAAATATTGGGTCTGATTTTTTTTTTATTATTATTTTAACGTTGCTCTTTTTATGCTCCCAAACCGGTGCTAATCAGCGACGGAGGTCATACGATGTCTTGGTGAAGAAAACACTTGTTGAAAATACATTCGCCAGTGGTGCTTGTATCAATCGGTCGGGGCCGGGAATCGAACCTGGGACCTCTAGATTACGAGACCGACGCCCTACCGACCAAGCCATCGCAGGCCTTTGGGTGTGATTTTGATGAAGTATTTTAAGATATTTGTGAGTAGATAAATCTTCCTCTGATTGATTCTGCAGAGTTTCATCTATACTAGCAACTGTTTCAAAAATCAATGTCTTTATAATCAATATCAATACTAATTTGCTTTTTAAGGGGTCTACCCTAAATGCAATTTTCAAAAAATCGGTTTATTTTATTCCATTTTTCGAATGTATAGATATTTGAAAGTAACATTTTAAATTTTCGTAAAGATCCGAGCAGTCTAAGTGTACTTTCGAGGGACTTTTACTTAGTTACCTGAGCGCGCTAATAGTGACCGTTCGGAGCGCTATCGTCTACCTGCCTTTGTATACGTGAGCAGCTGAAACCTATCGTGTATATACTATCCCTACTCAAATCTACTAAACTTTGCCTAAAAAACAGAATTAAAGAACACCAGAAAAATAAAAATCCGGAAGCTGTTGTTACTGCACATATTGTTAAAAATGCGGATCATGAGTTCGATTGGAACAATGTAAAAATATTAGATAGAGAGTCATCCTACAAAAAACGAATTATTTCAGAAATGTTACACATTAATTATTATAATTCGACTATCAATAGAAAAGAAGACGTACAATATTTAAACCGACAATATAAAAGTATTATGATGTGATTTAAAGAGACTATTTATATCCGAGTATTTCTAAGAAATTTACTTTTAATTTGTAAACATACATACACATACACTCGCAGACACTTGTTTTGTTTTGTATAAATTCGCTCGATTTCGCATACTCTTGTTATTCGACGACGCCTTTCTGGGCTTATTACATCTACGTTTCAGTGTATCAATGGTAATATTTTCTTCCGTTAATTTATTCAATATTTCGTCCGTTAATTTGTAATTATTAAAATTGTTATTTTGTGCTCAATAAATTTATAGTACCTGAAGAGGTCTGCAAACCACGCAGACGAAACGTTGTACAACTAAATTTAAATAAATAGTGTTTATTTATTTAAAAAACTGACCCTCGACATCGATTCCTTTTAATAATTAACAATGGAGGGTGAAATCAACAAGCTACATTATTTGTGTTTGAAATCTGTAAGCGTAAACATATGTGCTCGTGATTAACGAGATGGACAAGAAAACTAGCCATCAAAAAGAAAACTGGAGACGTCCAGGTTCGAAACCGAAAAAAAGTAAATTTCATGGAGTTTTTCCAAATGCCCATGAGGCAAACACAAGTCATGCTAATGCATCGCATGAGAAGCTGAACAAGTCGAAAGATACGAGTTTCGATGTGCCTGTAGGTCAAACGTTACGGTACAGCACCATATATTTTTACCTGGTTTGTTCTTCGTTACAACAGTTTCTGAAATGTGAAGTGTGTAATAACGATGCTACATTTACTAAGTATGAATAGCGAGGGCTCGGTTTTAAAATTTGTGTTACTTGTGAGTGGGAAGAAAAATATATTAATTCGTGTCCGATGACTGCGACTGGATACGATGTCAACCGTCGCCTTGTGTTTGTTATGCGATTGATAGGTATTAGATGGAGTGGTATAAACATGTTTATTGGCCTAATGGAACTTGGACCTGGAACCTCCGCAGTGAAGATGCCTCTAAGGAGGCCAGAATTAATCGAAAGAAGGCTATTTTAGATGAGACGGTACATTATGAAGAAATTGAAGGCATAATGTACGGGACAGGCATCGCTGATTAAGAATAGGTAAGAAATTTTCACGTTTTTTCGTTAAAATGGCTTTGATCGCGTATTTCTCGAAATGACATTTTTGTACGGCTTGTTGAAAAAATCTCGGAAACTACTGCATCAATCTTTACCAAATTTTTACCATATATTCTTTATGATGATAACTATGTTGCATATCATATGATTTTTGAAATTTTTAGTTTAAATTGGTTTAAAAACCAAAAGACGCGTATATCCCACGAATTACTATATGCTATAGATGCCTAGGTGTGGGCCACCAAGGATGGAACTGTAAGGGACCAGACAACAGCAAATGCTGCTATCGAGAAAATCGTCAAATTGCAGCATATTGCAACAGGAACCCAATATGCTTTCTTTGCGAAATTGAAGCTGAGAGCGACAAACGTAGACACATATCGCATAACACTAAAAAACGTGTCAAGATGACAGAAATCCTAAAAGGAACCATACATCGCAACCGATATAGTAATAATGAGTGATCAAAGCCGTAACAGAGATGAAGAAGGCTGGTATACTGACAACCTAACACTGCAGCGATATGGGTCCTGGACCCACAACATATGGTGGTAAAACGACACAGATCAAAAAACGATTTCGCCTGGTTCACGTGCCCAGTTACGAACAACAACAAACCCATTGACGCATTTAAGTCCAAATTAGATGTATTGGAAGATATACCTCGAGAAATAGAGAAACACATACTTGAAACATAACATTTTAACGCTAAGGCAATAAACTAAGGTATGGAATGCCCAGACTCTAGAGGCCGAAAAATCACAGACCTTGCGTCAAGAATTGAATTAGTAATCCTCGACGGGGTCTCAGTAACGATCGTTCGACGACCGGTGAAGAATGAGACTATATTATCTCATAGATAGATATTACCTTGGCCACAGAAAACTTAGCTGCACAAGTTCTAGACTGGAAAGTGATTAAAGACTTTATGGCAAGTGA
This sequence comes from Theocolax elegans, assembly GCA_026168455.1. Lineage (NCBI taxonomy): Eukaryota > Metazoa > Arthropoda > Insecta > Hymenoptera > Cerocephalidae > Theocolax > Theocolax elegans. Next base: position 18,103,496 of record CM047430.1, read on the forward strand.
TCTCCAATATACACAATACGAAGTTATTGATACACATCAAAGGAAAATACAAATTAAGACTCACAGGCCCACAAAGTGGAATATTAATAAAATGGAACCGGAAAACCTATTTCAGAAAATGACAGATGTTCTTCGAAGAACGAACAACTCAGCAAGAAACCCACCATCCACGCAAACAGTAGAGGCAGTAGGTAAAACAACAATGCGACTGATAACGTAAGCTTACTTGTAAAGTATTCCGATAAAAAAGAATAGCATCAGGCAGGCGACCTATCTATTGGTGGAATAAGGAAATAGCACAACTGAGACACACATGCTTTGTGAGGTAGTAAATACCTCACATATCAAACTAATATTAAAAAAAAACATTGCGGTTGTCCTGTACCTGAAATAAATATATATATATTGTATTAATATAAGTAACGAGCAAGAAATACTATTATTGAAACAACTTACCTGGCACAGGTAATTCCCGTGCATTACTTGTGTATAACTGTTGTCGATGCCTCCTCCTGGGTCAGGGGAAAACTCCTGCTTGGCTACGTAGCAACTCCTTGGCACTGGCTCCTGCTGGTCCTGGGCCTCGTTACCTGTAGGGAAACCTAGAAATTAAAATGTGTGACGGAAATCGTCACACAATCTATTCACGACGAATAGAATATTTAAATTCGCGAATTGTAAGTCGTCGAAGCCTTTCGTATGTCAAGGCCAACCGACGACACTTGTTTGTTTTTATACAAGTGTACAATTACGCGCGCAATAGTACGTAGGTATGAGAGCGCGAGAGTGTGTGTGTGTTTGCCACTCTCATCCCTTTTTCGGAAAATTAAGCGATTGCCTAATCAGTGTGTGTTTGTGTGTGAATTCGGGAGTGTATTTGGGTACGCCGATACCCGAATAGCGGAGATCGGGGCAGAGTTAACCGCAGGCGAGGATCTCGATCCGGTTGGATCCCGATACTTCCGTCCGCGCGAAAGTAATATTGTCGCGGCCTGGATGGCCTTTTGTTAATTATCTCGTTAAAATAAATATTTCTATTATTTTTATCTTAATTGCAAGTGTTTATTATTACTCCCCGCTCCCGCCGACATTTCTTAATTTATATATCGTATCGAGGCAAGGAGGATCGCCCGAATCCTCCACACCGTTCCTCCTAGCGAACTCGCGTTCCTGGCGATAGCCTGCAGTTCGAAAAAATAAATTAATTGTGTGCGCGGTATTGGGCAACGCGACCCAACGGTCAATTTTAATTATAAAAATTAATTAAGTGTACCGGGTACGCAAATACCACGTCACAAATGGCGACCGTGACAGGACTGTCGGTTTCGGCCTCACCGATTTTAAATTAAAATAAAAGTTTGTCGGACATCTTTTCGCGCGCAAGCAGTGTCGCGGCGAAACGTGAGCAGGTTGAGTTTGCAAGAGAGAGAGCGAAAGAGAGAGAGAGAGAGTTGTACGAGTTAGAGAGAGAGCGAGAGAGGCAGCGTGTGAGATGCGTCTCTATACCGGAGTACTTCCCCTCTTGCTCGGGTATCCGAGGAGAGGTGTACACCGGTATATCGGGAGAGAGTTCGCGCGCGACCGTATTCAGCCGGAAGCTCCCGATCTCACCGAGATCGGTTTCTTCCGATCGCAAGCTTGACGGGAGACCTTTGCCTAGCTTGTATGGGAGCGGCAAAGTAGGGAGAGAGTAGCTTGCGCCGCGGGTAATCGGAGTTGGGTGCTAGGCGGGCTATCCGGTGTGTGAGAGAGAGAGAGAGATAGCGCGATCGCCTAGCCCTTTAGTGTATTAAGTCTTCGTATAAAGCGAATTATTTTATTTTCGTATTAAATTTCGTATTAAGCGAATTGTTTTATTTTCGTATTAAGTTTCGTATTAAGCGAATTATTTTATTTTCGTATTAAGCGAATTATTTTCTTTTTGTATTAAGTTTCGTATTAAGCGAATTATTTTATTTCCGTATTAAGTTTCGTATAAAACGAATTATTTTATTTTCGTATTAAGTTTCGTATTCAGCGAATTATTTTATTTTCGTATTAAGTTTCGTTTTAAGCGAATTATTATTTTTTTTTGCTTTAATAAAATAAATTCGTTCCCATGCAGAATCTAATATAATTTTATAATTGTATACTATTTATTACTAATTATTTTTATAATATATGTAAGTTTTTTTTATTTGATTGAGTAAACTAATTCGGTGTATAAATTTAATTGTTTAGACTTGTTAGCAAGTTAAATAATTAAATTTTCATTTCCTTTTCGTTCAATTTATTTAAAAAAAGGAAATATAAATTATCTCAACTTAGTAACAACATAAATTATTTTATTTAGTCCTTTTTAGGATAAAATAAATATATTTCGCTGAAAAATTGTCGTTTGGGACGACAATTAGTGAAATAATTATTTTGTTGCAAACCATACGGGATTTACAACATTTCGTAAATATCCCTACTTTTTGTTTGAAATAATTTAATTAAATTTGTGTTTGTAGTGAAGTGTAAATTATAAAGGGAATTTTTTTTGTTTTGGGCTTGGATAAGCAAAATAATAAATAGAGTCTTGGTGTGTGTGAATCACAAGACACTGTATTTATTTATATATTTATTTAAAAATAATTATTTAGACTCGTTAACGAGATAAATAATTTAATTTTTTTTCGTTTCTTCCTTTATAATTTGTTGTTTTTTTTGTATTTTTATTAATAAATTAAAACTTTAATTGTTTCAATTTCCATAACCAAACAAATTCTTTTCGCCAGTGAGGAATCTGTTGGATTATAATTGGCGAGAGAGATATTTTGGGAAATCGTTAAATTTACCATTTCTGGTAAATTACCGACGATATTGAAATAATTTAGGATTTTTTTTGTTAATAATTATTTTTGCTTGCAAAGCAATTGTATAGAGTCTTGGTGTGTGAGTCACAAGACACTATTATAAACATTAATTATTTAGATTTGTGAGCAAGTTAAATAATTAATTTTAATTTGGTGCAAGTGTTAAGTGTGTGATTTGCCACAACTTTAACCAACAAAATTTAATTATTTTGTCCTTCTAAGGACGAAATAAATTTAATTAATTATGATTTAAATAATTAATGATTAAGTGAATTAATTTGTTGGTACACTAGTCGGTGCATTTTTACAATTTATTGTAATTAAGCACACTCCCAATTTTTTTTACTCGTTGGGAGTAAAAATTATTTTATTGTGGTGAGTCCAATAAAATAATTTCCAATTGAAAATTAGATACTTACGAAGTATTTGAAACATTAGTGATTTCATCTAAAATCCCGGTTGAGAGTACTTCTCGCGACGTAACACGTCGGCTGCTGCTGGTCAAAAAAATAATGGCCAGCATCTATGAAGCCCGAATGGCCCAGCTTATGCGTGAATCACGCATTGCTAGGGATGTCCGTCGGGAAACGAAGAAGCTTCCGATTGAGGCAGTGTATGCCCAATTGGAGCATCTGAGTTTGAATGCAAATGGCGAAGAGGCGGAGTGCCACGAACTCCTTTTGCGTCACCGGATTAGATGTGTAGACATTAATCTGGAAATACCATGGTTCCCCGAATACGATGAGAATGTAAGGGCAGAGCCTGCATATAAACCTCTAGTATGTCAGGAACTATGGAAAATTAGGAAACCTCGTTCCAAGAATAGGAGTGTGGTCCCATCAGGAACGGAAGTTTCCTGCGAATCCGAAATGTCGGATCGCGAAAGGGTTGCTGGTGACAAAGCACCCATTCTTGAAGAAGATGGAGCTCAGTCACCAAGTGGTCGGTCTAAAAACTCGCCAATGAGTACTGCACAAAGCCCAAGGTTGGCATCAACAGGTGCTATACCTAAACGGTTTGGTGAGGTACCGGCAGCAAACACGACCACGCCTGCAATCCGTTGTATTCCTGTTTCTGTGGCTGCAACCTCATGTACAATCACTACGTCGACGGTTACGACAGTGACGACTGCTCACCTCGGAGGTTTTTATGCACCCGCACATTACCTCCCAATTGGGGACGAGAGAAACAGCGGACATCTTGGCACTAGAGAGAGTGAAGTGCCAACACAACATTTTGACTTGGGTTCGCAGGCGGAAGCCGACCGTCGTACGTCACGAGGATACACCTCTAGACAATACGACAACAGGCAACCCGAGGCTAACACAACCGAACGTCAATTTGTTGATGATAAGCATGGATATGACCTTCCTAATGACTTTAGTTTTCAATCTTGCGAAAAACCGATGTTTGAACCGAGACGTCGTGAGACCTCTTCTAAGACTTGTAAGGGACAAGATAGAAGAGAGAGGCGTGACTACACGACTTCAAACAGAAAACCAGGACACAACCGTTCTGTGAGTAGAGCCTCAAGCAACGATGAACGTCGTGAAAGCTGTACGGAGAGACGTACTCATATACGTCAGTCCAACCATAAACTCGACGACCGAGCTCAACCGGCGATTCCGGAGCAAGGTTACAAAGAGAGGTCGGACAGACGTAGAGAAACGCCTCGAGAGAAACGTGCGGTGGCCACTTGCGATCAGTGTACTCAGACGGATTTCGTCGGATGGGTATCAGTCTGATCGCGAACCTACTCGTAGGAGATCCGATTCTCGTAGGGCGGCTGAAGGCCGACAAGAGAATAGGAATCCTTCTACCAGTAGACGTAGGAGTTCCCGGACGGATAATAGAAATGACCGTCGGGAAAGAGACTCCTACGAGACCAGGCCAAGGTATCGTGAAGACGATAACCGAACGCACGATCGGACAGGGTGCGCACGAGAGCTGCGTATCTGGAACATGTCCTTTGATGGTGAGACCCAAAAGGACGGGGAAGAGTTTCTGAACCGTTTGCACGACTTCAGAAATGACAACGAGTTCTCAGACCGCAGGATGTTTAGTGCCCTGCCCAATGTGTTCTCAAAATCAGCTCTCTTCCGGTATAGAATAGTTCAGCCATCTCTTCGAGATTGGCGTGACTTTGAGATCGAGTTCCTCAATGAGTATGGTCGTATAATAAATGACGAAGATTTACTCATGGAACTTCGATCATGAACACAAAATGAGGGAGAAAATGCCCTCCCTCATTAGAACAATAGGTGAAGATGGCCTAGTCGCAGATGAGGCCAGATTACCGTAGGTACATACCAGTACGACAAATCAGGGAATTTTTCTGATTTGACAAGCTACGGTAAAGTGTACGAGCAGCATTTAACATGGGACACGAAAATCTCCAGTTCCAACGTTAAGCGCGAGATGCTCGTACCAGAAGCTTTTCCGAAACAGAGTGGTGGAGCACGAGTTTCGGGTAAAGTGGCGACTGTTACCGAAAAGAGTAAGGATGAGTCTGCTCATTCGGATAAACAGTCGTCTAAGAAAACTATTAAGAAGAAGAGCAAGAAAAGTGCGAAAAACTCGCCAAACTCTTCTTCAAGCGAATACGAAGCAGCCGCTGTGTACGGTACGGTTTTCAGAAACGATACGGTAAATCGAATAATGGAGGGAGTGCTCGCAATTCGAAACCCGTATCGTATGTGTCTGTTTCTCAACAGTCACCTGGGCAACAAAAGCAGAGCTCGGGCAAAAGAGAAAGATGTGCTTTTACGAATTCTCAACTGCCCCAGGAAAATGTTTTTGTCCCACAAATGGCACAAAACCTGGTGAGGTATGTGGAACCACAGGCGACGGCAGTAAACCCAATGAACCTGCGTACCAACTTTGTCGGCGTGTGTTTCACATGCCAAAAAGTCGGTCATAGGTCGCCGGACTACCGGAGCCGAACATGCTACCGATGCGGAAACATTGGGCATTCCGCTGATCAGTGCTCTACCGAATTGGTAGCAAAGGAGTGCCAGCTGTGTGGAACTAGTGGCGTTACACTCTAAACATGTCCTAACTGCGTCAGGTTCCTCCAAAACGTGGGAAACCTGAACGCAGGGCACCCGAGCTGCCCCGGGCGCCCTGCACTGCAGTAAGTAAACCGCATGGTTTACAAGGGCAAGAGTTTAAGGTTGGAGAACCTTCTAAACTCTTTAAGAAGTCTAGCAAATCATTTGTTGACTCCTCTAAAGTCCTTAACGGAGATCAAATTCCGACTCAGACCGAAGTTGGTGTTGAAAGTAAGTATGAGTGTAAGTATCCTAAACGTTCTGGGCATTCGACACATGGAAAAGTTCTTAGAACACAACCTGTCGATCCCACCCGAGCTTTGCAAGGTAAATCAGAACAAGGAACCTTATTAGACCAACAAAAGCGTGAGGCTACCGATTGGGCTAAGGAACTCCAAAGGCAAATATCCTCTGGTAGCAGATATATACTTGGTGAAGAAGGCGTAAAAGATCGTTATCTCAGCCGCTTAGCATCATCGGAGTGAACGACTTTGGTTGTTGCTCATCGTCACCCCGTTGTGACACACCTAGTAAAGAGGACAACAAGCCCTTGGTGGAGAAGGAAATTGTCCTCAACAACGAGCCCTTGGTGGAGAAGGTAGTTGTCGATGGTGTGCATAACATGAACGGTACAAACTCGTTGCCGAGAAGCACAGTTCAGGGGGGGGGCAGATGCTGTACCAAGTACATCTAAAATGACGCACACGGCATCGACTCCTAACGACGATAGTCAAACCGATCAGATAATTGCTGGAATCCAATCGGATAACCGGCTTTTCTTTTGGTACGACTCGGTGGAAAGGACTTTAAAGCACTTTTCGATCCTGGCGCCATGGTTTCTCTTGTACGATCAGATGTTGTCGAACAGCACAAGTGTAAATGAAGACCTATCAAGGTTATCGTGAAAGGTGTGGCTGGACCAGCAATTAAAGTCCTTGAACTTATCGACATTCTATTCTGTGTAGAACGCCTTGATGGCAATATCCAACTGAGAATTGTAGAGAATATTGAGCATTCCATCATTCTCGGTATGGATTTTCTACAATATTGGAATATAGAAGTCAAATTAGGCAAAGCTATCTGGCGTATTGGCGAGAGTGATTGGATACACTTCGTCAGAGATACAGCTCATGACATTGATTCAAGGATTTCCCCTGAATGTGCTGGTATAATTGAGATACAGGACGACCAGCGGAAACAAGTTAATGAGTTAGTTGAACGCCTACTCTTGCCCTCGGGAGACGTCCACGGTTTACGACGTTAACGGAGCACCACAAAGAGGTTGAACTTGGTGCAAGACCGGTTCGTCATAAGCCAAGACGTATGTCTCCCAAGGTCCTCGAATTTGTCCAACGTGAGGTCAAAAAGATGTTTGACAAGGGCATTTTTAAACCGAGTGCGAGTGATTGGTCAGCTGCTCCGGTCATCGTCCGCAAGGACGAAAGAAGTTAGCGCTTCTGTATCGATTTTCGAGACCTTAATGCAGTCACAAAACGTGATTCTTATCCAATTCCTAATATGGATACCATATTGGATATGCTGCATAATGCAAGGTACATATCGATCAAGGTACATATTGATCTTAAGAAAGCGTACTTCCAAATATTAATGGCCGAGGCGAGTGGTATTATACTGCAGTTGCTGTAACAGGGTTGGGGCTGTGGCAGTTCACGAGAATGCCGTTTTGCCTCATGAATGCTCCTATGACCTTCGCACGGCTTATAGATGCAATTTTCGGGCCTAAAGTGGAACCTCATGTGTTTGGTTACCTAGACGACTGATCGTCATTACCGAAACTTTTGAGCATCATCTAAAATGGCTCGAATACGTACTAAGGACGTTGAATGACGCTGGACTCGAAGTGAATCGAGCGGAGTATGAGTTTTGTTGTTCCAGCGTAACGTTCCTCGGGTACAAATTGGACGCGGACGGCTTGAGGCCTGATGATCTTGTGGGAAATATATATTATTGGAACAATCTGATTGTGAAGACTCACGTGCGCTAAGTGGACTGCCCTCCGGCCACATTTACTTTTGTTCCAGTTAATAATCGTTGTGTATGTGGATTATGTTCGGTATCGCAATTAATTATTTAATAGAAAATCATTCTTTCACTTATTAATTATAAGATAATAATCATATAAAATTGTCGTGAGTTTGAAATTCTATTTCATATTTTTCCTATGATGGTTGATATTTGCGACTTCGTCTATAATGTAAGAATTTGTAATGTTATGTTAGGGTAATAATTCAAACGAATAAATAATCAATTGTTCCATTACACGGACTACCAAATTTACTTATTCTTTCAATTATCCCTTTTTGGTTGTGGTTAATTTAGTAGAAAGGAATTTAGTTAGTCCCGCCATTTTCCCGTCGGCGAGACAAGGATCCACGGCACAGGTAAGAGGTTCGTGCACGTGCTGAGTCGGCCATATTACAAGGACGAAAAACAAATATTAGTTTTCCCTATTTATTTAATTAAAATTTTATACATCGATATTTATTATTATCTGTTGTACGTAGTGTACGGGATTTCTTATATTTATGTAGGAAACGCTACGTCACTGCTTATATCTAAGACGCTCGGTACAAAGAGCAAGATAAAACAGCGCGGACCTGATAACAAGTCAGAATTATATAAGAAGGCTAAGAGATCGATACGTCGAGATATCAGAAGAAAAGAAATAAAAGCCCCATAGCCGGAAAAGTATCTGACATTCCATTATTTACAGTCCAAGAGCTAAGAAAAGCTGTGTATTCCAGAAATAACAAAAAAGCGCCAGGCCCAGATGGAATACCAATTGAAGTACTGAAGATCGCAGTTCACTCACACCCAGATCTCTTATTAGATATGTACAACTTCTGCTTACGAGAAGGGAAATTTTATTCAAAGTGGAAGATTGTATGATTAGTACTCATTAGTAACGGTATGGAACCATCAGAAATTTCATTATCCTATAGACCTCTATGTATGCTTGATATAGCTGGTAAGCTTCTACAGAAACTCATAAAACCGCGTCTATTAGAGGCAGTCAAGGTAGCAGGCGATTTAGGCAATAAACAATATGAATTCACAAAAGGTAATTCTACGATGGACGCAGTCCAAGAGGCTATAGAAGCTGCTAAGGTGACCGAAAGAGGAAATCACTACTTCCGATCAGTATGCATATTAGTCACGCTGGATGTTAAAAATGCTTTTAACTCCGTGGCGTAGATCAATGTACTCGACGCATTAAAGCAAGATTTTCAGATCCCGAACTACTTGTTACGCATTATAAACTATTACTTCAGTAACCGCTTTCTAAAATATGACACAGTAGATGTCAGAAGAATAAAAAAGTTGACATCTGGCGCAATACAGAGATCAGTGTTAGGAGCCGATATATGGAATATATCTTACGACAGTATTTTCCGCATGCAGATGCCTAAGAGAACGTTTTTGGTAGGAGACGAATCATTATAACTGCTAAATGCATAGAAGACTTGAGTCAGCAACACCACAAACTGATATACTAATTCTAAAAAAAAGGATACAAACCATACGCCCGATGATATTACAGAGGAGATAGAAACCACGAATGCACTTAAATATCTTGGGATTACACTAGACACAAAATTGTCCTTCTGGGATTAAATTAAAAGAACCGTGGACAAGGCAGCGAAAGTAACAACATCCCTAAGCCGGCTGATGGCCGGGATAATAGGAAGAGGGTAGCTGCAGTACAACGACAATACGCTCTCCGAATCGTTAGCTCTAATCGAACGGTATCTGAAGCTGCAGTATTAGTGATAACAGGGGTAATACCAATAAACCGCATGGCAGTAAAAAGAAAAAGTATTTATCAGAAGAAAAATACTAGACAAAGAGGAAGCAGCGAAAGAAGCAGGGATCTCTACAATCCTGTCATGAAGTGGGTTATCATCTCATCTGCTGATCTTGCTACAATGACGTATTACACACATTTTTCATATGTAAAATATGGCATCCTGAGAGAGAGAGAGAGAGAGAGAGATTTTAGAAAAATTGATTAAACCGATTGCCTCAGACATCATAGTTGACTGAATGCTAAGTCATAAGGAAGCATGGACCACAGTAGCTCAATTTATAAAAGTCATCCTGAACCGGAAAAGAAATGCAGAAGAAGGTTGGTAGCGCTATAAAGGCCTAAAAAGGAGGAGTTCCCCTTAAATTAATATCCCGCAGGATGGTTTAGAGGGAATACATTTAATTCCACCACTAGAAGGGTGTTTAAAGAGGGTATGCAGAGTCCCACACTATTCCGTTGAGTGTGCATAAAGCATTTTCCCCCTTCAAAAACTTTTTTGTTTGGTGGTAAAAAAACGGGAAAATAGGTTCGGGCACGCGTACTTGATGGAGTTTGAGGCCTTCCTGCGGCCAAGTGCTGATCAGATTTTCTGCTTCAGTTTGGACCGAGAGGGCTATCATTTTGTGGAAACGCATCGCAGCCGAAACATTCGCAGTCGCCAACCAGCTAAACCTTGAATCCTCTGCTTGAATCACCAGTTAAAGAGCAGAGAGTCGTAACATCCACTTGTTTGATCCGCGAAACCAACCTGGAAGCATTGTGCACATTATTACAAGTCGGCTGGCATGTCTTATGTCAACCATGTCTGTCTTGTCCGTTTCGTCTTTTCGTCTCTATGTTTATTCTTCCTACTGTGTCAATTTTCAAGGCATCCTTAAGCTTTCTTGCCTCACACCACGTCCGTCACGTATTGTGTTATGTCGTCCCATGTCTTCCTATTGCTTAGCCAAGCTGCCACCAGCAGCGCTGCATAGGAGACGGTACGATACGCGAACGCGATTCGTGACGCCCCCCTTCTTTGTACCGCCACGATGGCTTTTAGGTATTCGCAAAACGCGTCGGGTTTCCCCATATTTCCGCCACGTACAAAATAATTGAATAAGTTATAGTCATGAGCAGTCTCCGTATACTCGTTTTTGGTCCTCTAGTGTTTGCCATAAGGCGGGAGAGAGCGGTAGTTTTTTTCCAGCGTCTTCCTCGCGGCGCTCTTGATGTGAGGCCAGAAAGTCATCCTCATATCTAGGGTTACCCCTAGATACTTAGCGGATACACGTCTAGGAAATAGTAGTGTTAATACGTCGTCTCGTCAGAAAAGGTAATTATGTCTTTTACATTGCTAGTTGCAGTCCCCGTCTTTGCATCCATTCTTGTACCCGTCGCATTACCTGATTCAGTTTCATTTGGGCCAGAAGTGTGCTTTCCATCATCTAAAACTTCATCATAAACTACATTCTAGATATCTGGGCACAGGATCATACCCTGCGCTACTGCAGCCGTAATTTTTCTAGTCTTGAACCCTATGTCTGTCAGGTACGTAATGTATCGGTCCCATAAGTAATCCCTCAGAACTCGGAGTAGGTAAGACGGCAGCGTAAAGTCTTTTATGAAAACATGTATGATATCCGCTCACCTCGCCGAGTTAAGGCGTTGCATACGGCTAGTGTTGCTAAGAGCATTATTGGTCTATCCTAATGGGGTCTGGTCTGACCTCTGTTAGAGGAGTCGATCACTATACTGATCGCGCCTATTGTCGACCGTTCTTTTCTACAACCGAATTGTCTCTCGCCCATGCCACCAGCATCATGTACTGCTTGCTGAAATCACGATTGAAGCAGCATTTCGATGAGCTTGCCCAGAGTGTTGAGTAATCTCGTAACGTCTGTAAGACGTCGACAATGTCACATCCCTTCCTTTTTTCTTTTCATTAAAGATCAGCTTAGTCTTCATACATTTTTTTCTGAAAATATCTTCCTTCAGGTACGCATTATACAAATTCAGTAGTATTGCCGCGATTCGTTCTGCAACAATCCCGAGAATCTTTGCTGATATGTCATTAGGACCTGATGCTTTACCTACCGCAAGTTGCATCCCTTCAAAAAATTACTATTATTATTATTAGTATTATTATTCATTTTTTTATCTGTAGTAAGAACATTTTACGCACAACCGGTACACCATCTACCCCCTCGCAAGAGTAGACAATCCACCGAATCTGGGACTCGGTAAGAGCAAATTACCAATACCCACTAAATACACATATCTCTGTTTGCACCGACACCAGCCCGAAACTGTTATTCACATTACTTTAGAATCGGCGGCTGTCCTTGCACGTCCATAAACACATTCGCTATTTTATTCTTTCATGCTCAAAAAACACATTTTCTTAATCTTTCAGACATCAATCCTTATTTTTGCTCTGTAGTACAGCTGTCACTTATTCCGCGATCAACTGCGAGTTGTCCGCCTTTGTCGTCATCGCGTATGTCACTTTTTCTAGCACGATCGCTCTTGTGTCAGATTCCAGTCTCTGACGCTGTTTGGTCCAATGCTCGCAAGCGAAGAACGTATGTTCAGCGTCATCGTAGGCCCAGCCATAGTACTTGCAATCTGGCAATGCAAGCTTGTCCTTTCGATGTAAATAGTTTCAGAAGAATCCGTGTCCAGACAGGAACTGGGTGAGATAAAAGTCCTCCCCTTTCACGGGACAACCGAAGGGATATGCCTACGCGTCCATCGTCCATGTGGGGTATTTGTCCACCGAGTCTACCAGAGTTCTAACGTATGCATTTGCTCTTTCGTTACAGCGTCAAACCTACCCAAATCCCTGCTTCGCGAGTAGGTCGGTTGAAATGACGCCCCATATCACTAATACGGCGTTCTCCGATATCGCGCCCGTCCGCTATATATTCGTCATCGACTCCGCCCGTTTTTTCACGTGTACCGCGTCAGGCCAAATCTCCGCACCGTAAAGCATGATCGAGTTAGTAACACTCATAGTAATCTCCGTATACTCGGTCTCGGTCTATTCGTATTGGGCATAAGTCTTGCCAAAGCTTTTGTCTTTTCTTGCCAGAAACTCACCTTCGTATCCAGGGTCACCCCGAGATACTTGACCTCACTCCTAGTTACCACTTGTTTGCGCCCTACCGTCATCGGTATCCCCGTATCGATTATTCTTCTAGTTAGTAGTAGAAATTTCGTATTTTGTAACGTGAGCTGCATTCCATCGCCTTTCATTCACCTGGTCACTCGACACATAACCTGATTCAGTTTCAGCTAAATCAAATGCCTGTCGAGGACCACGATAATGTCCGCAACAACATAAGCGTAGGCAGTGAGGGACGTGTCCGTCGACATCTTCAACCGCAGAAAGCTTTCATACAGTATGTTCCAGAAGTCAGACTCCATAATAGAACCCTGGGCGACCCCTGCAGTTATTTGTCTGTCTTTCCGTCCATCAGTGGTCTCATAACTGAAGCATTTGTCCCTCAGGTAATCCTTCAAAATTCAAATTCCCGCAGAAGCTAGTTTCGTACCCGAAACACTGTTCTCAGCGCTTCCAGAATATCAACCCACCTCGCTGAGAGATCTAAACGCGTGACACTTAACGTTTCGCCCATCCAAGATGTTCCTAAATACATTCATTGCTCCAATGGTTCAGCGCCCTTTCCAAAAACCGTACTGCCGATCTGACAAGTCCCCCGCGTCCTTCAACGCTTATAGAAGCCTTGGTCTTAGCAATAGCTCTAACAGCTTCCCGGCCGTGTTTAGCAGATACCGGGACCTGTAGATTGACGGACTCACAGAGTCGCCCTTACCTGTACTAGTAAGGACCAATTGAGCCGCTTCCCAAAATTTACTAACGACACCCTCTACCAGGCACCCGTTGAATATGTCGAGGAGCACCAACGGCCACCGCAAGATGACAACTCGTAAGATTTCCGACGGGACACCGTCAGAGACCGGTGCCTAATTAGGTTTTAACAAGCTTTCCTATGGTACATTGCTTGCCTGATATCGTCTAATATACCTGTAGGGCTGTCTGAGTTTTATTGTTTCTGCGAAAGCCCGCTTGTCTAGAAATAATTAGGTCATTTGTCTCTACATAGTGTGTGATTTGATCATGAACCAATCTTTGCAGGATCTTGGAAATCTCTCAGAGCTTTGCTATAGGTCTAGTATCAGACAGTGATTTTACCTTGTTTGATTTGACTAAAGAAAATAAGATAGATTTTGTGCAGGAATCAGGGTGTAGTTCTGTTGCAAAAGGTGGTTAAACAGGTCTATCAAGTGCGGCGTGATTTGGGGGGTGGGGCAAGAGTTTTAGCACAAGGACTGAAATTTCATCAAATCCAATTGTTGTAGATTTCGAGATGGCTGAGGTTAAGTGATAAGGAGTAGTGAATTTGAAAACATCCGATGAGCTGGAGAGGAGAGAACCTCTGAATTAAAGAATGACCGGCCAGGTAAAGTAAAGAGGTGAGAAGAAACTAGTTAAGGGTGATATGAATTGATGAAATAAAAAGTATGCGAGTTATAAAGGAAGAGATCGAATGAGGAATTAAAAAATGATGATGCGTCTTGGCGATCGAGCTCGCCAAGATTTCGTGTCCAGACCCTCTTGATACTAGTATTCGCTATTTTAATGCTAAAGACCAACGAGATGGAATCGTGTTCAGCTACGAATGGTGTGTCGAATTTATTATATATATAAAGAGGAGATGGATCACGCACTATGAAGAGGTCAAGCCAAGTATGAGACAAATGTGTAAATGTTTCAGTGGAAATGGGTGTGGAATGTTTCAATTTCTATCAGAGTTATGTTTACAATATTTTTATATTTAATTCAGTTATTTTATCCATACGAAGAGAAAACTCTACAGATTATCGCTGAGTCTGTTTATGCACATTTCGTAAGATCTGTACTTACTTCAATCAATTAGCGCTTTCGGAATACAAGCAAGATTATATGCGGTATTTTGTAAAGAATGTCAATATTTTTTGCAAATAAACAAAACAGCGCTGCTTTTTAAACGCTAAGTTTTATTTAAAAAATGAGTAGTCCAATGTATTATCGTCTTTATGTCGTTAATATGTGTATTACTTTGTAGGCAAGAGATCTATCAAATATCGCGCAATTTTCTTGCCAAATTTACAGAAAAAAATTTACCTACATTATGCGTAAAAGTTTTCTCTTGCTAAAATCTCTAAACTTTCCTGTAATTCTGTATTTTGATTTCTAAATAGAAAAATCAAGATTACTTTAATTATTTTTATTCAAATTTCAGAATTCCATGAAGAAGTATCTTTCAATTTAAAAGACGTCCCGTCCCAATGCAGAGATAAAGCAAAGAAACTGTTCCACACAATAACCCAAGTTATTTCATTACAAAATCATAGTGAAATAAATATACATTCAAATTTTTATGAACTTGGTGGTAATTCATTAAACTCAGTATTTACAGTTTTAAAACTCCGTGAAATGGGATTGCATATAAGCATAACAGACTTTATAACTGCTAAAACAATGCTAGATATATTATTTAAATTGAAGGTAGATGCATTAAGCAATGTCAACGATGAATATATTGATTCGAACTTATATGTTTTCGAAATATTAAACGATACTCATAAAAATGAAGTTATAAAGTAAGTATATATATATATATATATATATCCATATACGACTTTTAAAAAGACCAAGTGATATAAACGATATTCTACGTGAGCTCTAATTTTTTTAAACCAATTATATTATTTTTCAGTATGATAACTGAAAGTTTCATTAATAAAGCTGATCTTGAAAGATGGCTATTACCCGATATTAAAAAGGAGGATTATTTTGAATTGTTACAAGAACTGTGGAAACATTTAGTGGAAAAAAAATTAAGTTTTATTATTAAATCTGCATCAGATGATATAGTATTATCTGTTTCTTTGAATTTTGATGCCCTCGATGAACCAGACGTAATCATTAACTCTAAATTATCTATCATATTTGATTTCTTAGAGTATATCGAAAAGCCAGTTAGAGAAGAGCAATTGCCAAAAGAAAAAAATAAAATATTTCACACATTTATGATGGCAACAAGTGATAAGCTTAGTGCTAAAGATAATGTAATTATGATGAAACTGATGGAAGAGAAGTGCTTAAACATTGCCAAAGTTAATAATTTTGTTGGAATTTTGACGACCAATACCAGTCCATTAACCCAAGTAAGTGTTCCTAATCTAAAAACTTTTCTAAAAATATTGAGACAACCTTATAAAATAATACATGAATGAAAAATTTCACATACTATAATTAACCATGCGCGCTCCGTGCGCTATTAAGTTTTTTACCAGTCATTATTTGAAATATTACGCTGTCTTACTTGAAACAACAATTTTTAATAATATATTTATTCATGACATATTATACTTTGCTTTTGTCAAGAAAATTCAAACATTACATTTTTACCGTGCTGCCAAATCTAATCTACACTGTTTAGACGCATGCAAAACGTAAACCAATCACATAACCGTTTCACTTGGCTTCACAAAATTTGACAATCACTTTTTTATATAACGATTAAAAAGCGATCATAAATGCAACTATGCAACCAAAAAAATTTGATTTCCTATATGTTTCAGAAAACCTTTCCCTACACGAATCAGATGTCGTGTAAATTTTGGATATTAAAATTTAATAGTATTGGAAATATCTAAGGGGAGTCCGTAGAGTATAGTTTAACATATCACCTACATATACGTAGCTAATCGAGAAGATGTTTTTCGATGAAAAGTGTGTGACATTGCAGTTCTAACTGCATGTCACCTACTTAGTTTATTTTTATATTTATATATATATTATTCCAAAGCCCCGTAGCTTATAGGAATTAATTGTAAAACTCACTCGGAATCCAGATAGTCTAGACCGTGAGGAAGGAGTACGCACTCCAGTGATACATACGCACAAGCACACAAGCACACAAACACTGTTCCTGTTAATTTCCCGTATAATAAATTATCTATTTTTTGAAATTGAATCCTTGAGTAGTTGGGTGAGGTCCTGTGTCAAATCCTGTCCCTTTTGTCCGGGAGAAGCTAGTCGTAGAATGTAAAAGCTGAGGTGGTGTAAAGAGCCTTGGACAGGTACATGAAAGATGTCAAAGCGTATCCAGCCTTCTCCAAGAAGTAGTGGTCCTCCGTTGGTATAAAACCTCCTTCGAGTACCTGCAACAGTATTAATAAATAATACTGAATTAAATTTAGAGTTGAGGAAAGCAGTAGGTTGTCAAAACCTAGTTGCAGGTAAGGAGGAGAAGTGAGTTGAGGTTAGGATACTACTTCCACAAGATATTAATTTTGAAGAATGAAACAACGTTATTTATATATTTACTGTCGCGTCCCGACGAAAATTATATTATTATTTTTCGTAAAAAAAGTACTGCGTAGTTTAGAATAAAAATACGGCGTAGAAGACGAATAAAATAAGGTTGATAAAGAATGGTTCTAAGTAAATGCAGTAATATAAAATATAATTTATAGAACTAAGGAACAGATTATTTCACGAGTGTTTCAAACGAAACAGAGACTGATAAGTAGAGTTGAAGATATTATTCAAAGCCAATACGCATATAAGCGGGATCGCCGATAGTGAGATCGAAACGAAGGGTTACGCAAGAGTTTTTTTTGTACTGCACTATAAAATCAATGCTCGGAGAAGAGCCGGCAATGGGAAACATCGACTAGAAAATTCGAGCATTAGAAGGAAGTAATAAATTAAGCCGTTCTTTGGGTAACGTCGCAGTAATAAAAGGGGGACAGCAAATTCTCCGAATTAACTACGAAGCGATACAGAAAATGCATGGGATTCGATAATTTTTAACTACGCACATCTAACGGTCCAATCGGGTGCAAGCACAGAAAAATAGAGAACTACTTACACAATTTCCATATAAGGCAAAGTGTAAGACAAGGCGAAGTGTAAGACAATGACAGATGCATAGAATTTTAGGGTATATAAAGAGGACCCAGAAGAGACACAGCCACTCCTAATTTTTCATCTAAAGCTTTCGCAAGGCGAAGCTCTGCTAGTCAACTCTTTGATTTTTATCCGAGGGCGTGGCTCTGCTACTCGGACTTTAAAGTAATACGCATTAAAATCACGAGAGATCTTGTATTCGGGGATCGAGACGTACCATTGACATCTACGAGCCATAGTCAAGGAACTACGACTTCGACATCTGGAAATCATCGGGCTCCAACAGCATACACATCTAACGTCGACGCCCGCAGGTCTAGCAGGACATTATCCGGCAATTTGACACCGCTATCCACGTTCAAGGCGGACCTTCGTTCCTCACCGAATACACACACACACACACATATATATATATATATATATATATATATATATATATATATATATATATCTATATATTTGGGTACTTAAGGTATATTCTTTTCGGCTATCTATACGCTTGTATTATTCGTAAAGGCAAACCTGATATTTTATGTTATTTCGATTGCTGAACCAACCGTTTTCTTTTAAAACAATTATTATTATATATTACAATTTATTTATAATAATTATTCGTTACATTGCATTTGAATTGAAATATTCACGGTTTGAATTACAATTTATTAACTATAATTCATGTTTTAAACGACAACCATTTTTTTATTTTATCTGCACTTATTTATAATGATTCTTATTTCAATTATTGATTATCAATGTTTATAATAAAATAACCTTGCGAATATTTTATTCTGTAATGTGCTAACGTGTTCGCCGCACACTTGTTTATTTAATCAAAATTAAGATCTTTATTTGACTTAAATAAATTTTTGGAATTGTAAATAAAATAGTGTGAATTTATGTATTTTTGCCCATTAAAAAGCTGTAATAATTCAGTTGCACGTGTTCATTTAAAGAAAAACAGCATATTATATTTTAATAAATAATGCATAATTAATACGAAATAAAACATATATTATTTTATTTATCCCTCATTATATCCTGCATCTCTACTCTCAAAATAACTTCGCTCGCTACTCCCGGAGACGTAAGGCTAGTCCTAGTCAAACAAGAGCGAAAGGAACGCGAATGGTTTATTAACCATTTGCCTTCTTGTAATATTTTTTATGGTAATTGGTGCAAGTCTGGACGTGACATTACCTTGGACGATCCAGCTTGATGTTGAAGTGAGGATAAAACAGCCATCCCCGGAACCTAGTGAGGAAGAATCAGCTGAAGAAATATCCTGTGTCGAGTTGATGCCGTCGTTCCCGCATACCGCACCTGAAACATATAAACTCGGACGAACTCACATTAATACAGGTTATTTATATGGAACTACAATATTTTACCGTTTGTTGGCGTTGTTCCTGTTGATGAGGCATAAACTGTACGTGCGTCGGATCGGCCGAGTCAAGCGAACGAGAACCAACTGTTGTGCGTGGCGCATTCGCGCGGACTCGCTGATCGGTTCATCACGATGAACTCGATGATTCCGAGTCGGGCCGTCGAACGAGACGTTAAACGTACATTTTGATTATTATTATTATTGGTTAATTTTCATTAATTGTTTGTTTTCTATTTCGAGCTTCCGAAGGTGAGAATTCCTGTTCTTTTTTATCCTGTTTCTCCAGCTTCCCGTGTAAGCTGTGGAATTGTGCGTGTGTGTGCGGTAATCGCGATTTTGTGTTAACTAAAATTTGCCGCGAGAACGTGGCTGGCGACCGTGATAATTTTACGTTTAATATGTATTAATTTTATTATCATTAAAGGATCCAGCTTATTATTAAAGTGTTGTTTATCAATGTTTGGGAGCCGTTCACCCTGATCCCCAGTGAACGTGTTTTAAGTGATAAGTACGAAGTGACTTTGGTATGTGTTCCCAGCATTGATTCGTACTTATCACTTTTCGTCAAAATTACTGATTTTTTGATCCGCTAAGTAATATGTAATTAAATATTACATCTATAGCTATGGCGCTCAATTTCGATTTTGTGTGGTAGAAAACCTATTTTCTTTAATTGTCCATAATTATTGTCGTATATGAACTCAGCCTACCTGACGGTAACGCCACTTGTGTTCGAAAATTTTCAAGTGGCGGATTTATGAAGCTATCGCTACGGGCTCCCCTTATGGGTAAGCTAGAAGAAAAGATTATTAAATTAGCCACATAGACTTGAGACGCTGCAGTTGGTGTGATGTCTGCTCTGTTTCTCGAACGGTCGTATTATTAAATATTTATCAGACCTACAAGATTACTCGCCTGACATGCACAAAACAGAACGCTCACTGTTTATTGAACAGTTATTTTTGAAAATAAGTAGTTAGACACTTAAATATTAATGGACATAATATTGTATGCATGTCTTTTATAGGTATCATTGCTCCGTATTTCAAATGTAACGTTGTAATACGCAATATTTTTCATGATGTCCATGATTAAATTGTTTATTATAATAATGTCCATGACAGTCAATTCATGATTTGACTATCGAATAGCCAATAATTTAGATTTTTTACATTTTGTACAGCAGGTGAGCAAATCTCACAGCTGATTATAATGCCCTGACTCCGTGTGGCCAATTTAGGAAAATTTATTTTAGTCTTCCCTTTAATCCTTTGAGGGCAAATTTTTGTGCTAGACTTGCATTGGGTATTAATGTGTTTCTATACGTTTTTGGGGTCGCTGATCATAAATCCAGTATCAGAATTTGAAAATTCAAAATGGCGGATCCAATATGGCGACGATTTTAGGTTAGAATTGCGGTTTTCTGAGCAATTTACTTGGAAAAGGTATATGGGGGTTTTTGGGGTTGCTGATTACGAATCTGGTATTATAATTTTGAAATTCAAGATGACGGATCCAATATGGCGACGATTTTAGATTAAAATGGTGGTTTTCTATCTAATTCACTTAGAAAGAGGTTTACGGGGGTTTTTAGGGTCACTGATTACGAATATCAGATGCAATTTCTGAAACTCAAGATGGTGGATCCAATATGATTTCCATGGTATTTTAAATCAGCGAGTTTTTCAGGGATTCAGATATTAGAATATCATAATTCAAGGAGGCAAATCTAATATGACGGCCATAGCATATGGAATTTGTGAGTTTTCCAGTCATTTAGATAAAATCAATAGGGATTTCTCCCCTCTCTGCGTGACCCGGAACAAACGACGTGGACGTGGGAGAGGACTTGCTTCATATTTATTTTTTATTTTTTTTTTATTCTTTAATATTTTTTTTATTTTTTAATATTTTTTTTATTTTTTAATATTTTTTTTATTTTTTAATATTTTTTTTTAATTTTTTAATATTTTTTTCTTTTTTTCAGAGCAACGCTTATTTTATAAGATTACATCTTTTTTCAAACTCATTGTTGTTGCTGATGAAATTTCTGAAAGCAATTTCGATCTGCATTTATGCATAACCCACAGTTGCATGTTGTACAGTAAAATTGTGTCAATTGCTGCTTTTCTTTGGTACTGCAAAGGCGACATCTAAGACGTTGTTTTTGTGCAACTGGTAAATAATCAACATTCGTTATTCTTACTGAGTCGCTGATTTTCAATTACTTCTCATGATTCATTGCTGATTTGGTGGGTGGCCGGCCTCTCTTTGTACGATTAGGAATTTGTATCAAGGAATCTACGACTGACAATCGGAAGTCTTTGTGTTTCATGTTTTTTTTTTAAATAGTTGCGAGTATATTATAAAAGAGTTCACCAGTGTAAAATCCACAAAGTGCCAGAAAATACGTTGCCGCCACTTTTTACTTTTCCTATTGATTTCATAATATGACTTCAGCATATCAGCTTTACCCATAAAACCATTATAGTCTACAGCTATTTGTGGACAATTTACTTTTTTCAAAGATCCATCTTTTTGCCTCCTGTTGGCTTGAGAAAGTTTAGAAGCATCATGAAAATTTGACAAGAAATGGACAGGTTTTTTATCTATCCATTTCAGCCAATTGACTCCGTTATATGAGGAGCGAAATTCACTATCACCAACTGATTTTGGTAAATATTTTCTATCTTTCCTTACAGTCCCACATGCCAATATTTTCGAACACAACAAGTCTGACATCAATGTAACGGTGGTGAAATAATTATAAAAAAAAACACGATAATATTTGCCTATCAGATCGTGAGTTAGATCTTTAACTACTCTTTCACCAAGGAACTTACCTGACTTACCGTTCGTTTTTCCGGTATAAATCTGAAATTCACAGACATATCCAAATTTGTCAGCTGTAACCTAAACCTTATAGCCCCGCTTGATAAGTTTCATTGGCAGATACTGCCTTATGCTATTTCTACCTTTGAACCTAATCATACTTTTTTCAATGGCTTGATGTCTGTCCGGACCGTAAAAAATTTTAAATGTTTCAGAAAGATTATCCAGCAATGGTCTGACTCTGTACAGTTTGTCGAAATCGGGATTGCCCCTTCGTGGTTTCTGAGAATTATCGTTCAAGTGTAAATTAGATAAGAGGAATGGAAATCGCTTTACAGGCATAATTGAAGAGATATATGGATCATTTATCTGAAAGTTCGTAGATCAATAGTCTCTATACGATGATGAACTTTTAATCCCCATTATTATATTTATCCCCAAAAACTTTTTTATTTCATCATTGGTGATGGGTTCAAATTTCAATTGTTTCTGAGTTCAATAAACATTTGACTGTTCTACTACGATGTCAATCAGCTTTTCTGAAAACAAACATAAGAATACGTTTTTTGGAGTTTTCACACTATCAGGTAGATTCATTGGACCAACGTGTTCAAAAAAACCAGGTTCAAAAAATGATCTCTTTTTTGCTTCCCAGATACCATCTATCCTTTCCAGACGAGAACTTAGTGGAGTATCATCCTCTTCGTCAGTATCGTCAACTGCTTCAAGATCTGGACATAATATATCGTTGGATATGTCAGGCACCTGCTCTATAGAAAAATCTTGAGGATCATACTCATTTTCTGACTTCGCATCACTAGGTATATCTATGATCTCTTCCATTGCAGACATGGTGGGGATTAAAGGTTTTTTTTTATAAAGTTAGCAGAATATTTGTATTTTGTACAAATGAGCGTAAAATGCGTTTGAAAAACGTGTTAGTTACTTCTGCAAAATCTGAAAGTATTTGCTGAACGCTTTATTCAATGATGTGCAAAGATTATCAAATTTCTACACTCTGAAAAGTTTTTTTGTTAGTATGTGAAATTCTACACTGTTCCAATTCCAAGCATTCCAAACAGTAATCACGTGTAAAAAATAATTTTGATAGGATATGAGGCAATTACGTTTATAAAATTATTAATGTCTGAACTCTGAACTCAGGTGTATGATCGGCGATCCGAAAAATCTGATAAAGCCGCCATATATGGTCCAATTTTTTGAATTTCAAAAATTTGATACTGGGTGCGTAACTAGCGATTCCGAAAACCCCCTTACACCTTTTTTCCAAGTGAATTATATAGAAGACCGAAATTTTAACGTAAAATAGTCGCCATATTGGGTCTGTCATTTTGAATATGGAAATTCTGAATTTATATTCGTGATAAGCAACCCCAAACACCCCCACATACATTTTTCCAAGTGAATTGCTCAGAAAACCGCAATTTTAACCTATAAAATCGTCGCCATATTGGATCCGCCATCTTGGATTTTAAAATTTTAATACCAAATTCGTAATCACCAACCCCAAAAGCCCCCGTATAACTTTTTCCAAGTGAATTGCTCAGAAAACCGCAATTCTAACCTAAAATCGTCGCCATATTGGATCCGCCATTTCGAATTTTCAAATTCTAATACCGGATTCGTGATCAGCGACCCCCAAAAATCCTTTTATACAAATTTTTATAAGATTACCTTAAAAACTCTGCCCAAGGCAGAATTTATTCCAAAAATTGAAAATTTTCCCTTTGTTTTTTTTCATCTTTGTTAAGGGGGTGACATACTTCAAATTACCGACAAATCGGAGATAATTCAGTAAACTGCAATGTACTAGTAGCATCATCATACGTTTAAAATTTTAGTACTTCATATTCAATGCATAGATGGCGCTATAACTTATTTGGCTAATAATAATAACAATACGTACAATAATAATTTTTTTTTTTTTTTTTTTTTTTCGTGGGAAACTGGAGAAATCTTACATAAGACGACGACGAGGGTCCGCACTCGTCGCCAGTGCCGGATTCTTACCGGCTAAAACTCCAAACCCAACGCTTTCACCATCCCAGCCCGGAACTGTTTTTCACATTACTTCAAGCTGGGAGGCGTGTCTTGTGACATGCGTCAATTCGGTCGGTCCTGTTTCTTCTTTCCTCCCTCGATGAGACTGCCACTTATCGTGAAGCGGCCTTTCGGGCGGTATCGAGCGCGCGCCTAAAGGTGGCACAGGCTCCGGACCCCGCCACGTGAGACACTCCCTCAGCATCCTTTGATGGACAAAGAAAGCATTTGGGAGCGCTCTTGCAATTCTTAAGGTTGTGTCCAGGCTCGCCGCACTTGTAGCACGACGAGGACCTGTCCACTCCCTTACAATTCCGTTTCGTGTGGCCGAAGTCTAGGCACCGATAGCACCTCTCGACCAAGACTCGATCCCGAACGCGACAGCTTACGAAGCCGACGCAGAGATGCCGCATCGACTTCAGCTTGTCAGCGCTCTCGTGATCCAGCTTCACGATGGCTGTCTTCTGTTGACTGCGGTTTAGGCCTAAAAGCGTCACCTCTCGGCCCTCAGGCGACGAAGTAAGCACTTTATTTAGGGCTGCCACCACTTCGTCCCTCGTTGTGAGAGCGTCCAGGTCTCTGATCTCAAGGGTAACCCTTCGATCTCGGACTCGAACTTCTCCCATTCCTTGGGTAGCAGTACGCACTTTCTCCGCGAATACTGCCGCATCGGTTTTTTTGCCTAGCCGAAGCAGGACGTCCCCCCGCCTTGTGGGCCGCACACTCAAAACCTGCGCGCCACTGTCGTCTGGATTCACTTCCTTTCGAAGCTTCCCCAGAACTTCAGCAAACGTTCGGTCCCTCGCGATTGTGACCACCAGGGTGGATACCGGCGCCTTCTGGCGCTTTCTCCTGTCAAGAGGCGCCTGTCCCGACTTAACCGTCGGCTTCTTCTTTTCCACCACAGGCTTGGACTTGGATTGCTCCTTGACCTTACCAGGTGGTGGCATCTCCTTGCGAGGTTTCTTCTTCTTACGGCTTTTAGAGGCCTCGGGTGGGCTTTGAGGACCCTCCCTACTCCTCTTTTGAGCCTGTATCTTGGCTGTAGCCGCGATGACGGCTTTAGCAATGATGCCTCTTCTCTTAGGCCGCCGACGACTCTCGTGGCCAACTCGATAATCCTCGACTTGGCACTTGTAATCATCGACTGCTAAAGACATCTTCTTCGTTTTCCCGTAGAGCTCTTGTATAAGAGCGTCTACGGTTTTCAGCCCTGTTTTGACGACCATGGAAATGTTATGCTGCTTTGCACAAGCTGCCAACATTTTTTTTTTTTTTTCAGATGGTCGTAAGTGGAGTCGATCTCCTCCTGCGCCATCTCCACCTTCTTGTATTCCTTACGGAACACTTCTATCCGCGCGGACGTACAATAATAATAATAATAATAATAATAATACTAATAATACCGCGCGGGGTGTCCTGTCCCCGTATGCGGCGCGTCCCCCGGGTGGCGGATGGGGGAATGCTCGTCACTCTAGCGTGAAGGGTAGAGGTGAAATAAAATAATCTCCGTGGACCAAACAGTACAACCAGAAATATGAGCAAGCGAGATGAAAACATACTACCCCAAGCGGGCAACTCCAAACTAGGAGTGAATCCCGTCGTCGGTTTCGATCGGGTGAAAGCCCCGGTGGCCGGCGCTGGCCTCATGGATTTTGGGGGAGGCCAGAAACCGCTTAGTTCTAACATCACGTCAGAGGCGGGGTCCTCGAAAGAAAACCCCCAACAGCAGCCGCTATCCCAGATGCTGAGCCTTACTTCTGCAAGCAGGTTACGAAGCGGCAGCGTAACCAGGATTGATAGCGCCATCAACGGCATCTCTGCCTATAGCAGAGAATCTCAAGAGGAGATAGAAGTGTTCCGTAAGGAATATAAGAAGGTGGAGAAGGCGCAGGAGGAGATCGACTACACTTACAACCATCTGAAAAAAGAACTTCAGGCAATGTTGGCAGCTTGTGCAAAGCAGCATAACATTTCCATGGTCGTCAAAACAGGGCTGAAAACCGTAGACGCTCTTATACAAGAGCTCTACGGGAAAACGAAGAAGATGTCTTTAGCAGTCGATGATTACAAGTGCCAAGTCGAGGATTATCGAGTTGGCCACGAGAGTCGTCGGCGGCCTAAGAGAAGAGGCATCATTGCTAAAGCCGTCATCGCGGCTACAGCCAAGATACAGGCTCAAAAGAGGAGTAGGGAGGGTCCTCAAAGCCCACCCGAGGCCTCTAAAAGCCGTAAGAAGAAGAAACCTCGCAAGGAGATGCCACCACCTGGTAAGGTCAAGGAGCAATCCAAGTCCAAGCCTGTGGTGGAAAAGAAGAAGCCGACGGTTAAGTCGGGACAGGCGCCTCTTGACAGGAGAAAGCGCCAGAAGGCGCCGGTATCCACCCTGGTGGTCACAATCGCGAGGGACCGAACGTTTGCTGAAGTTCTGGGGAAGCTTCGAAAGGAAGTGAATCCAGACGACAGTGGCGCGCAGGTTTTGAGTGTGCGGCCCACAAGGCGGGGGGACGTCCTGCTTCGGCTAGGCAAAAAAACCGATGCGGCAGTATTCGCGGAGAAAGTGCGTACTGCTACCCAAGGAATGGGAGAAGTTCGAGTCCGAGATCGAAGGGTTACCCTTGAGATCAGAGACCTGGACGCTCTCACAACGAGGGACGAAGTGGTGGCAGCCCTAAATAAAGTGCTTACTTCGTCGCCTGAGGGCCGAGAGGTGACGCTTTTAGGCCTAAACCGCAGTCAACAGAAGACAGCCATCGTGAAGCTGGATCACGAGAGCGCTGACAAGCTGAAGTCGATGCGGCATCTCTGCGTCGGCTTCGTAAGCTGTCGCGTTCGGGATCGAGTCTTGGTCGAGAGGTGCTATCGGTGCCTAGACTTCGGCCACACGAAACGGAATTGTAAGGGAGTGGACAGGTCCTCGTCGTGCTACAAGTGCGGCGAGCCTGGACACAACCTTAAGAATTGCAAGAGCGCTCCCAAATGCTTTCTTTGTCCATCAAAGGATGCTGAGGGAGTGTCTCACGTGGCGGGGTCCGGAGCCTGTGCCACCTTTAGGCGCGCGCTCGATACCGCCCGAAAGGCCGCTTCACGATAAGTGGCAGTCTCATCGAGGGAGGAAAGAAGAAACAGGACCGACCGAATTGACGCATGTCACAAGACACGCCTCCCAGCTTGAAGTAATGTGAAAAACAGTTCCGGGCTGGGAAGGTGAAAGCGTTGGGTTTGGAGTTTTAGCCGGTAAGAATCCGGCACTGGCGACGAGTGCGGACCCTCGTCGTCGTCTTATGTAAGATTTCTCCAGTTTCCCACGAAAAAAAAAAAAAATAATAATAATAATAATAATAATAATATTTTTTTTTTTTTTTTGTAGAGGGGGGGAAAGCAGTTTATTGCCATCGTGTGGGGCTCCCTATAAACATAGGACTACCCACTAAAACCCACCTCCCAAGTGCATGCCCGCCAGCCGCGTTCTTCAGTTATTGCTACCGATCGCGGCCGACGGGAGTCCACCCTGGACACCCCTCTTATCTGGCCTTATTCCACCCCGGCACTGACCTACAGGAATACTTCGGAGTGGGGCCAGCCGTCTGCCGCAGAGGCACCTCCGTTCCAGGCTCCGAATATTATTGGAGGTCAGCCCGCTTAAGTCGAAGAATGCCTTCGACATAACGGGCTATTGACCTCCAATTCTCCTTCGTAGCCAGCATCAAGGGAACGACGTTGTCGGGTGTTAAGTTACCCACGTCGCTCTCAATGCTGGCTCTATCTTCCCTCCACCGATCACACACGAAGAACGTGTGGTGGGCATCGTCCTTTTCGGACCCGCAATACAAGCACCGCGGGTCCATCGCCTTACCCATTTGGTGCAGGTACGCGCGGAAGTATCCATGGCCCGTCAGCAGCTGGGTGAGGTAGAAATTCACCTCCCCATACTGCCTACCGTGCCATAGGGACAGCTGGCTGATCAACCTTGCCGTCCATCTTCCGCGCGTTTCCCGCTCCCATTGCTCCTGCCAGGAGAGCAAGGTCTGCACTCTTGCAGCTTCCTTAGCCCTCACTGGTCCAAGCTCCTCCTTCGACTGGTAGACGTTTCGGCGCTCTATGGCTAGGAGGTCAATGGGTATGACCCCCGCCACTACCAGAACTGCCGGCTCAGACACCGTGCGATACGAGCTCGTCACTCGAAGCGCACACCTCCGTTGAACTGCCAAGAGGCGCTTGCGGTACTTTTGGTGTCGCAGCGCCTCTGACCATATTTCGGCTCCATACAACATTATCGACTCGGCGGTCCGCAGCAGCAGACGCCTGACGCTCGGGCGAGGGCCCCCAATGTTGGCTATTACCCTGCTCAGGTTTGTAACTACCGCAGCCGCCTTGTCTGCCGCCTCTTTGATCAGGTCCCAGAAGGTGAGCTTTGAATCAAGCATCACCCCCAGGTACCTGACTACCAACTTAGTGGTAACGGCTTCTCCACCAACGTTCAACGGCACTATTTTGGGCACGCGCTTCTTCGTGAGAAGCACGATCTCGGTTTTTGCCATCGCCAGTTCCAGCCCATGCTCCTCCATCCAACGGCGAACACGGCCCATGATCTGATCGAGCCGCGTCTGTGCTATCTCCATGCTTCTAGCAATTATAGGTAACGGCCACGTCATCCGCGTACCCGATCAGCGTGCAGCCCTCTGGCATTTCCATCCTGAGTAACCCGTCGTAGGAAATATTCCACAGATCAGGACCCAGTATGGAACCCTGGGCCGCCCCTGCCGTGAGCTCTTGTCGTCTCTGGCCATCCGCTGTGTCATACAGGATGAAGCAGTCCCTCAAGTAGTCCCCAAGGATCTGCAAGAGATACCTCGGTGCATTGAAGTTTCGCTCCAGAGCCTGCAACACGTCGGCCCACCTTAGCGAGTTGAAGGCGTTTTTGACGTCCAAAGTCACCAGGAGACAGATAGGGCGGGAATAGTGATTTCCGCTCTCTATGCTCCTGGCCGCCTCCACTACCTCCTGAACAGCGTCTATGGTAGGACCTTCCTCTCCGAAAGCCATACTGGTTCTCAGAGAGGTCGCCCGCAGCTTCGATCACAGACTGCAGGCGCGATCGCACCAGCTTCTCGAGGAGTTTACCCGCGGTGTCCAGCATGCACAGCGGCCTGTACGATGATGGCGCATCCGCCGGTCCTTTGCCCTTGCTTATCAGAACCAATCTTGCCTCCTTCCAGGGCGCGTAAAACTTCCGCGCCCGAAGGCAGGAATTGAACATACAAAGCAAGAGCTCTGGATGACTCTGCGCCACAGCTTTCAGTACCTCAGCTGGTATCCCATCTGGTCCCGGCGCCTTCTTGCACTTCAAGGTGCGCGCCGCTGCCTGTAACTCCGCTCTGGTGAAGAGCGGAACCTCAAGCCCTTCTGGGACCGCGAGATCATCCGTGCGCTTCGGATGAGTAGGGAAGAGGGTATGGACGATCTTGTCCATGACGTCAGCGCTCATTGGGGCACTTTTTGCAAAGGCCCCTACTTTGCGCATGACGATCTTATACCCCAACCCCCACGGATCATTGTTAAGGTCCTCTCGCAATTTCTCCATGCATCGGTACTTACTCGCTTGTATCGCTCGACTGAGAGCTTTCTTCGCCGCTTGATGCTCCATTATTTTGAGCGCCGAGTCGCGGTCCCGCCTTTTAGCTCTCTGAGCTAGGCGCCGCAGCCGTAAGCACTGCCGCCGTAAGACCGCGATCTCTTCCGTCCACCAATAAGCAGGACGTCTTCTTCCCGCCGCCTTCTTGAAGGGTACCGCCTCTCGACAGGCCCGCAGGATCAGGCGCATTATGCTACCCGTCACCAGCTCAGCCCGCTCCGAGGGGGACGATCCTTCCGGTATCTCCACCAGGGACCGCTGACCGCGTTCTAGGGCCAGAGACAACTTTTCGACGTCCATCCCGTCGACGTTCCACCTGCCATGGCAGCTCCGATAAGCTGCCTTTTTTTTTTTTTTTGTAGAGGGGGGGAAAGCAGTTTATTGCCATCGTGTGGGGCTCCCTATAAACATAGGACTACCCACTAAAACCCACCTCCCAAGTGCATGCCCGCCAGCCGCGTTCTTCAGTTATTGCTACCGATCGCGGCCGACGGGAGTCCACCCTGGACACCCCTCTTATCTGGCCTTATTCCACCCCGGCACTGACCTACAGGAATACTTCGGAGTGGGGCCAGCCGTCTGCCGCAGAGGCACCTCCGTTCCAGGCTCCGAATATTATTGGAGGTCAGCCCGCTTAAGTCGAAGAATGCCTTCGACATAACGGGCTATTGACCTCCAATTCTCCTTCGTAGCCAGCATCAAGGGAACGACGTTGTCGGGTGTTAAGTTACCCACGTCGCTCTCAATGCTGGCTCTATCTTCCCTCCACCGATCACACACGAAGAACGTGTGGTGGGCATCGTCCTTTTCGGACCCGCAATACAAGCACCGCGGGTCCATCGCCTTACCCATTTGGTGCAGGTACGCGCGGAAGTATCCATGGCCCGTCAGCAGCTGGGTGAGGTAGAAATTCACCTCCCCATACTGCCTACCGTGCCATAGGGACAGCTGGCTGATCAACCTTGCCGTCCATCTTCCGCGCGTTTCCCGCTCCCATTGCTCCTGCCAGGAGAGCAAGGTCTGCACTCTTGCAGCTTCCTTAGCCCTCACTGGTCCAAGCTCCTCCTTCGACTGGTAGACGTTTCGGCGCTCTATGGCTAGGAGGTCAATGGGTATGACCCCCGCCACTACCAGAACTGCCGGCTCAGACACCGTGCGATACGAGCTCGTCACTCGAAGCGCACACCTCCGTTGAACTGCCAAGAGGCGCTTGCGGTACTTTTGGTGTCGCAGCGCCTCTGACCATATTTCGGCTCCATACAACATTATCGACTCGGCGGTCCGCAGCAGCAGACGCCTGACGCTCGGGCGAGGGCCCCCAATGTTGGCTATTACCCTGCTCAGGTTTGTAACTACCGCAGCCGCCTTGTCTGCCGCCTCTTTGATCAGGTCCCAGAAGGTGAGCTTTGAATCAAGCATCACCCCCAGGTACCTGACTACCAACTTAGTGGTAACGGCTTCTCCACCAACGTTCAACGGCACTATTTTGGGCACGCGCTTCTTCGTGAGAAGCACGATCTCGGTTTTTGCCATCGCCAGTTCCAGCCCATGCTCCTCCATCCAACGGCGAACACGGCCCATGATCTGATCGAGCCGCGTCTGTGCTATCTCCATGCTTCTAGCAATTATAGTAACGGCCACGTCATCCGCGTACCCGATCAGCGTGCAGCCCTCTGGCATTTCCATCCTGAGTAACCCGTCGTAGGAAATATTCCACAGATCAGGACCCAGTATGGAACCCTGGGCCGCCCCTGCCGTGAGCTCTTGTCGTCTCTGGCCATCCGCTGTGTCATACAGGATGAAGCAGTCCCTCAAGTAGTCCCCAAGGATCTGCAAGAGATACCTCGGTGCATTGAAGTTTCGCTCCAGAGCCTGCAACACGTCGGCCCACCTTAGCGAGTTGAAGGCGTTTTTGACGTCCAAAGTCACCAGGAGACAGATAGGGCGGGAATAGTGATTTCCGCTCTCTATGCTCCTGGCCGCCTCCACTACCTCCTGAACAGCGTCTATGGTAGACCTTCCTCTCCGAAAGCCATACTGGTTCTCAGAGAGGTCGCCCGCAGCTTCGATCACAGACTGCAGGCGCGATCGCACCAGCTTCTCGAGGAGTTTACCCGCGGTGTCCAGCATGCACAGCGGCCTGTACGATGATGGCGCATCCGCCGGTCCTTTGCCCTTGCTTATCAGAACCAATCTTGCCTCCTTCCAGGGCGCGTAAAACTTCCGCGCCCGAAGGCAGGAATTGAACATACAAAGCAAGAGCTCTGGATGACTCTGCGCCACAGCTTTCAGTACCTCAGCTGGTATCCCATCTGGTCCCGGCGCCTTCTTGCACTTCAAGGTGCGCGCCGCTGCCTGTAACTCCGCTCTGGTGAAGAGCGGAACCTCAAGCCCTTCTGGGACCGCGAGATCATCCGTGCGCTTCGGATGAGTAGGGAAGAGGGTATGGACGATCTTGTCCATGACGTCAGCGCTCATTGGGGCACTTTTTGCAAAGGCCCCTACTTTGCGCATGACGATCTTATACCCCAACCCCCACGGATCATTGTTAAGGTCCTCTCGCAATTTCTCCATGCATCGGTACTTACTCGCTTGTATCGCTCGACTGAGAGCTTTCTTCGCCGCTTGATGCTCCATTATTTTGAGCGCCGAGTCGCGGTCCCGCCTTTTAGCTCTCTGAGCTAGGCGCCGCAGTCGTAAGCACTGCCGCCGTAAGACCGCGATCTCTTCCGTCCACCAATAAGCAGGACGTCTTCTTCCCGCCGCCTTCTTGAAGGGTACCGCCTCTCGACAGGCCCGCAGGATCAGGCGCATTATGCTACCCGTCACCAGCTCAGCCCGCTCCGAGGGGGACGATCCTTCCGGTATCTCCACCAGGGACCGCTGACCGCGTTCTAGGGCCAGAGACAACTTTTCGACGTCCATCCCGTCGACGTTCCACCTGCCATGGCAGCTCCGATAAGCTGCCCTGGCTGGCCCATCCTCACGTACGCGGAAATAATAATAATAATAATAATAATAATAATAATAATAATAATAATAATAATAATAATCCGCGCGGGGTGTCCTGTCCCCGTGTGCGGCGCGTCCCCCGGGTGGCGGATGGGGGAATGCCCGCCACTCTTGCGTGAAGGGTAGAGGTGAGATAAAATAACCTCCGTGGACCAAACAGTTCAAGAAGAATAATGAGCAAGCGATTTGAACACCTACTAAGGACCGGGCAGACACCGATGCTGCTGGCAATGCGTCCGAGAGGAGCACGATCCACGGGCGTGCAAAAGAACACCTGAGTGCTCCTCTGTCCTAAGAAGGACAACAAATGCCTCGCATACGTTGCTGGTTCGGGTGTGTGTGCAGCATTTAAGGCAGCACTTACGACGACGAAGACGAAGACAATAAAATGCCGTTAACTGTTCTCCAATGTAATATGAATCGGAATAGCGTGGCACATGCGGTGCTCCGTCAGATTGCGGTGGAGCTGGACGCAAACATCCTCGTCGTCAGCGAACAGTCCCGGAATTTAACACCGCCGAACTGGCTCCCTAGCAGCACGAGTACAGCGGCATTATGGGTGCGCAGGGAATGGGCAACGAGGATCATCGCGCGCGGATCCGGGGAGAGCTACATTTGGGCAACGATGGGCAATGCCATCAACGTCAGCGCCTACCTTAGCTCGAATTATAGCGCTCTCGAATACGCAGAAAAGTTGGAGAGTCTCGAAAACGCCGTGAGAGACATCCCCGGCAACAAAATCGTGGCGTACGACTTCAACGCGCGCGCGGTCGAGTGGGAAATGCCCGAGACGAACAGACGTAGACGACTACTATTGGAGATGGCCGCAAGGCTGGAACTGACAGTGGCTAATGAGGGAAACACGCCGACGTACGGATGACCCGGCTTCGGGGACTCTGTACCTGACGTGACCCTTGTTTCGGACAGGATGACACAAAGACTGAGAGCATGGAGAGTGATCGAAGACTACATAGCCAGCAATTACCAGTACATCACCTTCGGTCTTATGGACTAATCGTGTACGAGCAGTACTCGGCTAACTCGTTCCCCTCGTTGGGGCGTGAAACGGATAGACTTAGACAAACTCGACAGACATAGGACGCGCGCGGAACCACTGTCACAGGTGGAACCTTGTGGAATGACTAATCGCGACAGGGCTGAAGCGCTTGCCGTGGAAACAACCCAGTTTCTTCAACAATTACGCACGCAACAAACGGGAGACATACTGGTGAACAGCCGAAATCGCGGACATCCGACGTTGTTGCCTAGCACTCAGACGGAAGGCCCAACAGGCTCGCGACTGACAAACCGCACTAATTCTCTTCGAAGAATACAGACAGAGTAGGAGGCGTTTGCGGTACGACATAAATAACAGCAGAAAAGAGTACTGGCAAAGACTGACGGACGAGGTGGACTCGGATCCCTGGGGCGCGGGTCACAAGATCGTGACTCACCAACTGGGGAGACGGGTTCCGCCGATAACTAAGGACGCAGAGACGATGGACAAGATCGTCGACGGTCTCTTCCCAACTCATCCCGTGAGGAGGAAGGAAACCGTTGAACGTTCAAACGGAGAATGACCTCTATTCACGAGTGCGGAGCTTGCCAGATCTGCAAACTCATTGAAATCTAACAAGGCACCGGACCCTGACGGTGTGCCGTCGGAAATCTTACGTTTCGTCATTTTGCGACGACCGTCGATGCTCCTCGACATATTCAACGGGTGCCTGGTAGAGGGCGTTTTTAGCAGACATTGGAAGACGGCTCAATTGTTTCTCATTAGTAAAAATAAGGGGGACCCTGAGAATCCGTCATCCTACAGGCCCCTAAGCCTACTTAACACGACCGGAAAACTATACAAGTTATTGCTTAGACCAAGGCTTCTACAATCGATAAAGGACGCAGGAGACTTATCAGACCGACAGCACGGGTTTCGAAAAGGGCGCTCAACCATCCGAGCGATAACCTTCGTGAAAACCATTTTCGACAAGCATAGCACCAAGTGCCAGGACAAGCATTACACCAGGCCTCTAGTCTTACTGGCTGCGTTGGACGTTAGGAACGCCTTCAATTCGGCGAGGTGGGTGGATATCCTGGAAGCGCTGGAAACAGCATTCCGGGTGTCCGACTACCTTCTCCGGGTTGTAAGGGACTACCTGAGGGACCGACGTCTCACATACGAGACCACTGACGGACGAAAATATAGGGTTGTAAATAAATAGGGAAGTAAACGTTCCCATTTATATCCAATTAATGACATAGGTTTGCAAAGGTAAACCATTTAAAATATCTATTTAAAAATATCTAAAAAATATCTAAATATGACATGTTTGACAATTTTAGTATTGTAATTTTGTATGTAAAGATTCAACAACATTCAACATGATTAAAACATACTGAGCTGCAGTAAATACCTACCTACCCGAATAACTAATCGACTACGTATTTAAACCTACCTACCCATATACCTAAAGCCCTTCCTTACATCTATCTATCCGCACTGTATCTAAATCCTACATACCATCACAATTCTAATATCCCTTCCCAATTCGCACTAATGCACACGAGCACTGGCATAACACGTAACCTGAGAGATGGAATGAACCTAGCGAGAACTCAGCTAATCTTCAGGACCGCGTAGGCTCCTATTGAGGGAGGTTGATGAAGCAGTAAACACAGGAGCTCCCAATAGACTGACAAGCATGGAGTGGCTTATCTGGAGGCTGTCAGTTGTCTATAGCGAAGGCGAAGAGAGCTATCCTCGACCCAGGGTATCCGGAGTCAGCATGCAAGCAGCCAGTCCATTTTGTAAATGACACCATCTATTTTAGTACATGCTAATGATAGAGATTAAAAGGTTAGAGTATAAAAGGAGCACATACAGCTGAATCTTAATACTACTACCGTATCTTAATATTACAGATGTATGGTAGGAGAGACGAGCCTGAAGTGAGGTTATGTTAGTTTACACAAACTTGATGTACAGCAGATATGCAAGTAGTATATTGATGAAAACGCATACTGGCGCAAGCCCGAGATGTAAATAATTACTTAAAGCAGTATATGGGATATCTATGGCGACGTTTGTATTCGACGTCATCAAGGAAAGTAGGTTCGAGGCGGCTCCGGGTAACGATGTTGGTGGCGCAGCAACGCTACCGACATAGCATCTGAAACTTGCGCCATACTCATTAGTTGACGGGCGGATATTATAAACAAGATTATTACCTGAATGAAGTAGCAGCTGCGACATTCAGGCAAGGAGGATATTACCAAGCAGCAGGATACCAACCGAGCCACATAGAGGCACGCGATCGCAGTCCACCAATAACGAGCTCCTCAATGCAACGTGACAAGATAGCACTGACAAATTACTCTACCTATCCTCATTTTTCATAGAAACAATACGCATTGAAAAGTTTTGAAATCCCGGCACTCTAAAGATTAATAATATTTGCATTCATTATTAAATGCAAATATGTAACTTTCTGTACTTGAAATTACTTTTTAGAGAGCATTTTAAAAAACACCTTCTAAGTGCTAAAACTATCAAGCATTCTGACTAACGGGGCAGCAGATCTGAACAAAAGGTTTAAATATAAGAGATGGGTACATTTACTTTCGACCGGAAAATGCTCTGCTTTCTAGAAGAAGCCGCACTTAAAGAAATACGAGAAGCACGAGCTCAAGAACTCGCGTGCCATAATAGGCTTGCGATGTCTCTATGATAGGGAAAATCATTCCCCGTGGCCGTCCGCAAATTTACTGGTGGAATGAGATTATCGCGAAAATATGACATGAGTGTCTGCGAACTTGGCGACAGGAAAAACTGAAAGAGCTCAAGGCTGCCATTTAAGTGATTAAGTGCGAATGTTAACCGCAATCTCTGGAGTAAGCCGTACAATATGGTGATGAATAAAATTAAACCTAGATATCAGGAACTGTCAGCCGAGATAGGTCTAATGGTCACCGGCCGGTCATTAAATATATTATATCTCATCGTATCTCTTATAAATTAAATATAATATTAGTTTTCCTTTTAAAATTTATCCTTAATGTATAAGTAACTTCGAAAATTATTGTCATAAGACAACTGAGAAAGATATAAGTAAACCAATACATAACCAGGAGAGAGTGTCACAACTCTGAGAAACGGATATTTAAATCTGTAATAGTAGGAAAAAAAATTTTTTTGTATCGCATTTCTAAGTTATTTTTTATACTGTAGATGAAAAACTGCACATTTTTTCTCTGCGTCAGTTTTTAGTATCTGTTAATGTTCTCAAGTTATACGATTTTCGAATACTTGAAGTGGAATATGAAACTATCCATGATGTTTACTTCATCAATAGATCGTAATCACTTCTGTAACGACAATGTAGTACTCCTGTGCCCGCAATTATAAGACTAGTCATAATAAGCAGAATGACGTCAAATATCTTAAAAACATCAATTGAATTCTAAATGCACACAAATTTGCAGAGATTAACATTTCATCCCGAAAATACGTGATTTTCAGCTTTATTATGATTGTCGGTCATTTGGAGGCTGCCATCTTGAATTTTGAGTACGTGCCTAAGTATATTTTGAAAATTCAACTAGCATGTACCATTTTATGCCACTTTATACCTTTGATAAAAAACGTTTTCGGTTAGTAAATGTGAATTTGAAAAAAAGTTGACATTTTTTCGGTGTTTTATTCCCAAACTGCCGCCATATTTAATTTCCTTGCGTCTTTTAGTCAAACTTGACAACGAGATCTTGTAGAGCGTCCCCGAAAACATATAGAAACATTGCCTTGGATTGCCAGAATAAAGATTATCTGTATTTAATATTATCATGAAGATGGAGTAAAATTTCGGGAGTTTAACAAATTGACGGGTTAAGCTGGACTTTAAGCCATACTTTCAGAAACACTTTCAGACACACATTCAGCCATACTGAAAAATTAACTTTTCATTCTTTGTAACTACTCCCTGTATTGATTAGAACGAAAAGCCGACTGAAGAAAAATCTACAATGGACATATATTTTGGAATAACAAAATTATGAAAATGTCTAATTTCGATAAAAATTGCATTTTTCATCCCTTCTAACTCCCTCCTGAAACTGGTTGGACATCGAATCTTATCACACAGGTAGAAAGCATGGCTTAAAGTCTGCCTTAAATTACTGAAACAAGAATCTTGCATTTAAAACTGTGTTTCATTAAGTAATTATTATTTGTTTTGTCAATATATTGCCAACATATTTCCAATATGCTGCTCAAAAATTATCAATATATTGCTAATATATTTCGATAATATGGTAAACATATTGACCAAAGAAAATGTTAAAAAATTAATAACTTATTACCAATACGTCATGTATTATGGTAATAGTATTAATTAGTCCGCAAGGAAAACCTTGTGATTATTTCGAATAAAAATTTCAAATGGTTGGTGAAAGTACGGCCTCTTTTTCGTTTTTCTATCTGTGTAGATTTTACGACAATCGATGCGTTCATCGATAGTGCTTATCGAGCGCCTCAGTAACGGCCTCCCCACTCCTTGCCGCATGATCCCGCCGCGCCGAATGGCTAGGGCTGGCGTCCGATTATGATTTTACCTGTTCCAAAATCGAGAATTTTCAAAGTACCAGAAAATTCATCGGACTAATTTCCCTAAGCTTAACTTTTTATGTTAAACTCGATGGTATAAAAATATTGCATTGTTTCCGGATTAATCACACACACACAGGTATATATATATGTATATATATATATAAACTTCCCAATAGGGATTTATAACGCCCGACATCTTCTGTCTTTCTGCCTCCTTCCACCTACTGGTTGGGGGTGGGCGGGTTATGGAGCCCTGACGTCTCTTGCTCGTTCTAAAGTGCGTATCTTCCCTCTCTGTCATGGGCGTCATAAACCCCGATATTTAAGTTTATATATATATATATATGTGTGTGTGTGTGTGTGTGTGTGTGTGTGTGTGTGTGTGTGTTTTCCGAAGAGGTGGAGAAATGCTTAATGCACCATGACTGGAGCCATGCGAGACTCCCCGTGTGTGGGACTCTCCTACCAAAGGGTGTCGATAGGCATACCCACTAAAACTCCACCTCTTATCTTACCTTTATTCCCCCGCGGGAGCCGCCGCAAGGCATTACTTCGCGGGGGGAGGCAACGACTAGACTAGCCCACTACTGCTGCCATCGCAACTCTTCTCTCCTCTTCTCTTCTGATGAGACCCAGCCTGTTCACTACGGACGTACAGAGGGTCACCACCGCGTTCCATCCCTCCTGGGAGTCAAGCAGGCACGCCCCGATGCCCTCAGGGGTGAGGGGACCGCTCCAAGTGATTTGAAATTGGTCCCGTTCCTCCCTGAAACGAGGACACCGTAGGAGGACGTGTTCCACGTCTTCGTCCACCCCTGGACAAGCCGGGCACTCTGCGCTGCCGTAGACCCCCATACGAAATAGGTAACTACGGAAGCATCCGTGCCCGGTTAACACATGGGTAAGCTGGAAACTGACGAAGCCGTGTTTCCTGCTCGCCCACTCCCGGATCAGCGGCCGTCCCTGGCTGAGTCCCATCTCCGCTGCCACTCCTCTACGGTCCGCAATGACCATCGGTTGTGGCAGCGGTTCTCTTCTAGGCGTCGCCCACCCTCACGGTGTCTTTCAGCTCTCTCGGCTGCCAAGAGGTCGAAGGGGGCGGTCCCCGCGACCACCGAGAGCGCAATTTCAGATACGGTTCGGTATGCCCGGGCCACCCTTAACGCAGCTATCCTGCAGGCTCTCTGGCACGGAGCACCAAAGCTCTTGTGCCTGTTCAGGGCATCAGCCCAGATAGGAGCTCCGTATAAAATTATACGATGTTGGGCATGATGCCCGCCAGCGCACGGGCCACCTTTGCCGCCTTTGAGCCTGCGTTCGCGAGATGGTGTTTGAACGACAGCCGCGTGTCTAGTGTGACCCCTAAATACTTCAACGTTTTCACCGACCGTATCGGTTCTTTACCTACCGTGAAGGTGGCGCTCCTCTCCTTTTTTGTGCGAGAGATGAGCACCGCCTCCGTGTTTTCCGACGCCAGACTAAGTCCGTGTTCTCTCTGTGCGTGTGTGTGTGTGTGTGTGTGTGTGTGTTTGTATGTGTGTATGTGTGTGTATGTTTGTGTGTGTGTATGTGTGTGTGTGTATTGTATGAGGTGGGTACTGGGGAGTTTAAGGCCCCAGTCAGGCCCAATTTGTCCCAACTTACCTACCGAAATAATGATATGCTACAATGCGGCCGGGAATCACCTTGAAAAGTAATACCAAGCGCTTTGTTTGGCTTTGTGCAGGTGTGTTGGGCCTTATTCCCAGGATTGACCGACCAGAGTGTACACCGCAGAGGGCAATATTCGTTGAGAAGGACTTTAACTGGGTAAATTAAACAACAAACTCAATATTTTTGTTAGTCGGCGAGATGGATGATGTTGTCGAGGTCAATTTATTTAGTAAATAAACAAATAACAATAATCTTACAATAACAATTGTGGGGGAGGGGAGTCTCTAATTTTCTCAAAGATCGGGAGTTTTGGCCCAATATTACAAAATATAATATACCCCATAAGAGATAGTAATAAAAATATAAGTTTAAATTATGTGCTTATCATCTTCGCCTTTGGATCAAGTCAGAATTCACACACATTGCGATATATTTAATTTTATTGCGAAAAACGTGATTTTTTTATAATCTCGCATTATTTTGATCATTTTTTTATCTTCAAAAATATTGTTCTAAGCGTAAAGTGTAAAATAGAAAAAAATTTTGTTATTTTGAGACGAACATTTCAATCGTTCAAAGTTTTTGTGTACGAATAATACATTTTGATTTATTACGAAAAAACGTGAATTTTAATATTTTTTCATGGTTTTAATCGTTTTTCTAGGTTTACCTTCAGAAATATTGTTTTGAGCGCTAAGTGTAGAATAGAAAAATCGTTTATTATTTTAAAATGAACATTCCATTCATTGAAAACTTTTCTGTAAAATCGTTACATTTAGATTTATTGCAAAAAAAACGTGTTATTTGTACTTTTTTTCATTATTTTGACCGTACTTCTCTATTTATCTCTGAAAATATTATTCTGAACGTAAAGGTAGAATAGGAAAAGGTTTTGTTATTTCGAGACAAACATTTCGTCCGTATAAAGTATTTATGTAGGATTAATACATTACAAGATCATGCTACATGACCATTTCTAAGCAATTAAAAATAATGCCATAACTTGAACTGTTTCTCTGCTATATATTTGAAAATAGGACCATTATCTAATTACATTATGACGAAGTTACCTTGTAAATCTCAGGTAAATCGGTAAAATTGACTGAGTCATCTTAGAAACATGATTACATACATACATACATTTTAGGGAGGAACTTAAATGAGTTCTAATACGCATAAATTTCTCTTATAACCCATTATCTAGTATATTTTGATGAAAGTATAAGACTCTCCCGCGTGGCAGCCGTGCCTAAAAAGTCACAAACAGCCGCGAAATGGGCAACCGAACCGCGACCATCGGTTGCTTAACCTGATGTCTACGTTCCATGCTGTGACGTCACGCCCCATGACGTATTCGTTTTGACTTAAAAGCTGCCTACGTGACGTGCGCCGTCACTCGTGAAGTTGTTCCCAGGGATTACCGATCTAACTATCCGGGCGGGATTTTTCACGAGCGGGACGCTCTCGCACCTGGACCGTACCAGAAATATATGGAAAAATACGGTCGGAACGCGCGGATCCAAATGTGGTGCACCACTTACCGTAACGTTTTCGAGACACCGCTCGAACCGCGTTAAATCGGTGGGAATAGCCGCGTGCGAGTCTCCTTCTCGCTATCCCTTTCTCTCACTCTCACGAGTTCGATCGCCTCGGCCTTTCTTTCTTCTCAACCGTGAGATGGTGCGCGTAGAAAATAAATATTTTTAGATGATAAAAATAATTTTACTAGTAGTTATTGCACCATGAAAAATAGAAATTTTTAAATTATTTAGTAAAGTTGTTATTTTCAAAGCCATTTATCTCAAAATCTATTGATTTTTTTTGAAAAAACATAACATACAACTTTTGTTCAAAATAATCTTCAGAACTTTTCTGCCCAGGTTACAATTTTTAATTTTAAAATTATGAAGACACAGCCAGAAGTATAAAAAAATTTGATTATCAAGAAAAGGCACGTACACGACGTCTCGCGCAGATCACACCGAATTACCTCGCCAGGGAACTCGCTCGCATTATTCTCTCACGCAGGGGAGGATTCGCTCGCTACAGGCGAGTCGCACTTCACCTGTTGATCCCTTGGCGGTTAAGATTCCTTACGTTGCTCTTCATCAGTTGACTCTGTTTCGGGGACATATCTCTTCAAATGTTCGATGTGAAATACTTCTTGGTCCCCTTGATCATCCTGTATAACATAGGTGTTCTTACCTTTCCTACGAACGATCAAATATGGTGTGGTATACTTCGGGCTTGGCCGAGAAGTTTAGCCGAGATACCTTGTGCGCTGGACGAGAGGATCCTGTTGCATTGCAACACCAGATCTCCTACCTTGAATTACGCTGGCCTTCGTCGCCAGTTGAAGATTTCGACTTGCCGGGCCTTGCTGGCAGCCGACTAACGATTTGCGTTCTCGTGCAGTCTTGGCAACTGTTTGATTTTGTCGTTCCACTCCTACAGTCTTTGGAACTGTTGTTGGGCAAGCCGGTCTTGCTACCGACTAGCTGTACTCGGTGCTTCAGGTTGACGACCGTAGTTCACCATAGCCGGGCGCCATCCAGTAGACATTTGCACCGCTGTGTTTACTGCAAAGACTAACTCTGGCAGCTTATCGTATCAGTCGCTGTGCTCATTCTGGATATACGATGCCACCATCGTCTTAAGAGTCCCATTGGCCCTCTCGATGGGATTGGTCTGTGCGTGATAAGGGAGTATCATCGAATGATAGACACCCCCGGCTTCAAGGTATTCGTCTACGAGTTTATTTTTAAACTCGGTTCCGTTGTCCGAGCGGAATACTTCCGGGGTGCCGAACAGGTTAAGCACTCGTTCGAGAAGCTCGCGTATGGTCTTCGTGTTAGCTTTTATTATCAGGATTGCTTCAATCCAGCGCGTGAATAAGTCTTGGAATCCTAAGATGTATTCGTATCCTCGGCTAGACCGTGGTAGCGGGTCGGTGATATCTCCTGCTACCACATGTCATTGTCTGTCTGATTGACGGTGACGACCCATTAACCCTGAGGGAGCTCGTTGCTCGGCCTTACATTGCTGGCACAATTGACATCGTTTAACGTAATCCGCAACTTCGGCGTAGAACCGTGGCCAATAATATTGTGAGTCCCGCGTGCAAATGTCTTCTCCCTTCTGAGATGCCCAGTTGAAGAATCATCGTGGCACTCTCTCAAAATAGAGTGAGGATTCTCCATGGGTGCGACCACTTCCATGCTTACTCGTCATCAATCATCACCTCTTCCAATTCCTTAACTGGGCGATGGATGTATAGATTTCCATCGTTAGTTTCCAATCGGGGAAATCGCTCGGTCTGTCGGAGATATTCTTTATCGAGTCTAGGTATGAAGGATCCTCTGTCGTTTAAGCCCACGACATTGCTGCTATTGTAGGCTCGTCGTCTTTAAACATGCTCCTTTTCTGTGCTCGACGACGAAGTCGCAATGAGCTTGAAATTTGAGAGCCCATCTCACTAGTCGGCTGGTTGAATTTCTTATGTTACACTACCAGCGAAGACTACTCTGATCCGTTATCACTTTGCAGTAGTACCCTTCGATGTAAGGTCTGAATTTATTAATAACCCAGACCACGGTAACGCATTCCCTCTCTGCAGCGCTGTATT
This sequence comes from Theocolax elegans, assembly GCA_026168455.1. Lineage (NCBI taxonomy): Eukaryota > Metazoa > Arthropoda > Insecta > Hymenoptera > Cerocephalidae > Theocolax > Theocolax elegans. The sequence continues at coordinate 18,146,982 of CM047430.1, forward strand.
TTTTCTCCGGTGCTGTGAGGATGTGACGAGCAAACTCAATGACCTTTTCTCTCCGTCCATTTCTTGAACGAGTACGCCTCCTATGCCAGTATCGCTCGCGTCAGTGTGCAGGGTAAATAGTCCATCTGTACTAGGACGTTGAAGAAGTGGAGCAGTCGTGATCAGGGCTTTCAATTGCAGGAAGGCTTGCTCCTGTTCATTTAACTACTCGTACAACTTGGTTCTTCTTCGTGAGACGATAAGGTTCGGTAATCGTGGCTTAATTCGGCATAAACGCTGGTACCACGAAGCCATGTCGAGGAATCGTCGAAGCTGCTTGAGGTTATTGGTAGCTGAATAAATCATTATAGGCTCCGTCTTCGCTGGGTCGGGTCGAACCCCATCCCTGTTAGCCAGCACGCCAAGATATCTAACCTCATCTTGGCAAAAGACACACTTGTCAAGTTTTTCTACCCTTCAAATGTCTCGGTGACTATAATAATGTCATCGAAGTAAGAAAAGTCATTTGGTTTGAGATCTGGATCAAGGACTTGGTTAATCATGCGTTGAAAGATCACGCCGGTGTATGCCAACCCATGACATCAGCTTAAACTGATACAGTCCCATTCCCGGGACTGTGAATACAGTAAAAAGGCGCGACTCCTTCTGGAGAGGTATTTGATGACACGTTGAGTTCATGTTCAGGGTACTGATGTACCGACATCTTTTCAGCTTGCGCAAAATATCCTGCATGAACGGAAGGGAAAAGACGGACGGTTTTGATAGAGCACTGACTTTCCTAAAGTCAATGGAGAACCGATGTGGACCGTTCTCCTTGCGTATCACCACGGGGCTTGACCAACAGCTCTCCGAGAGTTCTATGATATCTAAATCTAGCGTTTCTCGAACTTGACGGTGCATCCCCTCCTGGATCTTCTCCGACACCAGGTAATACTTTTGAGACACCAACATCATGGCAGATTTCTGTTGGATGTTAAAGAGGGTTGCTGAAACCAAAGGAAAGAAGAGAAAAAGAAGTCCAGTGCACAGATCGTTTAAAGAGATGATGGTTCCGTACAAACGAAGAAAATGATGAATTTCTGGAATAATTTTACGGCTATTTTGATACAGAATTAGTTCATGCAGACGCAGAGTAAATTTTTGAATATCAAAATTTTTCCTACCATTACTTTAGAAAGGAAAATCTTTTTCTTTCGAATTAAATTTCCTATATCGTGTTCCGAATGGAAGGAGAATTTTTTACACACTTACGGAGTTGCGAGTTCCAAAAATTTCTAAATCCTATTCTGCCTCTGAGAGTACGTATAATTTTACTCTTTTAATGCAGCATTTTATACTCTGATACCATTATCGCAGTTTTTCGTTTAGACGGGGAATTTTCCAGATTAGGGGTGGTTTTCTGCAAATTTAAGTGGTTGCTAATTTCGAAACCTATAAGATACTCTGCACATGTGCGTACGTGCATTTTTAGACAAGAATTTTACCATATTAGGGGTAATTTTATGCTGACTTAGGGGGTTGCATGGCTCTGGCACTCCAAAATTCAACATTAACCCATTAAAATACAGAACTGTAGTTGTAAATTTGAAATAAAATGAATTTATCGTTCGGTGATATGTATATGTCTAAAGTATATAATATCGGTCTCTCCGAACTAAATATATATAGCCGCAGAACATCTTGCTGGCGTCGCGGTTCAAACCATAGTGGACAAAGAGTACGATAGGCCTGCTTTATTCTAAAGTAAAGCATTTAGTTCGGAGCCGTTAGGGATAGTTTACCCCGATTACGAGAAACTGAAGGGTGTAGGGTCAATTCTCATGCTGGATTCGGATGCAGCGTACCAAAAATCCCACTTCTTTTGTGTGTGCCTGTGTAATCGATATAACTCTGTAATATGATCATCATTTAACTTTCTTAAATTTAAACTATCATAGATACAAAGAACATTATTCTTATAATAAATGCAAATTCAATATTCCATACTTATTATTCGAGAAAAATGAAGTTGTATATATTGATAGGTTATAAACTTTAAAGCATATTCTTTTCATTATAGCCTCTATGTAACACAATACAGAAACAATAGAATTGCTATTATAGTACATTACTTATTATATTAAATTTTGATACATGATTTTTTATACATTTTATACATAAATTTGAGATTCATTGTAGAATAGTATTTATTAGTGAATTCAAGTTATTCTATAGTTTTACTAACTAGTTATAGTTTAGTTTTTAATCATTCGAAGTAGAAGTGGAAATATTTCACTTGTAACGGGATGGAATCTGTGGAATACGAGGTCCCGATATGGGTCCAATTGCTTCCGATTACCTAAGAAACTGATGACGTCCAACAACGCGGTTGGAAGTCACTTTGATTCCCGTGCAATACCATTAGCAACACCAAATATTTTGTTAGGTTTGGAATAGTTGTATTCGGTATTATGCCCAGGATCAACCAATCAGGATAAATGTCAAAGAGCACGGTACGGACAGCAACCGTATAAACTAGAGAACTAGTCAGATATTTATAATGGTCGGCGAGATCGATGATCTGGCTGAATTAATTTACTAAATAACTAAACGACAAATAACAATATTACAAAAATAGTCAAGGGGGAGTCGAACCGTCGACTATTCGCGAATGATCGGTTGCTTATCCTTGTGGCACCGTCACTCGCTGTGACGTTACGTTCTGTGACGTATTCGCTCTGACGTAGAGTTTACGAAGGGACTCCCGCAAGCCTTCAACCTATATATCCCTGCAGGAGGTGCCACGAGCGGGGGTTAAAGAAGGAAACGTTCCCTCATCTCGACCGTACCAGAGATACGTGGGATACGAACAGAATATACGGATCCTAATGTAGTGCATCACTTACCGGTTCTGTTATCGATTCACTGCACGAAACTAACGGGAACGGGGGAAACTATTGCCGCGTAGAGATTCCATATATCTCCGTCTCTCCCCCCCCCCCCTCTCTCACGCATTGCCGCTCACTGATCTGCTGCCTTGATTCTCAGTTCTTCCAGCGAGCGGCTCGAAGGCGATCAAGTGATCTGTTACGGTAGGGTCGTGTAGTGGAAGAACACACGACACTCCCAACATCACTCACATACTCAACAGGCGCTTCATGGCACGATAAACACACCCAAAGAATCGATCTTCCGGTCCGAGTCTCCATGTGGCACGTGCAATATCTCTACTTACTGCCGGGTGTGCACGGCACTTCCGCGTTCTTGCGCGCGTAGAATGATCACCTTCTCTTTAGCGTTAATTACCTGCTCGGTAACTCATTTGCCGTTATAGACAATAATGACAAAAAATCTGAAAGCAATCTTTGAGGTTATAATTTTTAAGAACATATTTCATATTTTGGTGAAACGATAGTGAATGTTTGGTCTAATCTACTGAGCAGCTGAAATGGTTAATAGATGATGAACCGTCCATATTGGATCGACAATTTTTTATAGTTATTATTTAATTTAATATAACTACCAAAAATTGTAAATACCAAATAAATATATGACTATCGTTAAAATCATATAAACATACATTATTATACGAAGTATTAGCGTCAATTAAATAATCATAAAAACGTACAATAATAAAAGAAGCAGGGAATTATTTAAAATTTACCATTATAATGTATATAGAACTTAAGGGGGTGTCGTATTCAATATTTATCTTCCCTACCTGATCGACTGGAAAAATCCAATAATCTATTAATTATTTATAAGCAAAAGCAACAATCGCAAAAATATGAGAACGGGAGCCTGTATTTACAAAAGGTGCATCTCTGTGCAAAGATTCAGACTGAAATTCCATTACTTTTTCGGGAAAAGTCTTACCAAAAAATGAAGTGAACGTCACCAATTCAATATTTTTTGATCGGAGTTTCTTCAAAAACATGATAATTTTTTTGACTGAAATTTTGTATTATAATAGTCTAATGCAAACCCAAGACGCCCGTTGCCTCTAAATTAACCTTTAGACTACCGGGATTTTAGAAATAAAATCGCCCTTTCAAAGTGTCTGCATTGATGTCTTGTATCATGTATGAACTGTATACAAAGTTCATATCATAGGCCTAGCCAATATTTGGGCTTCCCGGCAGTCTAAATGTTAATTTGGATTTACAATAATTATTGTAAATTATATTACCATAAATAACGGTAAAAAAATAATTACAATATTCTACTTCAAATAGAATTGCGGCCAGGTGGTGGTGCACCTCAAAGCACACATTGCTTATAATATTCATTTGTTATAATTAAAATTTATTATTAAAAGCACAATTTTAATATTGATATTTTTAAAGAAAGCGTTGATAATTTATTATTGACTGCGAAGGTAGCTCTGTAGTAATTCAGAAAAAATAAATTTAAAAGTTGTTTAGAATTTTAGAAACGTCACAGCGCGTTGACATCGTAGTACGTTCACGCACACCTTTTATATTTTGGACGTACCATCATGTGCTAGTGGTAACCTAACCTCAACAAGATGGATAGTTTTCATATTGTCGGTAAGACTTTTCTCAAAAACGTAATGATAATTTTGTCTGAAATTTAGCACACATTTCCATTACTGAAAAACGAAGGCGCCCCTTTTTTATACTTTCGCTTACAGCTTTATTTTTTTATTTATTAATTATCAAATATTGCATATGGAACTCACTACGCGTTGATATCGTGGTACGTTTATAGACTAACCGTATTGTCAACATTTTTAATAGGAAACATTACAAATTAGTAATTGATAAGATTTATTGTGACAGTGTGCTTCGCACATGTCAACATATTAAATATGTTTAAGATAAGCGAATACCTACCTACCTTCACAAGCTAATCGAGCACATATTCTAAACCTACCTACCCGTATAATCTAAACCTTTTCCTGCATCTATCTACTCGCACTGTTACTAAGCCCTGCCTACTCTCACAATTCTAATAACCCTCCCCAAGCTTCGCACACTGGCACTGGAAATCAGTAAGCTGCTACAGCTAGCGACAACCCAGTTCATATCCAAGACTGTCCAGGCATCTGTTGACGGAGGTTAAGGAAGTAGTCCAGCACAGGGGTTCCAATGACTGACCAAGCATGGAGAGGCTGACCAGAAAGCTGTCTGCAATTGAATAGCCAAGGCTAAGCGAAGTATCCGCTAACCAGGGTGCATGAAGACGGTGCAATCAGCCATCCCACTGTGAAAAGAATATGACATACTTTAGTGTATGCTAATGATACGGAGGACAAGGATACAAGGAATACAAACATAGTGTATAAGTAATATATAGGTAACATATAGATAAACGCGTACATTAGCGCAACCCCGACAAATAAGTGATTACCTGAGCTATAGATTAATTGATGTGGCGACTTAGGAGTACGGCGTCAACAAGGGAGGGTCAATCAAGGCGGCTCCGGATATCGAGGTTGGCGAAGTCGACGCCGCGCCTGAAACTCGTGCCATATGTATTAGTTCACGGGCAAGTATTACGGAACCAAGTATTACCTTAAAGAATTAGCAGCTGCGTCATCCCGGCGAAGAAGATACCAGCTGTTGCAGGAGACCAGCTGATCCACCTCAAGACGCGCGATCGACGCGTTGCACTCGGCCCACCGAGAACGAGCTCTGCGCATACTGGACTATATCCGAAACCCGCTGGAACATTCGAGTGTGACGAGCGAAATAAAGAGATTAATTGATTGATTGATTGTTCTTTATTTGGCTTTATGGGGTAAATACCCCGTAAGCACTATTAGCATGAAATACAATAATATACAGAAAATAAAATAAAATAACAATATTTTAGAAAGAAGGTTATATCGATATTTTATGAACAAAAAAACCATAAATTAAATTATTTTCGCGACGTTTCGATGGATATTCTCCATCCTCATCAGGCTATACCTTTTATTGAGAAATATAAAAAAATTAAAAACAACATTTTTTACATATAATTATTTAGCCTAATAACTTACTGTTTCGTCAATAATAATACATAGTAGTTAGCACCATACTACTCAACAGCATCTCTGACATGTCGCACTATAATTAAAAACAAGAGTAAGCAAATAGTTATATTCCAACTTTTTACTCGCACAAAGATTGAGGTTAACTATAATATTTACCTTTCCTCCTTATATTTGCCATAATCAACAATTAACCAATTACTAAATAATTAATAATGTTTCTTTAATTAAAAAAATAAATAATTAAAAAACAACACATAATAAAAATACATAGAAAAAAGCAAAAAGCAGTTAAAAACACAAATATAGACGCTAACAAATATATCACAGACGGTTATTAGAAAAACAATTCAAATCATCACGACAATACCCAGAGACACCTGAACAATTAATTGTGTAATCACAGGTATCCCACGGAGTAAACCGCGAAAATTCAAATTGGTTAAAATGTAAAAATTTGTTAATTATTAATAAATTTGTAAAAATTATTTTTGAAAAATTTTAAAAAATTATAACAAACAAAAAACGGTAACCATTATAGTTAACGTTCCTATTTTCCATAACTGTACAGATTAAGTAAAAATTATAATGTTGAAATATTAAAAAAAACATTGTTCGTTATTGTTTAAAAAATTATTTTAAAAACCCTAAAAATTAATAAAAATCAGTCTTTATATATTGCACAAGAATAATATAGAATATTGACTAGATTTGAGAAAACTAACTAACTAGTAGTTTTTAAATTTCCCGCCTTGATGATTCGGTCAATCAATTACCGACAACAACAAGTGTTGAAAACTATTTACCGTCTGTAGATACTTATATACATACACATATAAATGACTAGAAATAATGTTTGAAAGAGGAAAAACAACTATCACAGTTTAGATTTTAGTGTGTAAATAATGCTGTTGTAAACTTGGCTGAGATTCCTTGTGTCTTCCTTTACATTAATAGCGTTTTTTTCTAATTTAATATGAGTCATTTCAGATAATAATCTCTTGTTCCAATTAACTTCTGTATCTAGTATATTTACATTTGTGAAATCAAAAGAATGGTTATATGCTGTCATATGATCGTTAATAGCGTATTGACCACTTGATTTTTTTGTATTAGAAATATGTTCGTTGACTCTACATTGCAATCTCCTTTTGGTCTCACCAATATATGCGGCATTACAATTATTACAATTAATCTTGTATACAACATTAGTTTTATTTAATTTTTCTGATTTTTCTTTGCCTCTCACAACAACATTATTCAGACTATTACAAATCTTTGGAACTACTCTAATGGCTTTTTGTTTCATGGAACTTGATATTTTATGATAAAAATCTGGGATAAAAGGTATATTTAAAGTTGCTTTATAATTAGTTTGTATTTTATTAATATGAGCATGTTCATGACTAGATTTATATTTTATTTTGTCCAACCTTTTTCTTATATTATGATTAATAAATTTAACAGGGTAGTTATTATTTAATAAAAATTCTTTAATTATTTTTAAATTTGTTCCATGAAACTTAACATGTGCCAATAAAATAGCTTTATCCACCAATGTGTACACCATAGCACGTTTTTGTTCTATAGTATGGCTAGATTGGAAATGTAAAAATCTACCTGAAAATGTATCTTTTCTATACCAGTTAGTAATGATTTTGCCTGAATTAGTTCTTAATAATGATAATTCTAAAAAATTTATCTGTCCATTTTTTTCTTTTTCATAAGTAAACTGTAGTTTCTTATGGTAACCATTAAAAATATTTAATAATTCACATATTTTGTTGTCAGGAATTGCTAATATCATGTCGTCTACATAGCGATAGTAGAACGTAGGTATAAAATCCAATCTTTCCATACATTCAACTTCTAAATCAGTCATGACCATGTCTGCAAAAATAGGACTAATAGGGCTACCCATAGGTGAACCAAATATTTGTTGATAATATTTTTTGTTGATAATATTTGTTGATAATATTGTTAAAATAACAATATGTGTAATATACAAAAACATTATCAATAAATAGCGATAAATACAAGAGCAGTGACTAGATATAATATAATAATAGAATGTAAAATAATTTAGAAAAGCATATGTACAATTAATTAAAGAAACAAATAAATACTTAAAACTACACAACAATAAATAAATAAATTAACTTAACTGCTCTCTGCAGGCATCGCTGAAGTTTAACAATTTTAATAAAGTTAGTTGAACTATAAAACTTAAGACTTAATAAGCTAAGCGCTGTAACAATTTTTAAAAACAACTAAGAATGTAAATTACGCAGCATCCAGGTGAGGGATGGACCTCGGCAATAAGCCCTCAGACACCACCCGCAAGGACCAGGCTGTTTGGTCGGGCCCAGACAAATGATTAAATAGTGTAGTTTTGAATTCGTTGAAGCATGAAGGGTTAAAGTTGATGATAGGGAGCTGATTCAAAATGCGGGTGGAGGTGATGATAAATGACCTATTTAAGGCTTCTGTGCGCGGAGGAAGATACATGAGCGATTTGGGAGGATGACGGGAGGAAAAGCGAGGATTTTGGCCAGAGGTATTAAGCAAGGTGAAATGGTCAGCTAGATATGAGGGTGAATTGTGAGCAATGATATTAAATGCTAGGGAGCCGATGAGATATGAACGCCTGGACTCAACCGACAGCCATTTTAAACCGAGTCTAAACGGGGTGACGTGTTCACGTCTCGCTATGTTGCCCTACACAAATCTAACGCAGGCATTCAACAATCTTTGAAGCTTGATATTTTTAGTCTGATCTACATCATTATACACTGCGCACGCATAGTCTAAATGGGGAAAAATAAGCGTTTCAACAAGACTCTTGCGAAGCTTAATCGATAATGATTTATTGTAATAGCGGAGAGAATGTAGAACACAGTGGACGCGCCTAGAGATTGACATGAGCTGCTTAGACCAATTGAGGGTAGGGGTGATCAGCAACCCCAGTGATTTAACCACACTCTCGTAATCCAGCAAGTCATTACCCAGTTTAACCTTCGGGGCAGTGTTCAGGTTGATACGCGAAATAAAAGCCTGACTGCCCAGGATCATTACCTTCGTCTTTTTAACATTCAGTGAGAGGCCATTTTCTAATGCCCAGTTTGCGATCGCATTCGCATCGTGAGATACGCGTTGAACACCAGCGTCGAAGTCAGATGGAAAGAACGAATGGTAAACCTGGGCATCATCGGCAAATAACATATGATTGCTATACTTTAAAACCTTAGGTAAATCATTAATGAAAATGGAAAATAAGATCGGACCCAGAACACTGCCCTGAGGCACACCAGCATTCACCTCCAGCCAATCAGAAAACATGCCAACCTCGTCTACAACGGCCTGTTTGCGACCCACAAGGTATCTGTAAAACCAGTTAAGTACCAAGTCTGTACAGCCGATGTCGTCCAGCTTGCGGATGAGCTTATCGTGTGGGACTGTATCAAAGGCCTTGGAGAAATCAAATAAGACTAGGATCGTAATCATTCTGGAGTCAATTGCTCTTCTAACGTCATCTAACACCCCCAGAAGAGCTGATTGAGTACTATGGCCCTTTCGAAAGCCCGCTTGCCTGTCAATTAACAAATGATTAGATTCGAGGTACTCAACCAGCTGATCATGTACTAATCTCTCCAAAACCTTTAAGATCTCACAAAGCTTGGCAATTGGTCTTGTGTCTGAACACGATTCTAACCTGCTCGACTTCGCCAACGGGAACAGCACGACCCTCTTCCAGCAATCGGGGAACCATCCGGCAGAAAGCATACCATTAAAGAGTTCCGTTAATGGTAGGGTAATTTGTGGTTCCAACAGTTTTAACATATTGACAGATATGCCATCGATGCCCGACGCTTTAGAAGAAGCTCTAGCAATAATCCGCTGAACTTTTTTGGCTGACACAGGTAGGAAGCTGAATGAAGGAGACGTTGGAAAGTGACAAATATTAGAAATGATGGATGCGAATGAATGAATAGAGAATGGTGAAGAATGATTTGAAACAGAAGCATAGTAATTGTTCAGTTGATGAATTGTAAAATATTTTAATGGCGAAGGATTGGACTTCATGCCCAGACCCATATTTTTGAGTAGTTTCCAGGACTTAGTAGAGTCTTTTTCATTATCAAGCTTTACTTGTAAGTAACGAAATTTACTAGAGTTTATAGTGTTCTTAGCTCTATTCCTCAACTGCTTATATACATTGTAGTCAGAAAACAAGCCAGAGTTACGAAACTGCTTAAAAGCATCATTCTTGGCCTTAATAATAGTTTTTATTTCTTGAGTAACCCATGGCTTGTGCTTTGTTTTAATTGTAACTAATTTAGATAGTGCTATGACATTGAACGTTGATGAAATGGAACTACAGAGGGAGGATAATGATGATGAAAGTAGGTCGAAATGATTAGATGAAAAAGATCGTAAAGGAGTGGGCTGGTCGGGCCAGGTAAATGAAGTTGAATCTGTGACTGCTGAAGATTGAAGTAATGAATTATGTGATTGATCCAGAAATGAAGTGAAGGTGGTAGCAAGTTGGAGGAGGTTGATCTTCTCCAAGTCCCTAACCCAGAACCTCTTGACTTGGTCCGGCGTCTTATTAATCATAAGGGAGATGCTAATGGCATCATGCCCCGCCGCAAAGGGAGAATCAGATTTATTATAAACATAATCAGGCACTGGTTCACGAACCAGGAAAAGATCCAACCAGGTATGAGATGATCCCGCCGACGTCACAGCGTGGTGCGTAGATTCTGATGGAATAAGGAATAAGAGAGAGAGAGAGAGAGAGAGAGAGAGAGAGAGAGAGAGAGTGAAAGAGTGTGAGAGTGCATACTAGCTGGACGAGCATCCGAGCATCGCTATACCGTGGTTGGTGATTTACTTATAATTCAGCTGCTGAAGGTACCGCCGCGTACCCGAGTTAGTGTGTGCGGTATCCCGATTCCCTCCCTTCCCTTCCTCTTCCCCTATATAACTTCGATAACCCGGAAGTTATCTCGTTTCTGTCGCGTATAAACGCGGCTGACGCCTACTTCACTACGTTATATTGTTCAGCTATTATAATAAGTACTTTATCATTATAGCTAGTTCATAACCATTCACCAGCACCCTGATCCCCAGTGTAACATGACACTATAAATGCATTAGACGTTGAAGAAATGTGTAGTGTAGTAAATATATCATAATTTTATAATACGATAAATGTCATTTTTTATACTTTTTGACAATTCTTTGAATTTAAATAGCGGATTTGAAAGCGTAGACCATAAAATCCTTCAAGCCATTGTAAAACTGTTAATGCAAGGTATTTTTTTAATTTTTACATAAAATAATCAATTGTGGCGTGGTTGTTCACATCAAATTTCAATTTTGTCATTTAGTTTGTATATACATATATATATTTTATTACTAATTATGTGTTATTTTTCTGGCAGGAATTCTTGAAGGACTTCAAGGGCGTTTACCCACCACCTCTGTGTGGGTGGTTTTCCCCACCTTTTTTTAATCCCCAACCATCTTGCATTTGCCCGGGGTTCTGCCCGTGGGCGAGGGAAACCAGTGAAGCAGGGAAAACCTCACCCGAGATGGCCCGGTGTCTTCGAAATATTCTGTTTGGGTGTCAAAGTCACACTGCGTAGGTCATGGCACCGAAACAGAACGTTCCACACCTCCCGCTCGCGTTGTAGAGTGTGAAAAAACACCTAATCGAGCACTAAAGCCGCACGATAATGGTATCCCATCCTAGTACTAACCGCGCTCAGCGCTGCTTAACTTTCGCGATCGGCCGAGGTGCGTTTCCACCACTCCGCCCCCGCGTCGGTAGTTTGTATATATATATATATATATATATAAACACCAGTTTCGGTACTTATGGTGACACTACGTGTTATCTTGGTATTTTGAGGTTATAAAACATATGTAACGACTCAGATATAAGGGGGAGAATATTAATTGATAGAATAATGCATAAAAAACCAATAACCTAAATACCTAAATACCCCTCACGGGTAAAAAAGCACACTTTGACCTTATAATATTAATGAAGGATTAAATTTATAACCTCATTCGAACAGAAAGACGTTATAGCTTCAATCCTTCATTAATATTATAACGTCAAAGCGAGGCTCACAAAGATAATTTTCCGATTTTTTGTGTGTCGGCATAAGTACGGATACATGGTTAAATTTTCGGTGGAATCATGCTGACGTCGGCATAATTACCCCAAAGTAAGCACAATTCCCATTTCCCGTAAGAATTTGTCGGCATAAGTACCGATTGATCAATTTATATATATATATATTTTTGATATTAAGAAATCTAAACAGAATAATAATTGATAGATTTGAAATAAATAGCTTCAAAAATAGCTATTTTGAAAAAAATCTGAAATTTTCTCTTGATATCGTTAGAATTTCTCTTGATAAAATTGTTTCTAACTCCGTGTTACAATTACTTATTATTACTTTTGTTTTTAATATACATTCTATTATTGCAAGTTTATATTTTGTAAAAAAAAATAAAGTATACGCAATCTTACGGTAGTTTTTTTGCAGTTTGTAATAAATAACGTTTCATTACAAATTCAACAAAAATTATACAAAGGTATCGCATCCTATTATTTTTTGCACTTATAAGTATATCACATAAATTTGAATATATATTAACACAAAAGAATTTTTATTATTATTTAGTTTTTATTGTCCTTTTTAAAATTTTTTTTTATAAATAATAGCTATTTATGCACTTAGAAAGTAAAGTAGAATTTTATTCCCGGGATGAAAGTTTCTGCCCGAGCTTTAGCAGTTACTAATATAAACTTTAATTAATTTTCGAAAAAGTTATTTTTATTAATTTAGTTGGTTTTATATTTGTATTTATATTTGACTGTAAAATAAAATAAAGTGTAAATAAAATAATTTATACGTAGTAAATCATTATTAATTATTAGTGTGCATTCGTGCACTTGGAACCAGAATTTGGCCACGGTACCGAACATTGCAGTCCGCCGTCAACGAAGATAGATCTTCGTTGCCGCCGTGCGCAGTTTCTTCTCTTGCGCGAGGGTCTTGTCAGCCATGTTAGGTTAGTCGTCGTGTAATTTACGATGTAGTATCTTAGATATTTTTGAGGTCGTTATTGTGCTGTATGTACTAGTTCCATCGGTGTGGTGCTTCATATTCTGAGGGTGATGCCTGCGCGCGCAACAGGTAATTTGGAACTCGTTATTTTCCGTGATTGTATCAGCTGATTAAATTGTTTTTTATTGCTATCACGCACGCTTGTATCTGTGATAGAATCGGTTTCCGCGACCGCTGTAATTATCGGCTCATTATTTTGAGTCGAGAGTGTGCCTTCTTAAGATACAGGTATGTTGCAAAGTTGCTGGGCCGACTATTGTTTCAAATTAAAATATTAGGTTGAGTGAAATTCTAACCCATTCAGCCTCTTCCCTTTTGTATCTCCCATGCATTTCTTATAGATTAGAAATGCATGGCTACCCCCTGCTGGAAATGCTCAGTTAATTCCGATTTATACCGACAGTTTTAGAGTCTTTGATTATTTGAATTAATCGGTTTACATAATTTAAAAAAAGATGCCATAATAATGTATGTCGATTTGTACGTTGACAATCAGATTTTATCGGGCATTGTCGAATCAACTCTTGTCGAAAGTTATCGTTTCAAATTTGTCAATAATTCGGTTTCATCCTAATCCATTTTACTTGCTAAATTATTAAATGTATCGCAGTCGGTTCTAATCGTTTATAGTCGGTTACAATCAGAGTATAATATTTTACATGCTGATAACCCCGATGTATATATATATTATAACAGTAAGCGAGTAACCGATCAGGTAAGCAACGTGGAAGAGGATATACAGCGCGGCGCGCGCACCAACGCGCGAGAATCGTGCGCGCCCAGCTGGGAGTACCGATATAGCGCGAGCACGGTGTAAATGCAGGCCGCGATAACGGTTTCTTTTATCCTGTTTTATCCGAGAAACATGGGTGTGTGTGATACGGTGTGGGTGCGGACATGCTCCTCCCACACGACCCAACACGCCGAGCAAAGCCGTACGCCTCCACCACTCCGGATTCCATCCACGGAAAAGACGGAAGATCGAGACCAATTCGCCCGAAGGAGTGAGAGAGAAAGAGAGATTGGCGGGGAGATTACGCGCTTTCGTTCCCGCCGTTTCAACATATTTCGAGCGGTGTCTCGTGAATACAAAGGTGAGTGGTGCAGCACGTTAGACCCGCGTGTCCCGTTGATATTTTCTCAAGTTCCTGGTGCAATCCAGGTGAGGAAGCGTTCCTCTTTTTCCCCCTCTCGTGAAAAATCCCGCCCGGGTAGATAGGTCGGTGGTTCGCGGGAGCCACTTCGCGCGCGTGACGTAGGCAGCTTCTACGTCAGAGCTCCCTACGTCAGAGATACATACGTCACACGGTGTGACGTATAGCCATCAGGTTAAGCTGCCGATCATGCCCGGATCGGTTGCTCGTAACTCGACCGTTAATAGGTTTTAATGATTTGTTTTCGCGCTGACCTCGGGGTTAGTCATCGGTACAAGTCCCCTTAAATTGTTAACGTTGATTTATTATTGTTTGATTATTTATTTAATAAATTGACTCGGCGAGACGATCTTTCTCGCCGACTAACATAATTTGTCGATTGTTGATAATGTTTTTACCGGTCATAGTTCTATCCCACGAATACCGCCATCTCCGGTGTTTATTCTAGTTGGCAATTTTGGGCATAGGGCCCAACACACAATATTGAAGTCAAACAAGGTGTTTGACGTTGTTAACGGCATTGCACGTGAATCAAAGTGATTCCCGGCCGCATCGTGGGACTATACACTTAAAGTTGGTAAGTTGGGACAGAGTGGGCCTGACCGGGGTCTTACATTCCCCAGTACCCACCCGTTACAATATATATATATATATATGTAAGGAAAACATCCTTAGTCTATTTGAATTGCGCGCGTGTAGGTCGGTAAATCAAATCTTTTAATATACCGACAGGTAAAATTTGCAGACAAGAATTGGCACGTGTCAATTAGTACGGTTAATAAAGATATACCGAAAACAATGAATAAAACTTTATAAAAGTAATCTAAAGACAACCTTGTGAATAATAACATTGAATGTTGTTTCTTTGTTATTTACAGGTAAATAAACATTATTTATTAAGTATGTAATTATATTTTGTATAAAATAATAAAATTCTTTGTTATTTACAGAGAAACAATTCATGTATTATTCTAACCTATAACCTATGAACATTATAAAACAACATTCTCGTTGAAAATCACAATGGACAAGTTGCAATTTAAGTTTACGTTGCTAGAAGCCTCGGATGGAAAATCCAACATATTATGTGTAACCAGACTCACCACGCCAGACGGTCGTGTGTATAAAATTCCACACGATTACATGAATGCAATCTACCACGAGGAGCTCGCTAAAACGCCTACGTTTAATAAGGTAAAGAAAGCATTAAAACAAAGACACCAAATGAGACAAGTATGGATTACTTTAACTAAAGAATTAAAAAATACTTATTTTGATAAAGAAGGAAATGTACAATTTAACGATGAATATTTAGAAGAATTGATTGAAAACAAAAATACTAGTGACGTGACAGCGAATGCAGCAGAAATACCATTAGTACAACTATTACAGAAATTACTTGAAAAAAGCGAAGAAAAATCGGAAAAAATAAACATTGGAAAATTAGCTAAAGAATTTACAATTGAAAAATTTGATGGTAAAAATTCGAATGCGAATCAATGGATGATTGAATTTGAAAAAGAATGTGAACGGTTTGATTTAAACATTGATAACAAAAAAATTGAAATTTTAAAATCTTTTATGGAAAAAGGGGCCGCAGATTGGTATAGTTGTACACTTCTCAAGCTTACAATTGAAGCAAATTGGGAAGAGTGGAAACAAAATTTTTGTAATACATTTGCCAGTAAAGGATGGTCTCAAATAAAATATGCATTAGCATTTAAATATCAGACAGGTTCATTGTTAGACTACTCTATAAAAAAAGAAAAAATTTTATTGCTAGTAAGAAAAACTATTGACAATGAAACGTTGATAGATCTGATTGCTATAG
This sequence comes from Theocolax elegans, assembly GCA_026168455.1. Taxonomy (NCBI): domain Eukaryota; kingdom Metazoa; phylum Arthropoda; class Insecta; order Hymenoptera; family Cerocephalidae; genus Theocolax; species Theocolax elegans. Next base: position 18,163,095 of record CM047430.1, read on the forward strand.
GTCTGCCAAATTATATAATTGATAAAATTGATAGAGAAAAATTATCAAAAACTGAAGACCTACATAATGAAATAAGTAAATTAGAACATTTAATGTACAAAAAAAATTTAGATATGAAAAAGAATAAACCAAACACAAAAGAGAAAAGTGAAAAAACACCTTGCAAAATATGTAAAGAAAAAGAAAAAGGAACACGTTTTCATTCTGAAACTGAATGCTGGTTTAAAGATCAAGAAAATAGAATTAATAAAGTCAAACAAGTAAATAATTTAACTTTAGACGTAGAACTAAGTGATGAAAATCCAAAAAACTAATAATACCACCATTGATTGAACTCCCAATAAAATTAAATGATATTTTAAAAATATCTGCTATCTATGATCCAGGATCAAATGTTACATTAATAAATTCAAAATTACTAAATTTAAAATCTACAAATAATGATATAAAAAAAGAAAAAACAAATTTGAGAACAATTAATGGTGTGTATAAAACAGATGGATTAATAAAAATAAAAATAAAGATTCTAAATATAGAGGATCACATGAATGTGTTCATAATAAACAATAAAAATTTCAAACATGACTTTCTAATAGGATTAGATTGTATAAAGAAATTCAGACTGATACAAAATGAAAAATTAGAGATAGAACAAAAACATTCCGAATCTAATAATATAATAAATGAGTATCAAATCAATTTTAATGAACACATTGAAATAAGCACCTTCAACGTTTCAACAAACCACTTAAAACGTGATGAAGAAAAAGTAATAAAGAACCTAATAGACAAATATAAAAATATATTTGCAAAAGATAAATATGATATAGGTACTGTAAAAGATTACGAAGCTAGAATAGATTTGACAATAGATAAATACTGTAGTAAAAGACCATATAAATGTACAATCGAAGATAAAAAAGAAATAGAAGAACAAATTTCACAATTACTTAAAAGAAACCTAATAGAAGAATCATACAGCCCATTTGCTGCTCCAGTAACGTTAGCTTATAAAAGAGATGAAAATAAAAAATCTAGATTATGCATAGATTTTAGAGATTTAAATAAAATCATAATTCCTCAATCACAACCGTTTCCACTGATTGAAGACCTAGTAATAAAGACAAGAAATTGCAGTTTTTTTTCAAAACTAGATATAAATTCAGCATTTTGGTCTATCCCTTTGCGAATTGAAGACAGAAGAAAAACAGGCTTTGTGACCCAAGAAGGTCATTTTCAATGGACCTGTTTACCATTTGGTTTAAAAACATCACCAGCTATCTTCCAAAGAATTTTAAGCAATATAATAAGAAAAAATAATTTATCAAATTTTACAGTCAATTACATAGATGACATATTAATATTTTCAAAATCTTTCAAAGAACATGTAGACCATCTATCAAAACTATTAGATGCAATTATGAAGGAAGGATTCCGATTGAAACTGTCAAAGTGCACATTTGCACTGGACTCTGTGCAATACTTAGGACATATAATTAAACATAACTCAATTTCTCCGATAAAAGATAATTTAATTTCCATAAGAAACTTTCCGGTCCCAGAAAATAAGAAAAATGTTCGACAATTTCTAGGAAAAATCAACTTTTATAACGAATATGTACCAAAAACGTCTCTAATTTTAGAACCGCTGCATAACCTATTAAGAAAAAATCAAAAATTTGTTTGGTCAAAAGAATGTCAAGAAGCCTTCGAATACATGAAAAATTTCCTTTGCACTCAACCAGTATTAACTATATTTGATCCAGACTTACCAATACACATATACACAGATGCAAGTTTAAAAGGTATAGGTGCAATATTAAAACAACCACAATTAAACGAGAATCCAATAACTGAAAAACCAGTAGCATACTTTTCAAAAAAACTGAATGAATCACAAAAAAGAAAAAAAGCAATTTACTTAGAATGTATAGCAATAAAAGAAACAGTAAAGTATTGGCAACATTGGCTTATAGGCAAACATTTTAAAGTATTTTCAGATCATAAACCGTTAGAAAAAATGAATATAAAAGCGAGAACAGATGAAGAGCTAGGCGATCTTACCTATTATTTATCACAGTTTGATTTCGAAATAATATACCGTCCAGGTAAAGATAATTTAGAAGCAGACTGCTTAAGCAGAAATCCAGTATTAGAGTCTGAAGAAGACGAAGAGGATAAATTGAAGATTGTAAACTTAATTAGTTTAGAAGATATTTTAGTGAATCAAAAAAATAATAAAGAGATAGAATTCAACAAAGACAAACTAAAGTATAAAAATAATTTGTATTATAAAAAATCAAGAAACAAAGATAAAATTTTCTTATCAGAAGAATTTAGTAAACAATTAATAAAAGACACGCATAAGAAATTTTGTCATATTGGAATAAACCAAATGAAAAATAAGATACTGCCGTATTATACAGCAACAAATATATCTGAAAATATAAAGAAAGCCTGTAGATGTTGCGAAGTATGTATACAAAATAAGTCAAGAAGGCAAGACAAAATTGGGTTAATGTCACACCTTGGCCCTGCAAAAAAACCTTTTGAAATAGTCTCTATCGATACAATAGGTGGATTCGGTGGCTTAAGATCTACAAAAAAATATTTACATCTCCTAGTAGATCACTTTACAAGATATGCTTGCATATTGACATCAAAAACACAAAATGCAAATGATTTCATTAAATTAACAGAAAATGTACTACGAGACCATAATATTCAAATACTTCTAACAGATCAATATCCAGGTATAAATTCTAAAGAATTCAAAAATTTCTTAGAAGAAAAAGGGGTTACAATGATCTTTACAGGAATTAATGCACCATTTTCGAACGGTCTAAACGAAAGACTTAACCAAACTTTAGTAAATAAAATAAGATGTGCGATAAACGAAGAAAAAAAGAAGTGTGGATGGACAACTATAGCAAGAAATTGCATAAACCAATACAATGAGACCGAGCACACGGTAACAAAATTTAGTCCGAAATATTTATTAAATGGTGAAGATACATCAGCACTACCAAATGAACTAAAAAAGAATAGAGATTATAATCAACTGGAAAACGATAGAGAAACTGCATTTAAAAACAGTATAAAATACCATGAATATAATAAGAAATTATATGACAAAAATAGAAAAGAACACGAATTTATGTTAGGAGATTTAGTATACATTGAAAATGGTAACCGAATGAACCGAAAGAAATTGGATATGCTAAGAATCGGGCCATACAAGATTTTAAAGAAGATATCAAACTCAATGTATGAAGTTAATACAGGACACAAAAAGTTAGAATCAAATTTATTCCATATTTCAAAATTAACTCCATCTCCTTAACTCAAAGGTGGTAACTACTAAGTGGTATATAATAGTCTATATTATTTTGTAATTATTATTAGTTATACCAAATTTTTGTACCAAAAATGTCTCCAGGAGGGGAGATGTAAGGAAAACATCCTTAGTCTATTTGAATTGCGCGCGTGTAGGTCGGTAAATCAAATCTTTTAATATACCGACAGGTAAAATTTGCAGACAAGAATTGGCACGTGTCAATTAGTACGGTTAATAAAGATATACCGAAAACAATGAATAAAACTTTATAAAAGTAATCTAAAGACAACCTTGTGAATAATAACATTGAATGTTGTTTCTTTGTTATTTACAGGTAAATAAACATTATTTATTAAGTATGTAATTATATTTTGTATAAAATAATAAAATTCTTTGTTATTTACAGAGAAACAATTCATGTATTATTCTAACCTATAACCTATGAACATTATATATATATATATATATATATATAAGTATAACTTTGCATTCAACCTCTTCAAGTGCTACAACGCTGCATCGCTCGAAATTTACGGATTGTATTTTTTTATATGATCTACATAGAATGGCTTACCTTCAAACACATTAATTTGTGAAATCTGAAAGCACCTTTTTTTATCAATACATAAACTATGTATAATTTGCCCATACTTTAAAGATATTAATTGTACGCTATAATTATGAGTACGTTGAGCTCGCGAATATTTTATGCTATGAAAAACTTTATTTTTATAAATGCATTTATTATAAACTTGAGCAGGCATTCCTACAGATTACTCCCCCTGTTGAAAAAAAAACACTTGGTATATATAATTAAGTGATTTTTTGTCGTCCATGCAGTGTATTTAGGGGTAGTTTAGGTTTTCCTCGATATTGATGAACAAACCATATTTATTTATTTGGCGACGTTTCGATGGATATCCTCCATCCTCATCAGGCTATACCTTTTTATTAAAAAATGATTTCATTTTACAACATCTTTTAAACACAATTTTTACATATATAAATCTAAGTTACTTACTATTTCGTCAATATATAGGTACACACATATTATTAACAGCATCTCTGATGCGTCGCTCTATAATTGAAATCAATGATTAAAATAACAAACGTTTAACAATTTTTGCACAGAGATTGAGGTTATATATAACATACCTTTCCCCTATTGTTGTGTCCATAATCAACACAAAAAATTGAAAATTAAATAAATACTTTAGGAACATTACAAAATAAATTAACACATAAACACACATATTAAGCAAAAGGCAGTCAAATATTAAAATAAAGCTAACAATGTATATCACAGACGGTTAATACTGAAAAATTTTAAATATCACGTCACCCGTTTTCAGAGACACCTATGCGATCAATCTTAATCAGATCGACAACACAGTCATCCCCACCACAGGCGCGAAACTTCAAATTAAGTAAATTATGTGTACTGATAAGTAATAAAAATTAATAAATTATTTATGATTATTTACAAGAGAATTCAAAAAATTTTTTTTTTTTTTTTTTTTTTTTTTTATTTATAAGACTAAATTAAAATTTACTATTTCAATAAAAATATTTTTTCCCGTTAAAACAATTAATAATTGGTAATAAAAATTTTAAAAAATTAAATGTAAGTAGTTAAGTATTTTATTAAATTTTAAATATAGTAGATTAACTAAACAATTTTTATAATAATGAAGAATCTTTTAATTATGAACCTAAATGAGAAGAAATTAAAAAAACCAAAAAAAAAAAAAAAAAAAAAAAAAAAAAAATATATATATATATATATATATTTGAATTTACCGCGTCGCGCATCGTGCAAGACACAATACGCGCATCGATCAACACGCAAGTCGATCACTCACCTTATCCAAACATCTGATCGATATACATTGATTTGAGGTTATGTCATAGGGGAGAGATACACATTATAATTTAGATTTTAATTTAATACTATTGATAATGTCACTGTAATGTTGGCTAAGATGTCTAGTATCGTCTTTGCAATTGATCGCATTATGTTGCAGATTTATGTGGATCATTTCTGATAATACTCGTGTTTTCCAATTCTTTTCAGTATCAAGTATTTTGACGCTGTCAAAATCTAACGAATGATCATATGCGAGCATATGTTCATTGATTACATAGTGCGACTCAGTTTTGTTTATATTAGCTTTATGTTCTTTAATACGACATTTTACTTGTCTCTTTGTTTCACCCACATAACTAGCATTACAATCTTTACAATCTATTTTATACACTACATTAGTTTTAGTTAATTTGTCTATTTTATCTTTGCTCCTTACAATAACACCATCAATTTTATTATAAATTTTAGGTATAACTTTGATAGCTTTGCCTTTCATAGAACCAGATATTTTTTCATAAAATTTAGGAATAAAAGGAATATTTAAAGTTGCTTTATAATTAGTTACTACTCTATTATTAACTTGATCATTGTTATGACTAGAACTATATTTTATTTTCTCTAATCTTTTTCTTACATTATGATTTATTAACTTTTTTGGGTAACAATTATTTTTTAAAAATTCTTTGACTAGTTTAATATTGGTTCCATGAAATTTTTCATGTGCTAACAAAATTGCCTTGTCCACCAATGTATATACCATAGCCCGCTTTTGCTGTATTGTATGACTAGATTCAAAATGTAAAAATCGTCCTGAAAAGGTATCTTTCCTATACCAATTAGTAATAACTTTTCTATTTTCATTCCTTATTAGTGATACCTCTAAAAAACTTATATAACCATTATTCTCTTTTTCATGAGCGAACTGCAATTTCTCATGGTAGTTATTGAAAACTTCAATTACATTTGTTAATTTATTTTCGGGAATACACATAATTGTATCATCCACATATCTGTAATAGAACGGTGGAATAAAATCAAATTTTTTGAGACAGTATTGCTCCAAATCTGTCATAACAATATCAGCAAAAATCGGGCTTACCGGGCTGCCCATAGGACTTCCATATAATTGTTGATAATATTTATTATCCCATTGAAAGTAAGTGTTGCGCATCAAAAATTTTACTACTTCAATTAATTCATGTAGAGAAACATTATGTATTTTTCTTATTAAATGGTATCTTTTTTCAATACCTTTAAGAACTAATTCTTCTGGAACATTAGTGAACAAGGAGACTACATCTAGTGAAATTATTATATAATTTGCAGGAATGTCACAGTTGCTAAGTTTTTTAATTAATTCGACACTATTTTTTACATAAGATTTAGGTTTCTTAATACTATTTGTGATCATTTTTTCCACGATTTTGGATAGTTTATATGTGGGGCTACCAATGCAAGATACAATACTTTTATTCCTAAATTTTATGAAAAAATATCTGGTTCTATGAAAGGCAAAGCTATCAAAGTTATACCTAAAATTTATAATAAAATTGATGGTGTTATTGTGAGGGGCAAAGATAAAATAGACAAATTAACTAAAACTAATGTAGTGTATAAAATAGATTGTAAAGATTGTAATGCTAGTTATGTGGGTGAAACAAAGAGACAAGTAAAATGTCGTATTAAAGAACATAAAGCAAATATAAACAAAACTGAGTCGCACTATGTAATCAATGAACATATGCTCAAATCAATGTATATCGATCAGATGTTTGGATAAGGTGAATGATCGACTTGCGTGTTGATCGATGCGCGTATTGTGTCTTGCACGATGCGCGACGCGGTAAATTCAAATATATATATTTTTTTTTTTTTTTTTTTTTTTTTTTAATTTCTTCTCATTTAGGTTCATAATTAAAAGATTCTTCATTATTATAAAAATTGTTTAGTTAATCTACTATATTTAAAATTTAATAAAATACTTAACTACTTAAATTTAATTTTTTTAAATTTTTATTACCAATTATTAATTGTTTTAACGGGAAAAAATATTTTTATTGAAATAGTAAATTTTAATTTAGTCTTATAAATAAAAAAAAAAAAAAAAAAAAAAATTTTTTGAATTCTCTTGTAAATAATCATAAATAATTTATTAATTTTTATTACTTATCAGTACACATAATTTACTTAATTTGAAGTTTCGCGCCTGTGGTGGGGATGACTGTGTTGTCGATCTGATTAAGATTGATCGCATAGGTGTCTCTGAAAACGGGTGACGTGATATTTCAAATTTTTCAGTATTAACCGTCTGTGATATACATTGTTAGCTTTATTTTAATATTTGACTGCCTTTTGCTTAATATGTGTGTTTATGTGTTAATTTATTTTGTAATGTTCCTAAAGTATTTATTTAATTTTCAATTTTTTGTGTTGATTATGGACACAACAATAGGGGAAAGGTATGTTATATATAACCTCAATCTCTGTGCAAAAATTGTTAAACGTTTGTTATTTTAATCATTGTTTTCAATTATAGAGCGACGCATCAGAGATGCTGTTAATAATATGTGTGTACCTATATATTGACGAAATAGTAAGTAACTTAGATTTATATATGTAAAAATTGTGTTTAAAAGATGTTGTAAAATGAAATCATTTTTTAATAAAAAGGTATAGCCTGATGAGGATGGAGGATATCCATCGAAACGTCGCCAAATAAATAAATATGGTTTGTTCATCAATATCGAGGAAAACCTAAACTACTCCTAAACTTGGTATATATAAATGTGAAGTAATACGCAAAATATTTTGTGTAGTTAAATTTTGTGTGTGTGTTATGTGGAACTTGTGTGTGTGTTATGTGGAACTTGTGTGTGTGTTATGTGGAACTTGTGTGTGTGTTGTGTTATGTTTTTTTTTAACTTTTTATATAGAGGATACGTCACCAATTTTTGATCATCTTGGGATATTTGAACATCCTTTATTAAAATGTATTTTCTTGTTATTTGATTACGGATTTCTTTCTATATTTTAAATATCGACATAACGGAGTGATTTTGACATACCCAACTGTGTGTATTCTACGTTTTAGCAAATTGTTTATTTTCAATCTTGTTACTATGCATGTTCTTATTACTAATTCATCTCTACAGGAATAAATGTAAGATGATGTGTGTATTTGTAGGTACATATGTGTTGAAATAATATTTTACCATTTAAAATGTAAAAAAAAATATAAATAATTTTTCTCTGCGTTTAACTGGGTTAAAACTGTCGTAATTAGTAGTCAAATGATTGTCTAATAAAACGCCCGCATTACAATTTTTTATAATTTTTTCCTTTTCTTTAATTTTCTTGTAAGCACAAAATAGCGACAATTTAACTATTTATTAAATTAATATATATATATATATATATATATATATATATATATATATATATATATTGTAACAGTTTGGTTGCCGCACGGATGTTTATTTTAATATCGTGGCTGCTCAGCGGTATGGTTTAACTTACCGTATTTAAATAAACATATTTTTCCCGCGATGCGGCGACGGTTACCTGTCCGCTCTACCAAATCTGTTAAATGTTAGTCTGAAACCGAGTTACTGTTTCAGATAACTACCAGGTAAAATTCAAACCTGAAATTGACCGAGAAACAGGGATATCGCGTTGAGCACTTGTCAACCAGAAATATACGAGCTCCTAGGATTACGGAAGGAATCGTACGTGGGTTAAATTCAATTAATCGAACACCGGATTGAATTCTAATAATAATATGAATTTATTGAAATAAAGATAAAGATAAATAACAAATAAAATATCTGATTGTCGCCGAGGTCTACGCTTTTATTACAAGTCGGTAAACGGCCGACTTGTAGAGAGAGGGGAAGAAAATATCGCGAACTAAAATAATATATCCAGTCAACGGGACTGGTATAAAGTAACAAGATTAAGTGCGAATAAAAACACGATCACGTGAAGTGGTACCACTTACTTTGTACGCTGCTGTAGTCGTTGGTAAACAACGACTAGCCGATCGGTTGCATTCTCTCTCTCTCGCTCTCGCTGCGGTGTCGGACGGATTGTCCGCTCGCCCGTGCACCGAGATTGTGTGGCTGCAGGCAGATGCACGGTGTAGCACCACTCACTGCAAATGCAGGATTGGCCTGCAGTCGAAACACACACACAAAACTCACGGTAAATCACAGCACGGCGAAGCTAAACACGGGACGCGGGGGGATCACACCTGTCGCGTAAGAAGGTGGCTATCACTCTCTCCAGTGCGCGCGAATCTCCCCCTTACCTCTCTAATGAGGTGCATGCGCGAATCTTTCGCGCGCGAAGTCGATCCCGCCCGTGTAGCCACGACGAACCGAGCCGAGCCGAATCTCGCCGGCTCGAACCGATGCGAACATTATGATACTGTTCGCTCGTGTTGCTCGAATTCGTCAAACGGTGAGGTAAACAGTACCTTACCGTTACACCCCCCTTCCAGATTCCACATACCCGTGATGTGGTTTCTGCATCCCTGACGAATTTGGGATGGGAAGTGGCTAAACAGGTACAACAAAAAAATCTGGTCCAAAAATCCGGACACTAACTGCAGTTCCGTCGTGGTCTGCCTCTACCTCGTTTGGCTAGCCCGCGGTGGCTAGCGGTCGGAATTACCGTCGACCGTTCCCGCGATCTGGTGACGACCCTCGCGTTTTTACGTGGTCTACCTCTGCTTCTTTTAACGGGGGGCACGACGTTCGCGTTATCTCGTTCCTCGCGTGGAACGGCGCTCGCTTGCGTCTCGCCGCGTGAGACGACTTCGCTCGCAGGAACCGTGTCGCGTTCGGGTTCCTCTTCCCTCGTAGGTAGATCGGTCTCGATGTCGTCTTCTTGATCGTACTCATCGCCATGGTCATCCGATAAGTACGGTTTGAGGTACTGGACATGGCATTTCTCCTCATGTCCCTGAGTATCCTGGATCTTAACAGTATTTGGGCCGTATCTGTGGACGATCAAATAAGGACCGACGTATTTTGGAGATAACTTGGCCGAGACGCCTTGTGCGCTGGATGAGAGGACTCGGTTCTTCTTCCATACCAAGTCCCCGACTTCAAAAGAAGCCGCTCGTCTCCCGGCATTATAGTAACCGGCTTGCCTATCCTGAGCTTTATTAGCTCTAGCTGAAGCTTTCTTGTGAAGCTCAGGTAGTCGTGATAGCCGATCACTCCACTCAAGCAAACATTGGTATTCCAAACGTTGCTGAGTCAGCTCGTCTTGAACTCGACGAGCAGTGCCGGGTGGCTCAGGCTGCCGGCCGTAATTTAACATGGCCGGGCTCCATCCTGTCGAACTCTGTACCGCCGTATTTAAAGCAAACACAAGGTCCGGTAACTTCTCGTCCCAAGTGTTGTGCTTCTCGGTAATGTAAGACGCTACCATCGTTTTCAGCGTCCGATTAGCACGTTCGACGGGATTGGCCTGAGCGTGGTACGGAGGAATAGTTGTATGAAATATTCCTCGTTCCACGAGATAATCATCTACGAGCTTGTTCTTGAACTCAGTGCCGTTGTCGGATAAAAATACTTCCGGTGTGTCAAATCGCATGACGACTCGTTCGTGTAACTCTTTCACGATCGTCTTAGCGTTAGCTTTCCGGATCGGCACTGCTTCAACCCAGCGCGTGAACAAATCTTGGAAGATCAAAATATATTCAAATCCGTGTGTGGAGCGGGGAAGTGGTCCAGTAACATCTCCTGCTACCACTTGCCATGGCTTTTCAACCACTCGCCTACCCATCAAACCCATGGGAGAGCGTTGCTCCACCTTGCATTGCTGGCACACCTGACATTTGCGTACATACTCGCCAACTTCGGCATAGTAACGTGGCCAATAATATAACTTTGCCACGCGAGCAAATGTCTTTTCTCTACCTAGATGGCCAGCTGCCGGATCATCATGACATTCTCGGAGGATGGTCTGCCTGTGCTCTTCGGATACGACCAACTTCCAAGCGTCTTGATCTTCCATGGCGTCATCCAATTCAGTATCCACCCGATACGAATACAAGTTTCCACCTTGGATCTTCCAATCAGTAAATTCTCTCGGCCGCTCACTTACGTCTTTGGTCCACGAAAGGTACCAGGGGTCCTTAGTAGTCTGGCTCCAAGAGACGGACGATAAGGCCGGCTCGTCTTCCTCATACATACGAGAAAGTGCATCAGGAACGTAGTTTAGAGCTCCTTTCCTGTGCTCAATAGTAAAGTTATGAGATTGGAGTTCTAACGCCCATCTGGCGAGCCGGCTCGTTGGATTGCGAATATTGCATAACCAACGAAGACTACTGTGGTCAGTGACAACTTTAAACGGGTAACCTTCGATGTATGGTCTAAACTTCTTAATCGCCCATACTACGGCCAGGCATTCCCGTTCTGTGGCGCTGTAATTACGTTCGGCGGGCGAGAGGATTCTACTGGCGAACTCCAGGACTCTCTCTTCTTCACCGACAATCTGTAGCAACACTGCACCGATACCAGTGTCACTAGCGTCAGTCTGGACCACATACTCACCATTCTCATCGGGAGTTTGCAGAACGGGTGCTGTCATCAACAAAGCTTTAAGCTGCTGGAAAGCGCTCTCTTGTTCTTCCAGCCAAAAATACTTCTGGTCTTTCTTGGTCAGACGTGTTAGCGGCTCAGCTATGGTAGCATAGTCGTGCATGAAGCGTCTGTACCAAGATGCCATACCGAGGAACCGTCTCAGCTGCTTCAAATTCTTGGGAGCCGGATATTTTTTAATCGGCTCCGTTTTAGCTGGGTCAGGTCGTATCCCGTCTCGGTTAACTCGCACACCCAAATATCTCACTTCGGGCTGGCAGAAGACACATTTCTCCCGATTAACAGATAAACCGGCTTCTGCCAAGCGAGTTAACACCTCGATCAACAGTTGCTTATGCTCTTCAAACGTCTCCGTGACAATAATGATATCGTCGAGATATGTATAAGCAACCGGTTCGAGTTCGAGTCCAATCACCTGATCGATCATGCGCTGGAATGTTGCGCCAGCATTTGCCAATCCATACGGCATACGAGTAAACTGGAACAAACCCATTCCAAGTACCGTAAAAGCCGTTATCGGGCGCGACTCCACCTGTAGAGATATCTGGTGGTACGCACAGTTCATGTCGATCGTGGAGATGTATCGGGCTTTCTTGAGTTTGCGTAGGATATCCTGCATATATGGCAAAAGATATGCATCAGGTTTCGTCAAAGCGTTGACTTTCCTAAAATCGATGCAAAAACGCCTAGCATTCTCACCCTTCTTCGCCATCACCACGGGGCTGGACCAACCGCTTTTCGAGGGTTCAATAACGCCAGTCTCGAGCATCTCGCGAACTTGACGTTGCATTTTCTCTCGAATCTTATCAGAGACGGGGTAGTACCTCTGTTTGATCGGCCTGGTTGATCCGACTTCGATTATATGTTCGACATCATAAAAACGGCCGATCTTTGGACGGTTGTGGACAACACTCGGTCTAGAAGTTCGCGCAATTGTGTGCGCTCTACTTCTGTTACGTCAGCGACACCTGCTGACGATAATGAAGCATTGCCACTTTCCATACTTGCTACTTCCAGCTGTAGGGCTTGATCCGTTCCCTTTAGGAATAAACGGTCGGAATCTGGGTCTAGGACGGCTCGGAATGCTCGGATAAAATTTACTCCGATGTAGCATTCAGCATCCAGGTTCGGCATGATCGCAACACGTATTTCTCGAGTCTCTTTACCGATAGTAAATGGTAGCATCACGAGACCACACAACGGATGAGTACTACCATCAGCGAGCTTGGCATTGCCAGCTCGCGACTCGAGAAGCGACCTGCCTAGAGCGGTTGCTAACTGCAAACCTCTCGGACCCATTACGGTTGTCGATGCACCTGGATCGAACAACGCACGGATCCGGAATCCATCTATGTCAACCTGAGACCACCAGTGCGTCTCGTCCTCAGGACGATAACTTCTTCGGCTAGTGCTCGATGTCACTAATTTTAGGACATCGCAGGTCTCCGAATCCATTCCGACTTCCTGGGATCTGTCTGGAATCAGTCCTTTCCTTTTCTGCTTAACTGCAGCTGGACTATCTCGGTAATCGGGAGTCAGACCTTTGTCCTGCTTGTGGACTCCCTGTACTTTGGGGTATGCGGTTGTCCCCTCTAACCGCTTCCCCGCGCGTTTTTTGCGCAGTCAGGGCACGTCCTAACGGTGTACCCCAACTTACCACAAGTATGGCACTTGATCGGCTTGGGGAAGTCTTCTTTTCTCTTTATCTTCTTTCTTGAATCCGACGATTCCCCAAGCTTCGAGGATGAACCACTCGATGACCGTCGATCGGGACTTTTACGTGTCTCCTTCCTCCTTTTAAACCGAGGAGGAGACCTGTGGGTTTTCTTCCTAGGTGGCGTATCTTTATCCACCTTAACCCCAGCTGTCTGGCTACTCGTTCGCATGGCCCTAAGGGTTTCTTCCAGGACTTTTGTGAGCCGTTCCATCGGATCTTCTCGACTCGACTCACTCACCTCCTTAGCCACGCTTGCTACCTTAGGCTTGGCGGTCGACCGCTTTTTGGAGTTTGCCTTGTAAGCAAGTTCCGGCAGCATTAAATCTTCCTCTGCTGGAGGCGGTCGATATAACTTTTCGCGCTCGACCGTTTGCTCGGCGTCCATCACCAGCTCCAATAAATCTTCAACCGATTTGGCTTCAGCTCTCTTAAACAAACGCTGAAGCTGAGGTAGCATGTTACGGTAGAGATGGTCCAATTGCCTACGCTCGCTCGGGATCGGGTTGAGTTTTCGCATGATCGCGATTGAGCCGGTGATGTAATCTCTCACCGGCTCATCCTCACCCTGTGTCCGAGCATTGGACTCCTCGATGAGCCTTTGCTGGAAGCTTTGGCTCATACCGTACCATTTCTTGGCAGATTTCACAAAATCTTGCCACGAGTGCCATTTGTCCTTCTCATTCCGGTACCACGTAGCTGCGGTTCCAGTGAGAAGCTCGGACAAGGACGGCAACACCTCGTCCTCGCTGAGGCTGGCGAGAATCCTACAGTCTTCGACTCTCGCAAGGAAGGCATCGATACTCTGGCTTTTGTCGCCAGAGAATCGGACTCCCCACTTACGAACCACCGCACCAACATCGCGCGGTGTCCCGGCCGATCTCGACGCTGATTGGCCGGACTCGTAAAAGTCCTTCAGATTAGGGTAGGGAGAGCTTGAACATGGAGGCTGTCTCGGTCTCCGTGTGTCACCCCTCCCCCAAGCTCCTCCAGCATCTGCATGAGGTGCTTGAGACCCCTCAGGCTCTACCTGCACGTGTTGTGGTCTGATGTCCGTCTCGTCCAGAGTGTAGCATGTATAGGTTTCCTGGAACTGGACATATTGGGTTGGCTCTCGGGTTTTGTTTGTGCTGGAAGTTTGTGCACCGCTTGGCAAGTCCAACTTGCTTTTGACGGTGTGCATCTGTACTTCCAGCTCCTTAACCCGTTCCGTCAAGGTGGATAACTTACTTATTTGCTCCGCTAACATCAAAGCCAAATCCTTTGGTATCTCGAACTGAGCGCCAGTATAGGATACCAAAGTTATCCATTCTTCCTTGTCGGTTTCTTGGTCCGAGGTGTCCGACTGCCCATCTTCCTCTCGCTCGTCCGTATCTTCTACTTCTAGAGCGAGAGTCCTCTGTAGCACCTCTACTACATCTGGATCAGAATCCGGGTCCGGAATCTCCGGATTCTGGGCAACCATGGACTTAAACCAATCTGTCCTCCGCCTGTTCCGCCTGATACGATCCTCATTTGAGTTTGTGTCGGCTGCGAACTCTTGAGCCGTATAATTACCCAACAACCACTGTTGGAGTCGTTCTACTTTTTTATATACAGAGCCGTCTGTACGCATCTCTAACGACTCCAAGTGCGCCTGCATCTGTTCGCTGGATTGCGTACCAATCCACTGATCGACTTGCGTGGTCATCGATTCCGCCATTTTAATCTTAACAAAATTACCGCTACGATTATTTACACAAAAAAAAAATCTGAGTCGCTTTTCGATTTACCTGTGCAAGGTATGCTTTTCTTCAAATTATTAGGTGGCATTAAATAATAAAATTAATGGGCCACTAAGTTGAATAATGAATTATTTTCCCTTTATAATTACAAGAAGAAAAATTAAGCACACCTATTTGAAATTTGCTTTCCTGCCTAATATAAAAAACTACGTTAAAGAATTATATTTTTGACTATTAATTTTACAAACAAATCGAGAAAGAAAAAAAAAATTAACTATGTTACACGCAGGATTAATTTAATTTATTATAAAACAAATAAACATACAATATTAAACGTAAAAAAAAAATTTTACGAATTGTTAATAAATTAAATTAAAAACAAGAAAAAATTTGTTTAAATCCGACTAAATACGAAAAAATCGAATTTATTCCGGCTCTCGGTCACCAACGCACGCTGAATATATTATAAAATCAATAAATAAATAATTGAATAAATAGATAAATAAATATAAATATACTCTCACAATCGCAATACAATTTTTATTGTAACACGAGAGCCGGTCCGCGTTGTCAAAAATATAAATTTAACAAGCAAACTTCAAAAACAGAAAATTTTTACCCTTGCACAGGCGTTACAATTTTATTAAGTCGGAAAACTAAATAACGCCGATTTTCCGACTAACCTACTCGGATTAGGGACTCGGTATGTAAATTGCGTCCCTCAAGGCGAAAAAAATTATTATTACCGACCTCGGATTTCTTTTAACCAAACTAAACAACAATAAAAGAAAATCCGGTTCAAACTTCTAAATTATTGTCTAAATACAATAATTTAAAGGTTAGAACTAATCGCGAACCGATTAATCTAACTGCCGGTAATAACAAATATACTAATTAACGTAACTAGTATATAATTGAAAATTACACGTAAAATCCACACGTACTTAAAAAAATTAAATTTAAAATAAATTGATAACAACAAAAATCAATTAAATTAAATTAGATTCACTACCGTTTATAATAAAATCCTAGTTTATAAGGGCACCTATATAAGCGCAGCTCGTATCACAAAAAAAAACGCAATCTAAAAATTTACGTTGTGTAAAATAATCCAATCTATTAATTTACGTTGGGCGCCATGTAACTGTTTGGTTGCCGCACGGATGTTTATTTTAATATCGCGGCTGCTCAGCGGTACGGTTAAACTTACCGTATTTAAATAAACATATTTTTCCCGCGATGCGGCGACGTTTACCTGTCCGATCTACCAAATCTGTTAAATGTTAGTCTGAAACCGAGTTACTGTTTCAGATAACAACCAGGTAAAATTCAAACCTGAAATTGACCGCGAAACAGGGATATCGCGTCGAGCACTTGTCAACCAGAAATATACGAGCTCCTAGGATTACGGAAGGAATCGTACGTGGGTTAAATTCAATTAATCGAACACCGGATTGAATTCTAATAATAATATGAATTTATTGAAATAAAGATAAAGATAAATAACAAATAAAATATCTGATTGTCACCGAGGTCTACGCTTTTATTACAAGTCGGTAAACGGCCGACTTGTAGAAAGAGGGGAAGAAAATATCGCGAACTAAAATAATATATCCAGTCAACGGGACTGGTATAAAGTAACACGATTAAGTGCGAATAAAAACACGATCACGTGAAGTGGTACCACTTACTTTGTACGCTGCTGTAGTCGGTGGTAAACAACGACCAGCCGATCGGTTGCTTTCTCTCTCTCTCGCTCTCGCTGCGGTGTCGGACGGATTGTCCGCTCGCCCGTGCACCGGGATTGTGTGGCTGCAGGCAGATGCACGGTGTAGCCCCACTCACTGCAAATGCAGGATCGGCCTGCAGTCGAAACACACACACAATACTCACGGTAAATCACAGCACGGCGAAGCTGAACACGGGACGCGGGGGGATCACACCTGTCGCGTAAGAAGGTGGCTATCACTCTCTCCAGTGCGCGCGAATCTCCCCCTTACCTCTCTAATGAGGTGCATGCGCGAATCTTTCGCGCGCGAAGTCGATCCCGCCCGTGTAGCCACGACGAACCGAGCCGAGCCGAATCTCGCCGGCTCGAACCGATGCGAACATTATGATACTATTCGCTCGTGTTGCTCGAATTCGTCAAACGGTGAGGTAAACAGTACCTTACAGTTACAATATATATATGTAAAAAGTTATATATATATCAAAAGTTATGATAATTCAAATAAAGTCATAAAATTCACAAAAATTAACATGGTAATTCCCATTTAAAATTTTAAACAAATTTTGTGTTTCTTTAAATTATCATAACTTTTTACAGTATTGAAGGCCATAAAAATGCTACAGACCATTTGAAAGGTATTGCTCCAAGCTTTCTTTTAGACTTTTGGATAAAAAAATCAATCGTGGCGCACTTACACTTTTTTCAAGTTGAATATTGATATGTGTTTATGTAACTTTGACCTTATGATTAGAAATTCTAACCCAGAAGAATAAATTCTAGACATACTTAGCAACGAATGTTATATATAATGTTCTGTCGTAAAAGTTGATAGATTTCGAGTTAAATAGCGGTAAACCCAGCTGGTGTTGAAAAGAACTTGGAAAAATTCACTTTTTGAGGTTAGAATAACTTTTGAGCAAATAGATTTCAGTACCTAAAATTGTTTTTCCTTTTTCTGAAAAACATTTGCAATGTGTACCCAAAATTGGTGGAATTTAAAATTTTGTTCGGACCACTTTAAGTGGAATGCCCAATATATATATATATGTATAAATTGATCAATCGGTACTTACGACGACAAATTCTTACGGGAAATGGGAATTGTGCTTACTTTGGGGTAATTATGCCGACGTCAGCATAATTCCACCGAAAATTCAACCATGTATCCGTACTTATGCCGACACACAAAAAATCGGAAAATTATCTTTGTGAGCCCCGCTTTGACCTTATAATATTAATGAAGGATTGAAGTTATAACCTCATTACGGAGGCCTCCATCACTTCGAATGAGGTTATAACTTCAATCCTTCATTAATATTATAAGGTCAAAGTGTGCTTTTTTACCGGTGAGGGGTATTTAGGTATTTGGGTTATTGGTTTTTATGCATTATTCTGTCAATTAATATTCTCCCCCTTATATCTGAGTCGTTACATATGTTTTATAACCTCAAAACACCAAGATAACACGAAGTGTCACCATAAGTACCGATACTGGTGTTTATATATATATATATATATATATATATATATAAGTAAATACCTCATTATTTATCATAAATTATTCATTTGTATTTAAAAATTTATATGTCAATAATGCTATAACTCAACTACATTCTTTGCTGTCCGTAGAAAGAATAAAATGGCGATAACTCAACTATAAATTAAATGTATTATTGAATATAACAAAAATTGTTTATTATTTGTAGTTAATTATTTATTTGTATTTTAAATTTATACGTTGATAATGGCGATAACTCAACCATAAGTTAAATGTATTAATGAATATAAAAAAAATTTTTCATTATTTGTAGTTAATTATTAATCAAATATTTCTGTATATACTATATTTTTTGTAACGATTTTTGGTCCATTATTTATTTTTCTCTTTTTATTTTTATAAGTGTCAGTATCATCTATAATATTATAAATTGATTTATTATTTATTGTTTTTTTAAACAGTTTTTTGAAGTTGTTCTTGATAAAGCAATACATAATTGCCCATGACTGAAAACAGTTGTATTTAAATACAGTCCAACTTTATTAAATGATTGCCCTTGAGCTTTGTTTATAGTCATAGCGAAACCTATCCGTATTGGAAATTGTCTTCTTACCATTTCAAAAGGTACTTCTTCTAACGATGGTATTAAGTCAATATGTGGCAAAAAATTATTTTTCCAGAATTTGTCCCGGTGATAATTTCTGCAGTTATTATACAGGGTGTTCTGAAATTCATTCCGTTAATTTCGCACACATGTATAGCACGAAATTCTAAACAACTTTTCTATCTGACAAATTTCGCTTTGAAGCTTATTTTTTAAGATATTATTAATTAAACATTATTAATTCGAGCCAATCAGAGCGCGCTAGTCGGCGATGGGCGGTGCAGTGAGACCGAAAGCGGTGCGTGGAGGAAGCGCCCGGAGAGGGGAAGCATATTGGTTGATCCATTTGTTATTCAACACGTTAATATGCGACAAAATTAAGAGAATCGGGAGATTAAAAAATGGCCGATAAGGAAATGCCAAGCCTTATAATTTCATTATTTAATTATTTAATTGTTTAATAAATGAATTAGTTATTTAATTATTTAATAAATGAAACAGAATTTTGTAATTAAATTCGAAATGTTTATGTTAATTATTATATTAAAAAACTAATTATTTAGCTATTTATTTAACAATTTTTTAATTTTTCTGAATAACTTGACAAGTATAATTTTTTTTTACTATATTATAACACAGTCTATTTCATATAAGTGGATTAAACATGTTTATAAGTAATATTTTATTGATTAAAAATGTTGAAAAGTTACTGTTAAAATATTAGTATATTCGATGAAATTGTTCCTGGGATATCCTATCTATTATGGAAAAAAAACTCAGGGTATAGAGTCTCTTATAATTAATTAAAATAGTACCCTAGTAGAAATCTGACAATAAATGTGACAATTTTAAGTCGGAATGGCCAATTATCATAAAATACCCAATAAATGCCTAATTAATGGCAACATTAGAGTTTTTTTAACCTTAAACGTTACATTTTTACTAGGGTTATGCTACATATGAATTGGCCAAATAAATGAAATTAAAAGTTACTAATAAGTAAATTGGTTTAAAAAATTAAGAAATGTTTTTCTTTGTGAAGCTTGCGATAGCTCGGTTGGTAGCACGTCGGGCTCGTAATCTGGAGGTCCCAGGTTCGATTCCCAGCCCCGGCTGATTGATACAAGCACCACTGGGGAATGTATTTTCAACAAGTGCTTTCTTAACAAAGATATCGTATAACCTCCGTCGCTGATTAGCACGAATTTGGGAACATAAAAAGAGCGACGTTAAAATAAAAAAAAAAAAGGTTATTCTTTGAAACAGTAGCTTATCAACAAAATTTGATTTAATATGGGATCTTGATTCAAACCAAAGATATAATAAAGTAATGATATTGTATAAATATTGTATAAATGAAAAAATTAAAAATAGACAGTTTTAGTAATTGAGTACCCATTTCATAGAACCGACAGTTTAATACAAAATTATTGTCCTGAATAAACTTTTTATCACCTAACTAATTGAATCATACAATGTTTATCTACTGTTATTAATGAAATTTTACAAAACTATCATATACCTAACAAAAATTGATTTTAAGAAAATTTAAGTAAATTATTAATTGAAGATAAGTTTAATGTAACCAATATAACTTGTTAATTGGGTTTTAATATCTTTTTCACTAAATTGTCTTTTTTAATATTATTGATAAGTAATATTAATTATAATTAATAAATTTATATATTCTGAGATATGTCCTAATTAATAAAATCCTAAAAAATACTATTTGGTGAAAAAATTATAAAAATCCAATTCACAAGTTTCATTGGCTACATATTCATACACATTTAATATAAGTTCAATGTGAAAAATACCCTGAGTTTTTTTCCATAATAGATAGGATATCCCAGGAACAATTTCATCGAATATACTAATATTTTAACAGTAACTTTTCAACATTTTTAATCCACTTAATTGAAATAGACTGTGTTATAATATAGTAAAAAAAAATTATACTTGTCAAGTTATTCAGAAAAATTAAAAAATTGTTAAATAAATAGCTAAATAATTCGTTTTTTAATATAATAATTAACATTAACATTTCGAATTTAATTACAAAATTCTGTTTCATTTATTAAATAATTAAATAATTAATTCATTTATTAAACAATTAAATAATTAAATAATTAAATAATAAGGCTTGTCATTTCCTTATCGGCCATTTATTAATCTCCTGATTCTCTTAATTTTGTCGCATATTAACGTGTTGATTGACAAATGGATCAACCAATATGCTTCCCCTCTCCGGGCGCTCCCTCCACGCACCGCTTTCGGTCTCACTGCACCGCCCATCGCCGACTAGCGCGCTCTGATTGGCTCGAATTAATAATGTTTAATTAATAATATCTTAAAAAATAAGCTTCAAAGCGAAATTTGTCAGATAGAAAAGTTGTTTAGAATTTCGTGCTATACATGTGTGCGAAATTAACGGAATGAATTTCAGAACACCCTGTATATTGTTTCATTTCTTTTATTATTAATCTTGTTCCATTACAAAGACCATGAGAAATATTTAAATTTCTTAAACAACTAATAATTGTACCTTTTTTAATATTAGTTTGTGAGGAGGTAATCCATTTGGCGTTATCGAATTTAAAAATTCGGTAGGTATTGATTCAGCCAAGTTGTTATTGTTGTCACTTTGAATTCTATCATTACTGTAGTATACACACATATCTTCGTTTATTTTTTCAACTATATTATTATTAATTTGTAATATATCTGAATTTAAAGGAGATAATATTACTTTTTCTTGTAATGTTGAATCTGTGGCATCTATGTTGTGACCAAAAATTTTTGTTATTATGACAGATATTGCACAAAGAAGATCTTTTGGAATTTCTTTAACATTATTTTCTAATTCGAATTTTGTGGCATTTTTATTTTCTCCTACTTCAAGTAACAATTTTTTAAATTTATAATCTGAATTTTGTAATCTTAGATTTTCTAATAGTGAATGTTTTGAGAAATATGACCACAAATAACTACTTTTTACACAAGACTCTATTATTTTCGTACGATTTCCGTGTCGTGCTATTGGAAGAGTTTGTCTGAAATTACCTGATGTTACCACTACTTTCTCTCCAAATGGCATAGAATTTTTACAAATATCTTGAAAAAATTTATCAATTGTTTCGAAAGCATGGTTCTTTTTCTGTGTACAATAAAACTGTTGTCTGCAATTTTAATTTTTGAATATGTTATTTGAACGCCATTATTTCTACGTCAATATATAGGATAGCTACCTGCATTATATTGTGTCTTAGTTGCAAATTGTTTTGGAAAATTTTTGGTGCAATATGTTTTATCGTCACTCATACATATACAGATTATGTTTTGTTTACCACATGGAATGTATATTATATTATTTTTTACTAGTTTGTATAATCTAGGATATTTTTTTCATCAGGTATTTCAGCACTTATAATTTTATCAATTTCATCAGTATCACGAAATTTGTCGTGCGCATATAACCAAAATAGTATATGAATATGCGGTAATCCACGCTTTTGAAATTCTGTAACATAAATAAATCCTTTAACTTGTCCAAATATGTTGCTTTTTAAAATTTAATTTTTTATAATTTTACATTTTTCGTAGAATACTCTTGATATTAAATCTGGACGATCTAATGTTGTTTCTAATGGTTTTAAATTTTCTTTAATTTCTTTCCAGTTAGGATTACGCGTCATTGTTAAACATAGATCAGGTTTCCCATCGGTTTCTAGTTAAGTCATTGAATCTAAATAATTTTGTTGTATGGCTTGAGAGCTTCCTATGTAAGATGATGGAAGAATTATCATTTTTCCAATTTGAGATTGAATAAATTGTTTTTCATTAAATATATGGTCCATTAATCCTCTATACATTTCATTGCGTAATTGAGCTTGATTTTTGCGTAAATAACATAATCGACTTCCTTCAATTCTTGTCCAAACATCAACAATAAATTGTTGAGATAAATTTTTTAAATTCAAACATGGATTAAAGTCATTTCGAATGCTCAATTTATAAGAATAATATTGAAGCATAGATATATTTGTATTTTTATTAGGATTGTATGAACTTTTCATGTAAGGACTCCATCCAGAATTTCCATATGGAAATATTAAAGGATAAACCATGGGATCTAGATGTTTACTAAGTATATTTATTTTTTGTGGTTTATCACTTTTTAGATAAAAAAAAAGATAAAATAAAGGAAAGATCGAGAAAGAAAAAAATAAACGTCCCCAGGTCGTGATCGAACCGACGGTCTCCTGCTTACCGGGCAGTTGCCTTACCAATAATGAGCAACATAAATTAGCTCGGAAATACCGATTACAATTCATATAATACTTTGTAATAAATACATGCACGGGCGATTTAGAGTCAAAAATTTGAAATAGAATGCTAAGGTTGAAATTTGATAAGCGGGAAGGGGTATGTCTAAAGGAACTATCGAGAAATAAAAGTTTTAAGGTACAAGGTGCGTGGAATCGTTGGGTTCCCGATAGCCAAGTGGTAAGGCAACTGCCCGGTAAGCAGGAGACCGTCGGTTCGATCCCAACCTGGGGACATTTATTTTTTTCTTTCTCGATCTTTCCTTAATTAATTTTTTAATACCTTTTTTTATTATTTTAACGTCGCTCTTTTTATGCTCCCAAACCGGTGCTAATCAGCGACGGAGGTCATACGATGTATTGGTGAAGAAAGCACTTGGTGAAAATACATTCGCTAGTGGTGCTTGTATCAATCGACCGGGGCCGGGAATCGAACCTGGGACCTCCAGATTACGAGCCCGACGCCCTACCGACCGAGCCATCGCAGGCCTCTGGGTCTGATTTTGATGAAGTATTTTAACATATTTGTGAGTAGATAATTCTTCCTCTGATTGATTCTGCAGAGCTTCATCTATACTAGCAACTGTTTCAAAATCAATGTCTTTATGATCACTATTAATACTAATGGCAACATTTAAGACTTAGCGATATACAAATAAGTTGCTAATAAAGAGGGTTTTGTGCAATATTTGAAAAAATATTGAGGAACACAAATTAGCTCGGAAATACCGATTAAAATTCATATAATACTTTGTAATAATTCAAATAATTTAATAAATAAGAATAAATAGTAATAAATAAAAGAACATTAATAAACACTTAATAAACTGGTATATGGAACAATACAAACACTAAATCACTTGTGACGTGGTATTCGCGTACCCGGTGATTTTAATTATTTTACGTAATTAATAAAACCGTTGGGCCGCGTTGCCCAATACCGCGTACACAATTATTTAATTTTGTTATCCGAACTGCGGCTGTCGCCAGGAACGCGAGTTCGCTGGGACGAACGGTGTGGAGGATTCGGGCGATCCTCCTTGCCTCGACACGGTTTTTATAAAATTAAAGGATGTCGGCGGGAGCGGGGAGAACAATAACAAACTCTGAAAGCAGACAACATCTTTATTTTTAAATTAAAACTTTCTTCGTTGTCAGATCGAGTTTTCAAACCACGACTAGCTACATTACGATAATGGGATTGCTGAAGATGAAAGAAACAATAGCTTTTTTTCGTTTCTGGAAATTCTATCTTGATAGTATTAGCCAAAGCTAATTCGAGATCCATCAAAATGATGACTGGTTTTAAATCTGCTTGTAACGACTTCAAAGCACGTAGAAATCTACAATAAGTATCTTGTTCTTTATTTGGTAGCAAAGCATAAACTGCAGTAACGTAACTATTTTGAAACAATAATGCAATGTGTAAATTTGACAATATATTTGGACAGATGTCAAATGTTCCATCTCTAGCCCACGTATCTATATGGCTTAACAAGGTAAGATTTTCTCTTGTTGAAAATATCAAAATTCTGTTAGGCTCTTCATTTCCCGCTTCGAACATTAAAAATCTTTTATTATCATTTGTTATTTGAAGGTCTTCAGGAACAATAAGCTCTGATATATCCTTAAGAATTAGCGGATCACTTATTTTGTTTATATTACGTACTCTTCTCAGAGCTTTTTTAATACTATTTTTACTTACTAGCAGAGGCCACGGCCTTCGGATCACGGATCTTAACCAAACTCTGGGATATGTTTTGTAATATAAAAATATGAAGAAATCCAAATTTTTAGACCCTAACGCTGCGATTTATCAAAGTTATAGGCCACTAAAGCAAATTGTGAAGAAAAAGTACTTTCACTTTGATCGCTTATAACTCGGAAAACAAATAAAGATAAACACTTGAATTAAAAACCATAAGAAAGTTGAGATCAAGTAGACACAATTTAAAAAAAAGTAAGCTCAAATCGGTCAATTTGCTTTAAAGTTATGGAGAAAATAAGAAATTGTAGAAATTTCAGCCAATTTTCGCACCAGAAAATAGCAGACGAAGAAACAAGTAATTTACTTATAACAATTAATAAAAACAAATTTACGCAAAAACAGGAGTTAGTTGCCCTCCGTTATGTAATTACCTATCATTTTACAAAGCTTCAAGTTATTATAACAACATGTCGCCGAGAAAACCTTGAAAAATGCAATATTCTTATAATTTCTAGTATGAAAAATAAAATTCAACTCTTCAGACATTTTCGAAATTTCAATGAAAACAGCTTCAGCCCGGATTTGAACCGGGACCTAGCTCTTACTCTCGCACTCTATTATTCTAACTTTCGTTTTCTCTCTCTCTCTGTCTCATTCTCTCTATCTCTCATCCTCTCTATCTCTCATTCTCTCTATCTCTCATTCTCTCTATCTCTCATTCTCTCTATCTCTCATTCTCTCTATCTCTCATTCTCTCTATCTCTCATCCTCTCTATCTCTCATCCTCTCTATCTCTCATCCTCTCTATCTCTCATTCTCTCTATCTCTCATTCTCTCTATCTCTCATTCCTCTCTATCTCTCATCTCTCTATCTCTCATTCTCTCTATCTCTCATTCTCTATCTTTCTCTATCTCATCCTCTCTATCTCTCATTCTCTCTATCTCTCATTCACTCTATCTCTCATTCTCTCTATCTCTCATTCTCTCTATCTCTCATTCTCTCTATCTCTCATTCTCTATCTCTCATCCTCTCTATCTCTCATCCTCTCTATCTCTCATCCTCTCTATCTCTCACTCTCTCTATCTCTTATTCTCTCTATCTCTCATCCTCTCTATCTCTCATTCTCTCTATCTCTCATTCTCTCTATCTCTCATTCTCTCTATCTCTCATTCACTCTATCTCTCATTCTCTCTATCTCTCATTCTCTCTATCTCTCATTCTCTCTATCTCTCATTCTCTCTATCTCTCATACTCTCTCTCATTCTCTCTCTCACTCTCTCTCTCATTCTCTCTCTCTATCTCTCATTCTCTCTCACTCTCTTTCTCTATTTCTCTTTCTCTCTCTCTCTATTTCTGTTTCTCTCTCTCTCTCTCTATTTCTGTTTCTCTCTCTCTCTATTTCTCTTTCTCTCTCTCTCTCTATTTCTCTCTCTCTCTCTCACACATTCTCTCTCTCATTCTCTCTCTCTCTCTCTCTCACTCACACAGACTCTCATTCTTACTCATTCTCACTCTCGCACACCCTCACTCTCCCTGATTCTCTCTCTCGCTCTGTACCTCTCGTTCTCTGTTTCTATCTCTCATACTCTCTCTCATTCTCTCTCTCACTCTTTCTCTCTCTCTCTCTCTCTCTCTCTCTCTCTCTCTCTCTCTCTCTCTCTCTCTCTCTCTCTCTTTACGTTACAAAGGCAGTTGTCTCCCTGTGCGTGCTCGAATTTTGCTGACTAATGCTTTAATTATTCCTCACTTTGACTATGCTTGTCTCGTATTTTTAGATCTTCCATCTTATCTTAATATTAAAGTTCAACGCATGTGTAATACCGTTGTTAAATTTATTTTGCATCTAAAACGTGAGGTAGCATTGCAGCCTTTCTATGATCAGCTAAACTGGCTTCCATTAAATGTTCGACGGAAATATTTCCTTGGTCTTTTATATATAAATTGTTGGCCACCCAAACACCTCAATATTTATTCGATAAGCTGGCTTTTGATGGCATTGAATTGCGTAGATCCAAACGAGTAAATACTGTTTTTAACCTACCTAATGTTAAGAATCTTGCGTGTAAATCTTCGTTTATTTATTTAGCAATGGAAACGTGGGATAATATCCCATCTAGAATAAGAGAGTGCTCTAATGTAAATATTTTTAAAATGTATTAAAAACTTTCTTCATGAGGATGGATAGCGACTTATCCGATTTTATGTCCAATGCTTGCGACGTAGATTATTTTAATTTTAATTTAGCGTGAATTATTATTTTACATATGTATTATCGGTTATATTAATTCTTCTTTAGTTGTCTAATTTATTTTATATGTCCCATTTTATATGATTAGAGCCATCCGGTTGTATCAACTTTGGCTCAAATAAATATAGTTATCAATCGATCTCTCTCTCTCTCTCTCTCTCTCTCTCTCTATCTCTCATTCTCTCTTTCACCTGGATATATAAGTTTAAGTTTAATCGGTATTGCTGTCTTATTTCATCTGTCATTTCTTCTGTGATTCATTGCGTCATTATACGTCATTTTTATTACTATTTATTTATTTATTCATTATATTCATTATATATATTCTTTTTTATTTTATATTCGGCTTTCACCATTCAAGCGATGGACTTTTGGGATTCATTACCATCTGTGATAAGACTTAGCTCGTCCGTTCTAATTTTTAAGAGACGTCTATATATAATTATCTTAGCAATGATGATGGCGCAAATCGATATTAGAAATTAAGATTAAATTGTGATACATATGTAGCTTAATTACGATAAATTTTTTGTTTTTATTTTTTACTCAAATACGTGCGCAAAATCGAATTTTGTGCACGGAGTTAAGAAAAATAATTTTTTATAATAAATATAATTTTGCAAAAAGTAACGCTTAATGTTTCTATTAAGGTGTTGCGACAGCCAAATTACAAAAACCTACACTTAGAAACCTAAAAATTCTATTGAAAACGTGGAAATAAAATCTGAAAAAATTCACATGGAATGTTCTAATGATATAGAAGAGCGTTACAGAGCGATTTTTTAAAAAAATGTATTTTTTAATAATTTAAAAGAAATAATTAGTTTTTTGTCGGTAACTTTCAGTTGTTGAATTAAGGCTTTTTATAGCGTAAAAATCTTTTTTATTTATAAATAAAAAATACTGAAAAAAATTAGGATTGTTATTTCAACTGAGTAGAAGGGCATTACAAAGCGATTTTTTAAAAAAGCTAAACCATTTTCTTTTAAAAAAATAAATAATACTTCTCTTTGTAGATATTACTCCTTCTTAAATAAGTAACGATTTTAACTGTAAACAGCACAAACATGATAATTAATTATGGTATTTATCACAAATCGAAAGAAAATTATAAATTAAAACATTGTACACAATTAAAGAATTATAATAACTTGAATAATAATACTCAATAAAAAACGATAAAAAAATTAAAAACAGCTTGAAATATTAATTTATCAGTTTTATAATTTATAATAATAATAACTATATAAGATAAAGTATTTTGATAATTATGAAGAAATCAATAATATAGAAATATATATCTACCTAATATAATGAGAGAAATTTTACATTAAAAATTCTATAACTCTAATTTACGCTATAATGATATTAGTACTAAGAACTATAAATAATAACATGCACAAAATTCCGGTTTTCTTCGAAAAAAATATTAATTTATTCTGCCAATGATTTTTGCTTGTTATTAATATTTTGCTCATAGAAATCGTGAATTCGGTGTGTGAAATTATTTCTAATATATATACAACGAGCGATTAGCATAAATTTTCAATTAAAATACTAAGAACTGTTCTATATAGAATTAAATAATACATAATATAAAAGAATATTAACCAAAATACAGAAAAATATTATGATGAATACTACAATTTAAAATTGTGTACTACTTACTACGTTTTAAATTAACTTTTATCTAAACGGCGGATGGTAAGCTTAATGTTAACTCCCGATTTTCTGTACATGAATTTTATACACTACATCCCTACCCCTTTAGTGGAAACATGAAAGCTTTAAGCTCTGTTATTGGATCCCAATTATACTACTTTCAAACGAAGGAAATAACGCTCTTTTCAAAGCGCGTGCGTGCGTGTGAATGTGTGTGTGTTGATGTGTGGGTGCGTAGGCGTGTAAATGGGTACATGTCTGTGTATCGGTGCGCGCGCGCGCGCGCGTGTGTGTGTGTGTGTGTGTATAGGCAGAGATAAACATAAACATACGAAAAGTATGTAAAAAAGAATTATTCCTATTCTAAGGCAAAAGCAACGTTATATTTAAGTGCGGGGTGAATCAATCGAATGTCCCATTCAAACAAATGTCTCATTCAAAGAAGTATCCTTTTCGAAAAAATGGCACATTCGAAAAAGTGTATTTCAAACACAAATTTTTTCGGAGATATGTTGATCGAAGAAATGAGTTATCGAAGAAGCGTTTCTTCAAAGAAATTACTTCGAACAAGTGTAAATTCGAAGAATTTTCCACTCGAAGAAAAGCTGTTTCGTAGAAAACACTTTTCGAAAAATTGTTTCTTAGAATAAATGTCCCTTCAAAGAAAAGTATTTTCGAAGACGATTGTGTTAGTTGTATATTGACGAACATATTGCCTAATCGCATAAATTTTTAATAATTTATTACTGCATTCTAAACTTTACTTTACCTTATCTGATACCCATGAATCGGTAAAAATACGTCTTCTTTCACGTCGTGTATGCACTCTTGCTCAGTAAGCATTTCTGTATACGTACGACACAATGGAAAAATAGTCGTTTGTGCATCTTTATCGGTAAGACAGGATGAAATAAATTTTGTGGAGATATAATATCACATTTTATTAACCCTTCGACACTATTTAAATTTTCAAAATTATTTCCTGTTAGATTGTTACACTCTTGCCCAATATAAATTTTCCGATGGCCTAGCGAGTGTTTTCCATACTTGTTAGTGTATAACTAAATATTTAATTTTCTAGCTGCCTTTTGTTTCACACTTAATTACAGTACTAGCAACGGAAACTACGCTCGCTGACGCTCGCTCAGTAGTATTTTCATCGTGACTGCAAGAGATATGTTTCTATAAAAAATATATATATTTTTTTCATTATTATTTTAACGTCGCTCTTTTTATGCTCCCAAACCGGTGCTAATCAACGACGGAGGTCATACGATGTCTTGGTGAAGAAAGCACTTGTTGAAAATACATTCGCCAGTGGTGCTTGTATCAATCGGCCGGGACCTCCAGATTACGAGCCCGACGCCCTACCGACCGAGCCATCGCAGGCCTCTATAAAATATATTAACGTAGATTATATAATTATTAAAATTTGAAATTTTCATTTGTAACAGGGTTGTTCTCATAGTACACACTAATTCTTCCTCGATACTCGTGCTCGGCTCCTCAGATATGTGTCGTGCGAAGCAATGCACGGCACCCGCGGGGCATGGCGGTATTCGCCTTCGGGGATAGGGAGTAATCACCGGTTGATTAATCATTACTCGAAGTTAGAGATAATTGATTAATTTATTAAAAAGAAAGTAAAGTTGAAAGTATTACAGTAGGACAAGCCAAGGTAAGGTTAAACCTTGGCTCAAAACAAACAAAGCTATTCGCGAAATCTATAAAAGTGTACAATACACGGTTACATGTGTGTGTGTGCGTCCGCCGCAATATACGTGTCGAGATACGCGGTCTCGACCTACTCGGGAAAGAGGTTAAGTTTGCCAGGTACGGGTTACCTGGGTTCGCCGTGAATATCGCCGAGTTGCGATCGCGCCGGAGTGTGAAGCACTCCGGTTTGCCGTAAGCGTGATTTACGGGGCGAGAGAATGTCGCGACGAGAGCGGCTAACCTCTCGTATGGTTGGCGCATCGGGGTACCGCGCGTATCCCGTCGCCGATTTCGCTCGCGTCTCGGCGGTGGTAAGTACGGTATTGCCTGGTCAGGAGTTACTTTATATCCGAAGATGATCCTGGGGGACGGCGCGTGTCTCACGTCCTTCGGTCTCGTACCCTCTCCCTTCCTCTCTCGTACCCGTGTTCTGCTGCTTGTCTCACTCGCACGGGAATCCGCCTCTCATATATTCTCCGCGCGCGATTCTCCTTGCCTCTCTCGTAGGCGAGACGATACTGCCGGTATATAGTGCACACCGGCTCTCCGACGCGCTCGCGCATGCGCCTTACGCGTCTTTAACGGTAGACTCACGCGATCGGTACGATTTTCGTCTCGCGTGAACCGTTTACCGTTACACATTAATCATAACGCAATACATTTAAAAAATTTTTCTCGTAAATAATCGCGCTTCATGGGATTTATCAGCGGTTTATCAATTTATTTATCAACTTGACCCTTTTCCTTGAAAATTTTTGTATGATTAGTTTATAGATGAAGTAACTTGATGAATTTAGCAATTTCTATTAAACTGTTTTGTATGAATATCAAATAACGTAAATAAGTGTGAGATAAAAATAGTAAATAATTTTAAAAACTGATTCTATTTGCCCAAATTGATTCTTCTGAATAATAGAAAACTTCAACTAATTCGTTAAAAAATTCATGAATATGAACCTTGTTTTTGAAAATTTTTTTTATGATTAGTTTAATGTAGTATATCGATAATTTTATCCACTTCCATTAATTTTTCTTTGTATGAATATCAAATTGCTGGTTATGGTTGGACATGGTACCCCCATTTAGGAGATCTATCATAGACTCGTATGTCTAATCGGTTCCCTTTCTGCTACGGTCATATGGATAGGCAGGTTGATTATATGGTAGTGTTAGTACATCGCTTGGAATTTAACCTTTTCATTTAATTTTAACAATAATTAATTATATAATTATTAGAACATAATTTATTGCCATCAGTAAAACTATTAATAGCTCTGAAATGACATTGACGGAAGGTCAAAAATTAGTTGTAAAAAAACTTGGAACGCATGCTGGAGCAGCATCAGTGTTAAATAATGTACCTATTTCTCAATTTCATATATTTGCCGGAAAATTCTCCATATCCAGATGAGTTAAAACAATTATCTACTGAATTATCAGAAGATAGTATCAATTTTCGTAAAAATATTTAAATATACAATAATGCTTTAGCTTTGGCAAGCTTTGGAGTTAATTTTGACAAATTGTTTAGTAATGGACCGTAAATTTTTAGAATTTGTGTTCAAATTATTACAACGTTTCTACTTTAAACCCAAATAAAAATAAAGCTCGAAAATATGGACAATTATATGTTCTAGATAGTGAATTAGCTTGAGTTGAAAGAAAAAGATATAAAAATAATTCTGTTACAAAATTAGAGTTATTAAGCAAACTAGGCAACTTATTGACAAATATTAACCATTATGTTAAAACTTCTAAAATAACGTATGAAGTTGAAAAAGAAAACATACAGCGATGTACTAAAAGTAGTTGTATACCGAAAACGGTAACCATGTCTATAAAATAAAACGAAAAATTAGATAAAAATCATATAATGAAGCTTGCAATGAAGTAGCGATGGTATTTGAATGAAAAAATGAGCTTTCTCGTGCAGAATGTAATATTGTTATATATTCAAGATGAGACAACCCAATTAATTTCCTTTAATAAATAACCATACTGATCCTATGACTATCCACTTATTTATCCAAATGGAGTATACGAATGGATGCCTATCATGAAATGCAAAATTAAAAATAATAATATTTCAACTATACAATTTTATAATTATAGACTTTCTGTAAGAAATGGAATAGAAAATAGAAAAGAATTAATCCGTATCTTAATTTGGGAAAAGTTTCTCAACGGGCAGAAATTGATAATTTAAGAAACGATAGTTATAAAGGCGTAATGGATTATTTACATAAAAAGAAAGAAACTAAAAATGTTAACATCGGAAAAATTTTTATCCTTCCATCAAATTTGATCAGCAGTTCAAGATTCTTAAAACAAAATTATATTAATTTAATGAGTTTAGTAAATCGTTATGGAAAGCTTGGCTTATTGATGACAATGAGATGCAATCCTAATTGGAAAGAAACAACAGAGAATCTAGAGGAATATAAAACTGCACTTGACAGACCAAATATAGTTGTTAAAGTATTTCAACAAAAAGTTAAAGAATTTAAAAAATTTTTAATTAGAAGGTGCTTTAGGAAAATGTGTCTTATACTTATGTTATTGAATTTCAAATAAGTGGTCTGTCATACATGCACATGCTGTTATTTTTAGATAAAAATGATAAAATTAATAATCCTGAAAATGTTGATGAAATTATAAATGCAGAAATTCCAAATGAAGATATTTATTCTCGATTACATAATATTATAAAACATTTTATGATACCCGGTCCTTACGGAGTACAGAATGCAAGTTCTCCCTGTATGAATTAAGACACAAAAAAATGTATGAAAAATTTTCCGTAAAGTTTTAATAAGAGAACAACTTTTAATTCATCTGGTTATCCATCTTATATACGAAGATATAATGGTAAGCAAATTAGTTATAAAGGTAAAAATGTTGAAAGATTAGCAGATAATCGATTTGTTGTTTCGTATAACCCTTATTTGCTACTAAAATTTAATTTTCACATTAACGATTAACGCAGAAGTATGTTCTACTGTACAATGCATAAAATATTTATTTAAATATTGTTTTAAAGAACATGACCATGCATTTATTGAAATAAGAGATACTGATGTCAAATTTAAAGGGATCCCAAAGTCTATTTTATGACTGTATTATCGACCTGCCGTCGATATAGTAGGTTCCATTATCAATATAATACGCCATCTAGCGTACAATTCAGATGATGTTGGTAGATGGCGTAGTTATACTAACATTGTGATTTAATTTTGTGGAGATAATATAACCTATATGCTTGAAGGAATTTATTCTCTGTCTATCGAGAGACAAAAAATTTTTTTTTCTGTTACTTTGAGAATGCCTTTTTAGCGTGTAAAATCTCTATAAACAAAATTTGTGTACTTAAAAACAGAAATTTTTTTATGAATTAGTTACGTACTGAAATATTTTTAATACCTGAATCCGATAAATTCAGGATTGTTTACTCGTTATAGAGTAGGCAATTGGGCAGACAGTACTGCACTTGTATAGTTACAAGTATTTGATATTTGTACTCTCTATGAAGTCATAATATTATAATAAATTGTCCAATTTTTAAAAAATTCATATAAATATAATAGTTACAAATTAGCAATCATTGTGCTCGCATGAAAAATCCTACTTTATAACTGAATTATAAATAATAATTGTGTAATTGTTTTTTATAATTAGTTTGTTTAAAACATTTTTCTTTTCATCAATTTTTTTTATAATCATAAAACTTTTTTATGAATGCAGTTACGTACTGAAATATTTATTGCCTTAATATGCAATTAGGCAGACAGTACTGCACTTATTAATTACAAGTCATTAATATTTTTGCTCGCTATAATGTGATAACAATTTTAATAAATTGTTGAATTTTCAAAAACTGAAATAAAATATAATATCTACAAACAGTTATTAGCAATCATTGTGCTCGCATCAAAATTCATACTTTATAACTGAAATTATATAATGCCTTAATCCGATAACTGTTTTTTAATAGCGTATAAAATGTTTATAAATAATAATTGTGTACTTGTTTTTTATAATTAGTTCGTCTAGAACTTTTTTTCTTTTGGACAATTTTTTTTTTAATCATAAAACTTTTATGAATGCAGTTACGTAGTGAAATATTTTGAATGGCTTAATCTGACAAATTCAGGATTGTTTACTCATAATAGAGTTGTCGGCAACCCCGCAGACAGTACTGCACTTGTACAGTTAATAGTCATTGATATTTTTACTCACTATGGATTAATAACAATTTTAATAAATTTTAATAACAATTTTAATAAAATGTTTAATACATTTTTATAACAATACGAATCGGAAGCTATAATCTATATACCTACTCTATAAAAATTTAGTATACAATAAAAATTTCCGTGTATTTATTTGCACATTTGAATTAGAAAATTGTTTTTTTTTCTGTATAAACTTATAATTAAAAAAAATCCTGTGTAATTTACAATTGCTATTGCCTGCTGATATGAACTGAGAGGTTAGGGGAGCACTAATCTTTCCACCTGTAATATAACTATATAAATCACTGTAAGCTCCTAGGGCTAACTAACTTACCTGTAAATAGCCCCCGGAACTTCACGTTAATCCTATAGCGAGCCAACGTCGAAGAAGAAGAAGCACATCATCAGCAACACAATGATGAACCCGTTGACAGCTCGACAAGAAGCGCGATCGGACACGTATACTGACAGCCGAACGCACGGGCGAACGCTCGCATGATGTCGATACCAGCGCAATGCGCATGCGGGCACAGATGAGACGAGCCGAGTCCCGACGGAGATGAGACCTCCGTGGACTTCGTTTAGAAATGTTTGAATATTATTAGTTAAAATTGAAATAATTGTCTATTTATTTCACTTCTTAATAATGGAAATAGAAATTTTTTTTATTTTTCTACAAAATAGTGACTCGCTCTAATCGAGCAGCAAAAGCGACTTCGTGGTGCGTGAACGTTACCTATCGACATCGCGGACGCACCATCAACTCTCCACTTCCGAATCTCTCATTCGAGATTGACTATTCTGGTTGATCATTGAGAAATGAAATACTATTCTTATTTAATTTTTTAAATGTCTATGTTACTTAAATAAATCTAGTAACCTCAAAGAGTAATTATCTGTCTTTTTGTAAAAAAATAGCGCGTGATTCGAGCAGCTAAGCGACTTTGTGGTGCGTCAGACTTTGGTATCATTCTACCGCTACTTCATTCTATCTACTATTTTTTTTAATAAACTGAATATATTTAGGAGTTGACTTCCCTCCGTATATGAATAAGTTAACTATATATAAAGTTTGAGGAAAAAATATTATCTCGTTTTTATGTAATCCCTTACTAAAAATGTGTAATGGGCGAAGCATACTCAGAATTTTGGTAAGGGTTTAATCAAAATCGTAAAAATATTTCTGTCCCAAATTTTGCGTACACTTAAATAATCCATACACGAAGGGCAATGAACTCTTATTTCTACACATAATATTGTAATTGTTAAATTATAATCTATAATTTGATTTATTCAGTCGATAAGGTAGGGAGGATAAAAATTGACTTTGGAACCCCCTTAATGGAAATTTTAGCAATTCCGAAAATATTAAAAAAAATGAGTATGACTACGATAAGATTACGCAATATATTAATACAAGGTATTTATGTCCACAAGAAAGTATGCACAGATTATTAGAATATGCATTGCATGAAATTTCCCATTTTATAATACGATTAGCTATTTATAATGAAGACGAGCAGGAAATTTACTTTTAAAAAAGGCAAAGAAGAAGAAATAAAAAATAAAAATGTAGATACTACATTAACTAAAGAAAGAGAATGCTGCAGCTCGTAATTATTTATATTCCGACATACCATTGCATTATGTATTTGGTAATAAGTTAAGAACATGGAATAAAAGAAAAAGAACACATAAACCTATATAAAGTAGAATGTATTTGGTTAATCTAAAAGATCGTGAAAGATATTTTATTAGATTGTTACTTTTACATGTCAAAGGAGTAACTTCATTCAACGATTTACCTAATGTTGATGGTGCAATATATCCTACATTTTATGAAGCAGCTATAGCTAAGCATTTAGCTAATGAGGATCAAAAGTGAGATAGATGTTTAGAGGAAGCAACGCAATTACACTTTCCCACTACTCTTTGTCAATTATTTGCAATTATTTGCATTTTTTACAATCCTACTAACGCGAGACATTTATATGAAAAATATACATGGAAAAACTTTTGGAAGCCTGGAGTATCCATAATTTGGAAACTACAGAAATCCAAGAAACATCGGATGTGTATGCGTCAAAACTGGAATTTATTCGATTCCAAAATGATGCGTACAGACTCTATTAATTTCGGATGTACATCGATCTCAAAGTGGGGTTATGTAGCGTCGTGTTCGAATCCCAGCGACTCCGAGACTCTCGGTGTCGCGGGGATTCGACCGTTAGAGTTGCCAGGCCCCCAATCTTTACATCTCTCGTTGCGCGGCGAATTGACTATATATTCCGACATTATATACGCGGCGTTTCACTCTATATTAACCGTTTGATTATATTATAATATAATATGTATAATGAATATATATATATATATATATATATATATATATATATATATATATATATATATGGGTGGTTCTCTGTGACATCGAAGATGAAAAAAATAAATATTGCTATAACTGTGGGAATGTGTTTTAGAGGTATCCAGTAGTTCTCCTGAATTTTTTCAGATTTTTTCTGGGCCATTATTTTAAGGTACAGAGAGTCAAAGTTGACATTTTAGCACTTTTTTGCATTATATGCCCATTTTCATGAATTTTTAGCTCCCAGGGGATGCATTTTTCACTAAAAACATAAGTATGACTTTTTTTGTAAAATTTTCCAAACTTTTCATTAAAAATACTTTTAAAGACATAAATGTATGCTGTCACACTCTTGTAAGCCATTTAAACCTTAAATAGTGAAAATCAGCAATTCTGCTCCGGACTCTGGTAACCTAATACTGTCTAAAAGATGTCTTTTTATAGTCAGAAACTGCCTAAAAAGTTCCAGAGTGGGTCTAAATCATTAAGATCACTTATGGTCAAAATATCCGCGAAAAGTGCCCGAAATATTAATAGAAATGTATATTTGTTGCCTTATAACGTAGAATCTAGTAGCATGATCATTGCAAAAAAATTTATGCACTTACCTTGGAATGGTAGAAAAGTATCTCCACTTGTTTCAGTATCCATCTAATCCCCTGTAAGCTGCTAAAAATACAAATGTTATTATAAAATTATAAAAAATTATTTTTTAAACATTTATAATGCTGGATTTTTAGTTTTACATCCCTTACAAGAATTATAATACTAATCTGAAGGATTACTATAAATATATAAACATGACTATTACAATAACTGAATATACGTATTTAATACATAAGATGTATAAATAAATCGGATATATAATTATAATGAATAATATGATAACGTGACAGTGACAAGTTTGTGAAATCTAAACAATGTATTGCTGAATAATAATAATAATAATGTTGATACTTTTATAGTAATCCTTCAGATTAGTATTATAATTCTTGTAAGGGATGTAAAACTAAAAATCCAGCATTATAAATGTTTAAAAAATAATTTTTTATAATTTTATAATAACATTTGTATTTTTAGCAGCTTACAGGGGATTAGATGGATACTGAAACAAGTGGAGATACTTTTCTACCATTCCAAGGTAAGTGCATAAATTTTTTTGCAATGATCATGCTACTAGATTCTACGTTATAAGGCAACAAATATACATTTCTATTAATATTTCGGGCACTTTTCGCGGATATTTTGACCATAAGTGATCTTAATGATTTAGACCCACTCTGGAACTTTTTAGGCAGTTTCTGACTATAAAAAGACATCTTTTAGACAGTATTAGGTTACCAGAGTCCGGAGCAGAATTGCTGATTTTCACTATTTAAGGTTTAAATGGCTTACAAGAGTGTGACAGCATACATTTATGTCTTTAAAAGTATTTTTATTGAAAAGTTTGGAAAATTTTACAAAAAAAGTCATACTTATGTTTTTAGTGAAAAATGCATCCCCTGGGAGCTAAAAATTCATGAAAATGGGCATATAATGCAAAAAAGTGCTAAAATGTCAACTTTGACTCTCTGTACCTTAAAATAATGGCCCAGAAAAAATCTGAAAAAATTCAGGAGAACTACTGGATACCTCTAAAACACATTCCCACAGTTATAGCAATATTTATTTTTTTCATCTTCGATGTCACAGAGAACCACCCATATATATATATATATATATATATATATATGACTATAAATTATTATTATTATTTATTATTATTTATTATTATAATATATACATACGCTGTATTAAACTTTGCAGTAAATATAAGTCAAACGCGAGCGAGTACTCTTCTTAATATAGTGGAATCCCCGCGACATCGAGAATCTCGGAATCTAGGAATGATGGGCTTAGAGTCCAACGTATATGATTTCGACATTATGTACACACCGAAAATATTGTGTTCTCACGCATTTCAATTTCAACACCCCTTCATTAAAACTTGGATATAAATTCGTGCGATCAATCGAATCGTATTGAGAGCATATATATCGAAGGTTTTGGGATGCCAAAAGTTTTTCTGTGTAAGCACTTATTTTATCATCTAAAATTAGAGAAGAGCATTGGTGGACACTTAGCATTAAACGCAATTAATAATTAATACAAATTAATGGATATTTTTTAAATGATTTTAATTTACCTAATTCGTCTATGTATATACAACTAAATGATAATATAAATTTATTAAAAGATCAACAAAAATATATTTACGACACTTTTTTGATATGTTTAAAAATAAAAAGAAAAATTGTATTTTTATTGATGGACCCGGAGGGAATGGCAAGAGTTACTTACTTAATGTTTTAATAGACTATTTGAAATAATCAGGTATAGCATTTTTATGCGTTGTTTGGACAGGTATTACCGCCAACTTAATTACAAAACGGTAAAACAGTGCACACAGCATTTAAATTACCACTTAATATAACAGAATATACAACATGTAATAAATAATCTAATTCAAAGGATGGTAAAAATTTAAAAGAAGTTAAAATTATAATATGGGATGAAATATCTATGACATCAAAATTTGCTTTCAAAGCAGTCGACCGACTACTTCAAGATATATACTTCAAGATTTTAGACAAACATTACTAATTATTTGACATGACAGCCGTACTGAAGTTATTGAAAATTCTGTTAAAAACAGTTATTATGGACCAATTTTATCCGCATGATTCTAAATGAAAATACGTGTATAAGGACAATATTTCAGACATTGGTTATTAGATGTAGGCAAAGACATTGAATTACTTGAAATTCCTATTGATATAATAGCAAATGAAAATGATATCATTTCAGAAACTTTTGGTAAAGAATTAAAGTAAAATAACATCAATAATTTAAATGATAAAGTTATATTAGCTTCTACAAACCGGGATGTGATTCAAATTAGTAATAGAATTTTGAGTATAATGGAAGGGCTAACAGTTGAATGTTTAAGTATACATACAGCAGAAGATGATAATGGAGAAAATTTGGATGTTATGCTGCCTATTGAATTTCTTAATTTATGGACTCCTAATGGGCTTCCTCCACATAAATTAAAATAAAAAGTTGGCGCAATAATAATTCTTTTAAGAAATCTCAATATAAATGAAAGACTGTGTAATGGAACAAGGTTATCTGTGAAAAAATTGATGAAACATACAATTCAAACAGAAATTATAAGTGGAAAAAGAATTTGAAAATCAGTTTTCATACCGAAATAGTATATTATGCAACATGGGCGTAAAAAGCGGTTTTAGTCCCGCGTGCTGATCGCCGTGCCCGAGGGCCGGCTTAGCCGGCCCGAGGGTCTCGCTGATCAGCACAAGGGAAAACATCGTACGCCCACGATACATACGCTATTTTTTGCAACAGTGTGAGTAAAATTTTGTTAAAACATACAAAAATTAAAAATACAAAGTAATTGAACCAGGACATCTCCGTAATAAACGAATGTAAGACAATTAGAGTACGAGTAAGGGGGCGGAGAGCGGGTCCAGGGCTGCAAGCCTTTAAAAATAATTTTAAAAATGCTTTTATAAAATACATAAAAATAAAAAAAACAAATAAACAAATTTCTGAATTAAACAATGTTTAATTATTCATAAATATATAAAGAATTATTTATATAATATCTACTTTATCTATTTTAAAAGAAATAGAATTATAATATAAATTATTAGATTAACGAAAATACTGTACGTATAATTAACATTGTCAAAAGTTACATATAATTAACATTCGTATATATAATTGAACAAACTCCTATTACATAACGCAAATGAATAATAATAAAACAATAATAAATTACATTTCTCAGAACTAACAATTTCAGAAATTCTTAAGGACACTAGGTATTTAATTATTTTATTATTTGAATTGTTTTTTTAATATGAAGCACAGTAATACATTTCTATCAATGATATAAGAGAAGGGGAAATTTTTACCTGTATCAGAATATTATATCATTTATTAGTAAACATTGTGGCGTATAGGTACTGCATGTGTATCGTAAATATAAGTATTATTAACATAAATTGTGTACATGTTATTATGAGACTTTTACAGAATACAGTGTAGATTAAATTCTAAAATAAAAATTTTCACATATTACTACCGCAAGTTGTAAAATCGATTTTTAGTCACAGTGTTTTAAAAAGTACCATTTTACTCCCTGATATCGAGGACTAATATCCAATTTTACTCAACTGTTGCAAAAATAATTTTATCGCCACTGAAGGAAAAAATGCCATTCAATATGCGTCGAAAACTATTTCCTAGTCGATTAGGATTCGCAATAACCGGGTTACCCGATTCGAAAACCCGACCCGTCGGGTCGGGTTTGAGTCGGTCGGGCTTCGGGTTTTACCGTAACCCGAAATTGTCAGGTACCCCGCAAATTACGGGTTGTTATCTATTTAACTAGTTGATATCTATTTACCAACTCCAATTATTAGCTATGGTCAACTATACGTTGTTCTTTCAAAAATTAAAAAAATTTAGTAATAAACAATGCAAAAAT
This sequence comes from Theocolax elegans, assembly GCA_026168455.1. Taxonomy (NCBI): domain Eukaryota; kingdom Metazoa; phylum Arthropoda; class Insecta; order Hymenoptera; family Cerocephalidae; genus Theocolax; species Theocolax elegans. The sequence continues at coordinate 18,204,991 of CM047430.1, forward strand.
ACATAGTGATGAATAAAAGAATAAGCACATAATTTACACTAAAAAATTGTTTACAAAGAAATGTTGTAAAAATTTTGGACGTAAAAATTCTTTATATTAAAACAAAAATAATAAAACACGGCTGCAGGATTATTATATATGCATGCGCTGAAAATTACAGAGGAAATCATAACGCATTGTTGCAAAAAGTTGATAAAAAGCATAATATATATCAAAAAGTTACAAAATTTACGCAAAAGAGTTCTGCACATCAAAACTAAAATATTAAAACAGGGATGCATCATCAACACATATGATAAATGATAAAATAATCCAACCTAAAACATAAATGCAAAATAGCGGCAACAGGATCATACTCTTTAAATAAATAAATAAATGTTTGCGCTAAAATTTTAAAAAGTTTACTCACAAACGGTAGCAATATTATTAAAACAGAAAAGAATTAAATGTTTTTTAAAAAAATATATGACTCTTGAAAATTTATTTTACCAGCATAAGGTAAAAAAAAGTAAAAGAAAGGAAACAAAATATTATGTTACAAGTTGCAGTCAATGGACATCAATTTCATATATTATATATATATATATATACACACATTTATAGAATAAAATTTAAGTAAGTTTTTTTCATAATTTTTTTTATTCATAAACTTTTATTAAATAGCACATATTGTTAAAAAACGATTTTAAATAATTCGAAACTGGGACTACTGAAATATAAATTAATTTGAAATCACACCGATTACATTGTTTATTACTGGTGGAAGGTGGACCGAATGCTTTATGCTTTAACTTCTGAATTGTGTACCACCAAACTGTTTCCCCCGAATAATATTACGAAAATAAATATAATTAAGAAATGATTTTAAATTAATTGATAACTAAAAATTTAAGTTCCAAAAATTGTAAATCCCAAAATATTAACACCAAAAAAATGTAAGACCCACAAATATTAAGTCCCAAAAATTGTAATGCCCAGAAATATTAAGGCTCAAAAATAATTATTACTTCTATAAAACAGTTGTATAAAATATGTAAAGTAATCAATAATAAAATAGACACATTTCAAAAGCGGAGAACCGGAGAAAAATGTGGATCCTCCTTAATTATATATAAGATAAGATAAGATTACCAGATTATTCCCAAAATTTTTAATACTATTTGTTTTTAAAATTGTTCTTTCATATATACATTATTAAAAGTTGAACCTTTTTTTAATATTTTATCGCGACTCGATGAGAAGCAGCAAGGACACTCATAGTTTACTTGGTAAAAATCCATCTACTCAGGAACGTCCTGTTAAAACATATTCATGGGACGATGATTTTACGATCAATTTTTTTCTTTACATACAATCCACGAAATAGCTTTTTGTAAATTTAGTCCCTTTTGCGCATATAGCCCATTGGCGGTATTATACTAATTGTATATTATTTAACCCTTAGAGGGCCGGTATAACTCCATATGGCGTCATGCTCCAACTCGCCGACATTTGACCTTAATTTGGACGTAACTAGGGGACCCAAACCCAATTTTCTCTGAAGAAATCAAGTTTTTCAAAAATCTCAAATGCCGGCCCTTTCAGGGTTAACAAATTTTTTTATATAATACAGTATAGTATAGGCTGAATCTATCATAACAGCTTCTTCGAATGGGCAAACATTACATTTTTTTAAAAATTCGCAAAAAGTCATACACGCCTCTCGCACTAATCGGACCTGAATAATTTATATTTTCCACTGCATTAAAAATGCTTTTTCACATTACCTGCAAGCCCAAACGCTTTAGGCAAATTTGCTAAATTTGTTAAATTTTATTGGCATGTAACTAATGCTATCAATAAATTTTGTATTTTTTATTTGTATTTTAATAATCTTACGACCGTTCAATATAACGGTTAGCGCAACATTTCTATGAAAATAAATATTTGAATAATCAATGAAATATTTTAAAATAATTTGTGAATCAAAAGCCCTTGCATTATGTGCAATGCAGAAAATATTACTAAACTTTGATTTTTTTCTAATAACTAAATTTAAAAAATCCCGAATCGAATTGTCGCTTTCGAATACGTGCTGACGAATACTGCAAAACAAACACAAATTTTTTAAACTACAATGCTTATAACCTTTGCAACATAATTGTGCAACACACAAATTAATGTATTGTTTAAAAGATTTTTTATCATAAATTTCTGCCTTGACGTGTCTGAAAATCGTGAAAAACAAAATTGAGTATTTGTATGATAAAATATTTTTTTCCTTACACACCATTATTGTATTGTTTCAATGTAATACAATTTATTTATTGAATGTATCGAACGACACCCACTACAATATTTTTCGCTGCAATCGTATATTTCATTCTCAAATCTACAATGGTCTTACAGGTAGAACAAGATTGTATACTATTGTATACGCTTTTTACCGTCTGTTTTACTGTCCGGCAACTTATTGAACCATGTCGCTTGTGCATTTGAAAACACTCGTCATTAAAAAATACGCGCTTATAATCAATGCACAAAATTTCAATAACTTTCTTATAAAATAGTATTAATCAATCATCATGTACATTGTCTTGTACACTTGAGTAGTTATGGTGGTACTATGGACAGACACAACAAACCCCCACCACCTACCCACTGACCTCGAGTAACCCCGTCTATGACAGCTACTTGAAGTCAAGGTCAGGTTTGTTGTGTCTGTCCATAGTACCACCTCTTTTAAAAATCAAGGTTATTAGAGAGAGAGAGATAGAGAGAGAGAGATTGATTGATTGATTAATTGAACCTTTATTTTTTGGGCTTCTGTGGGGTAAATACCCCGTAAGCACTGTTGGTATAATATTACAGCGATATATAAAATAAAATAAATGAAATATATAAAATAAAATAACAATAAAATAACAATAAAATTGCAGCTGTGAGATGATACATATACGATCAGTGACTGAATATAATACAAAATAAAATAGAAAATATATGTACAATTAAATAAATAAATACTTAAAACTAAACAACAATAAATACATTAACTGCTCTCTGAAAATATCGCTAGAGTAAAAACAATATAATTGATTGAACAAAGTTATAACTAAACATGCTAAGCACTATAACAATTAAATAAATAACAATTAAAAACGCAACTAAGCTGCTTCATCCAGGTGAGGGATGGACCTCGGCAACAAGCCCTCAGACTCGACCCGTGAGGACCAGGCTGTTTGGTCGAGCCCGAACAGATGATTAAATAATGTATTTTTGAAGCCTTCGATGCATGATGGGTTAAAATTAATGGTAGGGAGCTAATTCAAAATGCGGGTGGAGGTGATGACAAATGATTTATTTAAACCTTCTGTGCGTGGTGGAAGCTACATGAGTGATTTTGAGTGGAGGATGACGAGAGGAAGAGCGGGGATTTTGGCCAGGGGTATTAAGTATGGTAAAGTGGTTAGCTATGAAGGTGAATTGTGAGCAATGATATTAAATACTAGGGAACCAATGAGATATGAGTGTCTGGACTCGACCGACAGCCATTTTAAACCGAGTCTAAACGGAGTGACGTGTTCGCGTTTCGCTATGTTGCCCCATACAAATCTAACGCAAGCGTTCAACAGTCTTTGAAGTTTTAGATTTTTAGTTTGATCTACATCATTATATACCGCACACGCATAATCTAAATGGGGAAAAATAAGTGTTTCAACAAGACTCTTGCGGAGCTGAACCGATAATGTTTTATTGTAATAGCGTAGAGAATGCAGAACTCCGTGGACACGCCTAGAGATTGACATGACCTGCTTAGACCAGTCGAGGGTAGGGGTGATCAGCAACCCCAGTGATTTTACCATATTCTCGTAATCCAACAAGTCATTACATAGTTTAACCTTCGGGGCAGTGTTCAGGTTGATACGCGAAATAAAAGCCTGACTGCCCAGGATCATAACCTTCGTCTTTTTGACATTCAATGAGAGGCCATTTTTCAATGCCCAATTTGTGATCGCGTTCGCATCGTGAGATACGCGTTGAACACCAGCGTCGAAGTCAGATGGAAAGAACGAATGATTGACCTGGGCATCATCGGCAAATAACATATAGTTGCTATACTTCAAAACCTTAGGTAAATCGTTGATGAAAATGGAAAATAAGATCGGACCCAGAACACTGCCCTGAGACACACCAGCATTCACCTTGAGCCAGTCAGACAGCATGTTAACCTCGTCCACGACGGCCTGCGTGCGACCCACAAGGTATCTGTAAAACCAGTTAAGTACCAAATCTGTACAGCCGATATCACCCAACTTGCGGATAAGTTTATCGTGCGGAACTGTATCAAAGGGCTTGGAGAAATCAAATAAAACTAAGATCGTAATCATTCTGGAGTCAATAGCTCTTCTAACATCATCCAACACCCCCAGAAGAGATGATTGAGTACTATGGCCCTTTCTGAAGCCCGCTTGCCTGTCGATTAACAAATGATTAGATTCGAGGTACTCAACCAGCTGATCATGCACTAATCTCTCCAACACTTTTGAAATCTCGCAAAGCTTAGCAATTGGTCTTGTGTCCGAACACGATTCCAACCTACTCGACTTCGCTAACGGAAACAGCACGACCCTCTTCCAGCAATCGGGGAACCATCCGGCAGAAAGCATACCGTTAAAAAATTCTGTTAATGACAGGGTAATTTGCGGTTCCAACAATTTCAACATATTGACAGATATGCCGTCGATGCCCGACGCCTTGGAAGAGGCTCTAACAATAGTCCGTTGAACTTTTTTGGCTGACACAGGTAGGAAGTCGAAGGAAGGAGACGTTGGAAAGTGACAAAGGTTAGATAAGATGGATGCGAATGAATGAATAGTGAGTGGTGGAGAATGATTTGATACAGCAGCATAGTAACTATTGAGTTGACAAGTTGAAAAATGTTTTAGTGGCGAAGGATTAGACTTCATGGCCAGACCCATATTTCTGAGAAGTTTCCAGGACTTAATAGGATTCTTTTCATTATCAAGCTTCACTTGCAAGTAGTGGAATTTGCTAGAGTTTATGGTGTTTTTAGCCCTGTTCCTTAACTTATAGGCATTGTAGTCTGTAAACAAGCCAGAGTTACGAAACTGCTTGAAAGCATCATTCTTGGCCTTAATAATAGTTTTTATTTCTTGAGTAACCCATGGCTTGTGTTTTATTTTGATTGTTACTAGTTTAGATGGAGCAATGACATTAAACGTTGATGTAATCGAACTATAAAGGGAGGATAATGATGATGAAAGTAGGTCGAAATGATCGTAGAGGAGGGCTGGTCAGGCCAGACAGATGAAAGTGAATCTGTGACTGTTGAAGATGGAAGTACTGAGTTATGTGACGATTGATCCAAAAATGAAGTGAGAAAATGAAGAGAGAGAGAGAGAGACAGACAGACAGAGAGAGGGAGAGAGAGAGAGAGAGAGAGAGAGAGAGATTGATTGATTGATAATATTTATTGGGTAAAATGGGGTTAAACCCCGTATACACAGTAGTAAATCTGTCTTAGAATACAATATAAAAAATATAATACTATAAATAGTGTAGCGGCAAAAAAGCAGTTTTTATAATACAAATAACGATAAAACATTTAAAACATTTATAATAAAATATAACGCTCAAACATAATTTAATTTAATAATTTAACAATAATAATAACAATAAAACAATATAATAAAACATAATAAAACAAGATAAAATAAATATAAATGAGCAGCGCATATAATTACAATTTAACCTAGCTTAGGCAGAGGTCCGGGAGGATAAAATAGATTGAGGTTGAAATGAAATAAAAACCGAGCAGAAAAAGTGTAAAAATAAAAATAAAAATAAATAATCTGGAATAAAACAAAGCAAAAAGTAAAACGAGAGTGACTAGAAATTAATTTAATACTATGAATTTAATACTATGGATCGACCCATCCCATCACAACCTCAATCTACACCTCAGGCAAGGGAGGGCAAACTATATCCTCAGCCAACACCCTCGATTCCCAGGCCCGTCGGTCAAGCTCAGTAAGATAGGAAATTAATGACGTTTTAAAGGAAGTGAAAAGGTGCAGGTTGAAGTCAGTGAAGGGTAAATGATTTATGAGGCGAGAGGCAGTGATTATGAAGGAGTTGTTAAGGGCTTCGGTTCTGGGAGGGAGATAAAAGAGGGATAAGGGTGAGTGGCGAGAGGATGAGCGGGATGAAAATGAGGAATCGCGTATAATGAAATGGCGTGCAATATAGGACGGGGAATTGTGTGAGATGATATTATAGGCGCTACAACCAATAAAGAGGGATCTCCTGAGCTCAACCGACAGCCATCCTAGCCTCAGACGGTAAGGTGTCACATGCTCGCGCCAGGGTATGTTCCCCCACACAAAGCGAACACAGGCGTTCAAAAGGCTTGGGAGTCGCAAATTCCTGGTCGCATCTAAATCATGGAAGACTGCGCACGCATAATCAAAGTGTGGGAGAACAAGCGACTCGACTAGATGTTTACGGTTCTGGCGCGAGAGTGCTCGCCGAAAGAATCTTAAGGAGTGGAGAACTCCATGTACGCGCTGAGAGACCGACGCAACCTGGCGAGACCAATCCAGGGTTGGAGTTATCCAAATGCCCAATGATTTAACTTGTTGCTCATAAAACAGTAAGTTATCTCCAATTCTAACCTTAGGAGCAGAGTCTAGTTGAATGCGCGAAGTGTAGGCCTGACTCCCCAAGATCATCACCTTTGTCTTTTTCACGTTTAAACTAAGCCCATTTGATCTCGCCCATTCTTCCACCGCGTTGGCATCCTCCGAAATTCTGAGAACTCCCTGAGCGAGATCTGCCGGGTAAAAGGAGTGATAGATCTGGGTGTCATCCGCAAAAATCATATGGTTAGAATGTCTTAAAACACTCGGCAGGTCATTTATAAAAATAGAAAACAACAGAGGGCCAAGGACACTGCCCTGTGGAACTCCCCTGGACGTATCAAGCCAGGCCGAGGTGTTCCCCAGCTCGTCCACCACCGCCTGCGAACGGCCCACAAGGTAGTGAAAGAACCAGGTTAGCACTACGTCCGAACATCCCAGCGCACGTAGTTTACGTAACAAAATATCGTGCGGCACTGAATCGAACGCCTTGGAAAAGTCGAACAGGATGAGGATGGTAATCATGCGCTTGTCAATCGCTCTTCTAACATCATCCAACACCCCAATCAGCGCCGTCTGGGTACTGTGCCCCCTGCGAAAGCCTGCTTGTCTCTCAATTATTAGGTTATTAGAGTTAATAAAATCTGTAAGTTGTTCATGGACAAGCTTCTCGAGGATTTTGGAAATTTCGCAGAGCTTAGCAATGGGCCTGGTATCAGACGGCGAGATCACCCTGCTCGACTTAGCCAGAGGAAAAAGCAAGGATTTAGTCCAGGGCTCTGGAAAGAAACCAAATGAAAGAGAGTAATTGAACAGGTCAGCCAGGTGCGGAGCTATCTGGGGTGCCAAGCATTTAAGCATGGGAACCGAGATCCCGTCGTAGCCTATAGCCTTGGAGGAAGCCCTGGATATGGTAGAAAGCACCTTATGAGTAGTGACAGGAACGAAATTAAATGAAGTTGTGGGATAATTGGCGGGTAAGATGTCCTGAGATGTGATGAGTGACTGAAGATGATCCAATGTGAGGTGAGAGGGTGAATATGAGATGGAGGCGTAATGAGTATTAAGCTGATCAAGTGAAAATAAACTAAGAGGCGACTGAGCTGGTTTAGATACAAGACCCATGTTCCTGAGCTCCCTCCACAGACCAGATGAATTGGCGGCAGACTTTATTTTCTGGTTATAGAAGGTAAATTTACTCGAGTCTAAGGAGTTTTTAACCAATCTACGAAGGTCTTTAAAAATGTGGTAATCAGAGCTCAGTCCCGAGGTCAAGTATCTCTTGTAAGCCATGTTTCGAGCCTTAATGTTTTGTTTAATGAGTGGGGTGATCCATGGTTTGTTAGAATATTTAATGGTGGTGAGTTTTGCCGGAGCTAGTGAATTAAAAGTAGACAAGATGGAATTGCCAAGGTTGGAGAGGAGGTCATTTATAAAGATAGGTGACGTAGAGAGTGACAACGAGTTAGACTGTAACAAGGAATTTGAGGGAGATGGAGAAGGAGAGAACGCGCGGCCAGGCGTGACATGCGACATGCGCGTAGATGATTGACAAGATGACAAGATAGAAGTGTTATGATGGAATGAAGCTCGATCAAAAGTATCCGAAAACAATGCAGCTGCCTCCGCCAGATCGATGAGCGCAAAGTTGCGCGACCAAAACCTTTTTGGTTTCAGTTGCGGTTTACCAATGTCTAATTCTAGAATAATAGAGTCATGCCCTGCTGCAAAGGGCACGAGTGATTTCGTATACTTATGAACTGGCGGAGGGTTTCGAACAATAAATAAATCGAGCCATGTGTGCGATGAAGTATTAGCTGTGTGAGTATGATGAGTAGGTTCCGATTCGATTAGAAAAAGGTCTAATGACTCTAAGTAAGATTCCAACATAGCAGACGACCCATCCTTTTTGCCCATATTGATATTAAAGTCACCGGTGATTATTACTTGGTCGCATGTGTGTAAAAACTTTGATACGTAGTTAAAAAATTCGAATGGGTACGCCGCTGTGGGCCTTCGGTAAACCACACAAAACAATATCGAACTGGAACAACCATAAATCTGAAAGATCATAAACTCGGGAGAGTTGGAAAAAACAGGATCCGAGTGGGCGACTAACTTAACATCAAGGTTATTCTTAATGTAAGCCGCCACACCCCCCCCCCTCCTTTCCAACCCGATCCAATCTATATAATGTGTAGTTTGGAAGGCCCAATATATCGGATGAGTCATAGTCCTTGAGAAAGGTCTCTGAAAAGGAAATGATATCGTGATTTGAAGGAGCAATAAGTGATTCGACAGATGAGAAATGCGTTTTTAAACGGTTTATATTAGCATGAAAGATGGAAAATGTAGTGTTAGTAAGGGATGAGGCCTGGCCCGCCGACCCTCATTTCGACGATGAGGAATTAGATGACGGAAGATTAAGGATGTCCGATTCATTATGTATAGGAATAAGCTGCCCTCCCTTGGTTTTTCGCATAAAAACATTAAGATTTTTGACTATAGGCCTCGCATAGCCTAAGTCGGACGAATGACGAATAGCCTTAGACAATAATACATGTAATTTTTTGGGCCATAACGCACGCAGAAATATTGAGGTCGCACCACCCGCACCGAAGAGAGACTCCGCCGTAACTCCCTTCAAAAGACGGGCTCTCTCAAGAATGAGATCCCTGATAGAGGGAGAAGAAAATCTAATTACAATACCGTTACCGGCGTTGGTTCCATTTAGCGATGATGATGTACGCTCGGGTTGACTATTAGTTCCATTACGGGCAAGCCATGGCCTGGTTTCTACTACGTGCGAATTAGCCCGGGGGAGTTTGATAATTGATAAGATTTTTCCGACGGCCTCTCCCTCTGAAATCTCTAGATTAGCCGGAATACCGAGTATCAAAACCTCGCATGTGTCATTGACCGGCTCCGTGGTACTCCCCACGCAATTATTTTTCGCCGCTTCAAGTTGACCACGCAAAGCATCGTTCGCGCACTCCAAGGCACCCAAACGACTCGAGATACCCAAAAACTTTTCTTCAGTCTCTGCCTCTAGTAGTGAGACTCGGGAATTTAGTTCCCGAATCTCGTTTGTTAAGCCCTGAACTGATGACTCGATGCGCGAGACCGAATTATCGAGTTTTGACTCCAAGCGGCATGCGAGTTCAGAAAGGAACGCGGCCATATCTACGGGAACGGTCGACTGTGCGGGTAGGCCGGAGAGACACTCATTGGGCGTGGCGCCGCGAGGTTGCTTAGCAACCTGCGACGATGATGGCGACGGAGGCGAGGCCACGCGCTTAGCAGTGGAAGGAGTCGATATGGGCGTGGCTACTGGCTCGGTAGCGCAGTTCTCCCAAGCTTGTCGTGGCAACCCAGGCGGTGGCGCCCTCGCATCAGTAGGAGCCACGACTAGCGCTTTCACTTTCGCCAGCTCACAACAGCGGCGCTCAGAAGAGCCAGACAGAACATCCACGCAGTGGGAGTGGGAAATTTTGCTACACTCCGGGCATACCTCAGTATAGTCTTTCCTCGTAAGACGTACGCCACATACGAAGCAGCCGCGCGATGCCATTGCTGCCAATCAACGTCCGCCAGAGAAGGTCACAGGTAGATGAGCGAAAATGCCGCTACAGCCGACTTATGTTGTGAGAACTGCTCCCGGTTGAGTCGCAAATTCCCTCTCGCAGTTAACCTCGAAAAATTGCCGGATTGCAAATCTATTTTTTATAGGACTGCCGGCCGCAGCAAAGCAAAACTATTTGTAAAAATAGACGCTGCAGTCGGTGAGCGTCCTATCCACCTCCGCTGTAAAAAAACTCGAGGCAGCTGAGTGAGTTACACGTGTAATTGAGGACAGAGCGAAAAATCAACTGTGTTGTACTCACCGGAAGAGAGAGAGAGAGATACAGAGCTTAATTAAAATATTTTTTTTTACCAATAGAGACTTCGTCGTCTTGTTCTTTCTTCTCCACGTGAACGTCGTCAACCAGGAAACTCACAAATGATCGCAATCGCGGCGGATGATAATCTGACCACTATTGGCAGCTTTTGCGCTTCAATCACCTATCTCCCACCACCCATACCCTAATATTTGCGGACGTTTAAATATTGCAACCATCGCAAAATTACTTTCGCACGTACTAGTTCTGATAAATATTGCAAAATTTACAAAAATTTTTTCACACTCTGTGACTTATTACTCTGAATATTTCCTTTATATAAATATCAATTTACGTATTTTAACGATATAGATGAAATACAATCGTTAAAGTGGAATTTTAAAAGTTATAAATTTAAAAAATAAATATATGGAATCCCAACTAAATTGCAGTACGGATTGAAAGAATACGTGTTGCGTGTAATGCTAATACATACCCACATACAAGTATAATTTAAATTACATACATCGCTTTACCGATATTTTAAGAAAGTATCAATCGAAAATACAATTAAAATATTCTAATTTGAATAAGAAGTCATATTGTTGGTGTAATTGCAGGTATTGAATCGATTAAAATCGATATCAAAGTGATTTTCTTAATAAAATGTATTAGGAGAATAGAGCTGGTGAAAGAAGTGTAACGCTATATTAAAAAGGCGGTGACACTTTGCACCTATAGCTGTCAAGGACCCCACTCCTCAACATTACATACGCCCACCGCTTTCTTTTATTCGTTAGATAAAGACTATTCACCGTCTAAATCTAAAATTTCACTAGGTTTTGTGATGGCGGTCCAAACGGTGACTCGACCCGTCTTTACAATCGTCCATTATTTCGCTTTAATGAATACATCAATATTTCATGTTTAAAAAAGAGAAATCTTTATTCGTTGTTACTAGAGAAAAGAGAAACTCTTTATCACCAGCTGAAGCTAAATTGATTTTTGGTGATCGATAATCAATATTTTACAAATAATTATTTTATCGTTTTGTTATGTAAACCATTATACAAAACGTTTAAATATAATAATAAATCGTTACACCGCGATTTAAACAAATCGATATTTCGATAATTGGTAACCGATAACTCTTTTAAGATACATTTAATCAATTCGCGGTATTAAACTTTTGTTTAGCACGAGAAGAGACAAACTAAAAACCTTTATACCACGAATTGATCCAATCGATATTTCGTGATCGATAATCGTTATCTTTACAAATAATTATAACTTTGCTTTAATTCGTATGTCGCTGTATAAAGTGTTCAAATTGTAAGATAAAACCTATATACGCTGATTGAGTAAAATCGATATATCGATAATCGATAATCGATAACTCTTTGAATATTAATTTGATTAATTTGCGATATTACCCTTTTTTAAAGATTGACCAGAGACGAACAAAAACTCTTATACCGCGAATTCATCCGATTGGTATTTATCGTTTAATCACGTTAATTAAGAATTAAAAGTATTAGGAGAGCAGACAAATGTGGAGGTAAAGAGTTATATTGATTTCGTGAATATCATCTTTACCTCGGTGCGATATTACGTTTGTATATTAATGGTAGAGACAAACGAAAAACGTCTATATCGCGAAATGATTGAATCGATATCTCGTGATCGGTAATCGATATGACTACAAATAATTATTCTATCGCTTTTCCTCGTATGTCGCCACATAAAGTGCTTCGAACACAGATAAAAATGGCCATGTCGCGAATTGATTGAATCGATATTTCGAAGTCCGATAATCGATAACTCTCTAAATATTAATCTGATCAATTCGCGGTATTACACTTTTGTAACGTTAGATTAGAGATGAACAAAATATCCTTATACCGCGAATTGTTATAACCATTATTGAGAAAGTTATCGATTATCAATCGTCAACTTTCGGTCCAATCAATTCGTGTTAGATACTGTAGCGTCACTCGCATCAGAAGAATAACAGTACATTTTCAGATTCCTGCAAAATTGTCGAATTTATGCATTTTTTCCATCACTGCGCATACAACCCCACCACTATTTTACCCTTTTTTGCGGGCTGGTGGCACTATAAAAAGGTGACGTTTCCGTCGAGATTTATCAGTGTTTCGGGGTTCTGCTTCGTCTTTTGCGTGTGAAAAGGTGAAAATAGTGTCTATCTCGATATGGAGAAGTCGGTATTGTTGAGAATCGTTCACGTAATATTGAGTGTAGCGATTCAACGTGAACCAGTAGTCAAGCTATTTTGCACGGACAAGTGGCAGAAAAATTTGAAATACTGCACAATCAACGAATTGTTCAGTAGATTAAAGTATATTCTTTCGTATTGTAGTACCCGTACAATAATATATTTATACAATCGTGGAATTTTTGAAAATAAAAAAGAAATAATACGTGTCGTTGGTGCGTGTATTGCACGACGTGGTTAACACAATGTTTGCCAGCTGCAAGATCTTATGCTGCAGTATCGCACTATTCTCAGAACGTAATAAATTTTACAATAGCATAATTGACTTGTGCGATTTATACAAAATTTTGAAATTTCAGCTTTCGATGCAATGATGATCGATGACGAGAGTGATGCTCTTCTATTAAGTGTAGACGCAACACCTGCTCGACCGTCAGCGCATTCGCTACCTATGCAGTCTGAGGATTCCAGCAGTACCGACACTGCCGATGAGTCGTCAGATACCGATGATTGTAAGACTACATTTTGCATAATTTTAACAAAAAAGAAAAAGACAGCGAAATAGCTACCTATGAAGTCAACAGGTCAGATAATCAGTGTGGGGCAGGTGTAAGTGGAGCCACTGCTCAATATATCGACATTCGCGAAGAATCAACGCGATTTTACCGACGATTCCAGCTACGAGGACACGAACTACTTGCAACTATAGTCCAACTACCAGCAGGGCTAGATGTATGCAATCTTATCTCTTGCCTCTATCTTTTCAGCGGAAGCCCTTGCCATCCAAAAGACCCTTGAACACATCTTACAACGCTGCATCAGACTCCACAATTTTTACCGACTCTCTAAGCACTATCCCGG